>OY987269.1:340595-802120 GCA_963920665.1 Straminergon stramineum | reverse complement strand
CTCCCCATTTTCAGATTATTGTGCATACCTTTTGCTCCCAACCATTGATTGAAATACACATTATATTCCCCCAAAGCTAATAAGTTTTTATATCTTACGAGAAAGTTTCAGAAAAAATCACTAACAATTGAGCTTACAAGAACCTACCCGAAATCCATGTTGTCCCTTGTAAGCACATTGGGACTTTAGGGGTTAAAGAGTACTTCTATACACTCAAGCGATGAACTTCACATAAATTGCATCTCCTAAAAAACTTAGGAGATTCCAAATTTTTCCTCTACAAATCTGGAATTGTTTACAATCCTAAACCCTAAACCCTAATCCTAACCCCTAAGGTGTGAACCCTACAATGTACATAATTAGGATCCCAAATTGTTGAAGGAAGGATTTTTTAAGAAACCCGGACACTAGACAAAGTATAAGCAAAGAAGCAATTATTAGGAATCCCCTAGTAATGAGAGCCACATGAACAAAAATTAAGACAATGACATGAATAGGAGATACACTATAAACGAACGAATTTTTTTGGTTGGTATTAGTAAAGCCTTTTTTTGGTTGGTATTAGAAAAGACTTTTTTTGGTTGATATTAGCAAAGAATGTTTTTGGTTGGTATTAGCAAAGACTTTTTTTGGTTGACATTAGGAAAGACTGTTTTTGATTGATATTAGCAAAGACTTTTTTTGGTTGGTATTAGCAAAGACTTTTTTTATTTGGTATTAGTAAAGCCTTTTGGTCTAGTATTAGTAAAGCCTTTTTTGGCTGGTCTTAGTGAAGCCTTTCTAGGCTGGTATTAGAGAACCCCTTTGGGGTCTGCTTTTGTTCTTTAGCTGCATCTTTATGCCACAAAGCTGACAGAAAGCGGCACATAAAGAGGCATTTAAGTGTTGCCACAGAAAGTGGACCATGAATATTGTCAAATGCCATGTATTTCCAAAGAATTTGAATTCCCACGCCAATTCTTCCCCGCCCCTCGATTGGCAGAAGCTCAAGCTCTCTCCCTTACAACTTTCATGTCGCAATTGTATTTTGCCTGCACAGCCGCGCCATTTGGTTGTTCTCATTTTTGTTGCTCATCTCTAACCTACAGGACACTTTAGCATTTTGTTTTCCGCATTCCCAATCCACCTTTGTTTCCAATAGGCTTGTTCAAATAGTGGGGACTCTAGGAAGACGAGTGTGTACATTGACTATAGTTGCTAGTAAGTAGTATTGTGCTTTGACTTTTGATTTGTTCAATACGTACTACTTCCTGTTATTGTTGTACTTGACATTCTATTGATTTTCAATGAATAGTTTCATTAGCAAAAGCGTGAAACATAGAAATTTGATTGCTATTGTGTCCGATGCAAGTGTTGCTGCTGTGCATCATCGAGATGGTGAGGAATACGTCTCCCAATATTTTCGCCGAAAATTATAGAGTATCATATATTATATCAATATAGAGTATATCCTCAAGTCGACAATATCAAAAGAACTCAATATATATTTGAGAATAGTGGAGTCTAGGAGAAGATAGAACGGTTTGAATTCCTGAGACTCATCCATCGTATCCTCGAGTCGACGATATCTATTTAATTTAGTAATATGTCGGTCTTATCGTTGACATGAAGATAGGACTTAGTTTTATATTCCTACGAATGATATAGATTTTATATTATAAAGGATGATTTTTGTCTAAAAGTATAATGTTGGAAGGTTTATATTTCAAGAAGTTTTATCGTCGACTCGACGATATTTAAATCTCGTAATTTTGGTACCTAGTTTAATAATTGTAAAATATTTTAGAAAAGTATTTGTCTAATGGTCGTATCGTCGACTCGAGGATAAGTCACATTTTCAAGAATAACCTCTATTATCAATAAGAATTTATTGGACTCCAAGTTAGATTATAACTCAGGAAGGTTAATATGTTTGTATTCTTAGGAGGATATCGTCGACTTAGTGGTACTCATTTTTACTTCGTGCATAATCCTTTCAATTTCATTTGTTTTATAAATTGAGTTTATAAATGATAATATACATCCGTACATTATTCGACTATGTTTTGTTGGTGTTTCTTGGAATATCTCTAATACTTTATCTTAGATTTGATGATAGCCTTTATGTCCCTTTAGAGATTTTGTTATCCTCGATTCGATGATATTTATTTTATTTAGGAATACATTAGTCTTATTATTTATTTACTCATGAATGTGAGATTTATATATTCACAATTCATATCTTCTATATATCGTAATTGACGATAAGACCTTCATATGATAATGTTGGAAGGTTTACATTTTTGGATTCACACATGATTATTGTCGAGTTGACGATACGCATTTCTAAATTTGACAGTCACATTCTAGATTGTATATGACTAAGATCTTGATAATTAATGAAGAGCCATACTCTACATCACTTAGAAAGAGTGAAAATGTCCCGTACATTATTGGACCAATGATTTTTTGTGTTGTGGCTTGAAGTCTTTCTGAATTTATTACTTCATATGAAAAATAATTTTACAAATTATTCACAAGGAAACCATTTGTAGTTACAAATTATGCGTTAAAGACAATTCTTTATTCTATCCTCGGTTCGAGGATAGACATATGTATTTTGTGATTATTGTGTCAGCCAATTTGATTTGTGTTATCTACAATTCCAATTGATTAAGAGTTCACATCGGTTAGAGGATAAGAATTATCTTTGTAATGTATTCAAAATAGATTGTGTATAATGTATATTTCATATAGTCTCCTGTTTGAAATTGAGTATGACACATTCAGACGATCATGTGTTCTTATCGTATCTGAGATAATTGTTCTCATTCACTAATTGGTTGTAGCCCGTAGAATGGATATTCACAGGCCTAAAGATTTTGCAAACCCGGTGCCTACGTTGCACCCTGATGTTTGTACATGCGACGGGATTCCTCGTGCGAAATGGAACTTCAAACCAGTCACTCTCCGTAATGAAGCAGGAGACGATGTCGCAAATGCAGTCTTACAAAGTGTCGATCTAGATGTTGTGGTAGACATCGATGGGAAGCCTCTTGGTGATGATCGAGTTTCCGTTCAAATTGCACAGTCCTTGTGCAAGGCAAAAGTCCCAACCGGGTGGATGTGGTCAATTCACTCCTAGCACATCAAGCAAGTTTTTCTCTTTGGTGTTAGTTTGTATGACCATGACCAGACGCATATTTACAACACGGCCATGAATGCTACTAATAGAAGAGTTCGTAAAGGGGTTCGATCCTATGAAAGCTTTCGAGAGAGAATGGAGCTTAATTATCCCAAAAAAGAGACCCTCCTGGTTCCTCAATCGATCACTAAAGTCTCTACCAAAACTTGTTGTCCAAACAATTGTTTGCAACCTTTTTTGCATGGGCAAATTCAAGCCATTCATTCTCAACTCCATGTTAACGATGGGGTATATGCTCGGAAGAAGTGTCTTCTTGAGGTGCATAGGTAGATCCACAAGGATCTTGCTGGCAAGGAGTGGATTACCTTGAGAGGAAGGGAAGTGTGTCCCATTGCATGGTGGACCATTCATGGGGTTTCAAAAGCTACCTTTTATAGGTATAGAGAAATGGCCAAGGATGGAAAGCAAGCAAAGGCGCATGGGAATTTGGGGTCCAAAAAACCAAGGAAACATACTGTGCAAGCTACTGCAACACTTCGAACACTAGTGGTTCTTGGAGCTGACAAAATGCCACACAAAACGAGGACACTGGAATTAGGGGAGAAAGTCCCTGCAATGGTTTTGCCATCTACATTTTGTTGGAGTGATCAATTACCAAAAATCAATGAGGCCAATGCAACTTTAAATTTGCAACCAATTTCTTCAAGTAGCTTGAGCAACATTCGACGTGCTTCTTTCCCATAATTTGCTCCAAAAGCATGTGGAGATAGTTTCACTCAATGTGGCTTGTGTGATAAATACAAACAATTGAGGAATGCATGCACTCCCCTTTCATATGCACAAAAGAGGTGGACTGTTGCTTTGGATACCCACCTTGTGGGCCAAAGGGCCCATAGAGAACTATACTATGCAAATCGGCATATTTCTGAAACATATCCTGAGAAGATGCTAACCATTATCCATGATAAAATGGATCACTCCAAGACCGCTTCTCCACACTTCTTTCACAAGATCAAAGCAACAGATTCCTACATGAAAATGCCCGTTGCAGTTACGAGTATGATTGCTCATGGGCATGGGGATGTTGGATATGTACACTACAATTCAGACATTTTTCCAACAAACTCAAATCATACCATTGGGTCCATCGCAAAGTTGTTGCGTGATGTTGAGGAACCACCAAAGAATTCATCGCGCAAGTTATTCTCTGAAAAGGAGACGCAATCCACATTAACCAAGGTGGTTCTGGAAGAGGTAGATATTTGCTTAGACTCTCTCCTTACTCCTCTGGAAGATGCAATTCCTGCTCAACCTTTATCACCAATATTGACTTTGCAGTTGGATAATGCATCAAGGGACAATAAGAATAGATGGGTTTTTGCTTTTTGTTCCTTACTTGTATACAAAGGGATTTTCCGCGAAGTGTACATCAATTTCCTCATTGTTGGGCACACTCATGAAGACATTGACGCTCTTTTTGGTCGGTGGAGCACTAAATTGAAGGCAAACAACTATCCAACACTTCCGAAACTCATGAAATCCTTCATGGATTGCGAAATGCATCCCATCATTCCTCATCTCATCGAGGAAATTCCTGATTTCAAGCGATATGTAGATGGGTATTTGGGCACAGGAGGAGATTTTTTGGAAGGTCATTCTAGGTTCCAATAGTTCAAGTTTTACATGGATTCGAGTGGATGGCCTTTGATAGAGTATAAAAATCTGTGTACGGACAAGAAACGGTTGCCAGAGGATGGCAAAGGAATTTGCTAGTGGTCTGAGACTAAAGACGAATGTCCAATACTTCGAAGCGGTGATCCACCACCTCTAGTTCCTGAGAAGATGTGTTCTCTCGATGAGATCAAGAGAGGTTTGAACGGTTTCATTACACACTGGAGCGGAATGGAAGACGATGACCAATCTAGAGAATTCAAGAGGAAGAATGGCGCTATAAAAGAGTATTGGAAAGGTGTTTGAACAGCTCTTGATGCACCTCTAGAGCCGCGTGAGACATTACTACATGGATTCTGGCTGGCTTCGAGGATCATCCATGATGAGGCAGATCATAGGGAGAGGGATGGTATAGTACGTGAAGGGTATGCAAAGGATGCACCCTTTGTTGGACGAAGGCGTGATCGTCCTTGTGCTTCTTTCCGTGTTAATCGCAATACATTCGTAGGTTATTTTGTTGTGGTGTGGCCTACTAACGGTGACTCCAAACCATTATGGCTTGCTAGAGCCATTACGAATCCGAATCCGGATCTAGGGCATATGAATATGATCCAATCCAATATTGGATGCCAGCTTCAGATCAATACATTAACATGGAAACATATGATGGATGGGACACAAAAAAAGGGAATGTGTGGCGTGAAGATCGAGCAATAACTCTAGCATGGTCGAGCACAGACTGTATCATGACCGTTTGGAAGCCACGTAGGCGAGAGGGGACTTCAAATCCAAGGGTGGCAATTCCAAAGCCTCAAATTGACATCATCAAAGCATAACTGGAAGCCTTCACGACTAATTCAGACGATGATGAGTCTATGGTGGAAGGATGAATAGTGTCTAGGTATATAAGTAGTTTTTGTTGTAGGGTGTGAAGTGGCATGGACTTTGCATTTACATGTTTTGAGATGTCCGCAGAAATATATTTTGTCCATTTTATTAGGGTAGTTTGATTGTGTTACAATTGTTGATTTCTATTAATAGTATATTTTATCTTCTTATTTTTCTCGAATGTTCTGCATTAAGTGTATTCATTTGAATTTTTTGTAATAAACATGTTTTAGATGTTAAAGTTTGGTATCAACAACCTAAAGATTAGTCCTTTTGTAGATGCACCTCTCAATTTCAAGAAATGTCTCAATTGATGACATCTTGCATGATTTAAAGTGTATATTTTTAATGAAATAAAAATGTTCAAAAGATGAATGTGGCTTCTTCCTACTATTTATAGCAATAATTAAATTAATTAAACAATTACTTGGACATTTTTAAGTCTCAATTTATTGAATTGTTGCAATTTAATGAACTCTTTTGTTTTCTAAATATAGAAGTGAATTAAAATGAGACTATAGCTTGTCTCAATTTAACGAATAAAGCCTTCTTTGTACTAAATGCACTAGGAAACATCATGCACAGGAAGGGTTTGAGTGTAGACTTCGACACGAAGACGTGGACACAACAGTAGCTCGATTCTCTTAGAGTAGAACGTCCGAATCTAGCCACATTCATGAACTACATGAAGAAGCATTGGCGGAGCAAAGCTTTGATGTGGTGTATTAGTAGCAGGACTATACCTCATGTTGGACAAAATACGAATGCCACAATTGAGTCCTACCACAGAAACCTTAAGAGCATTTTAAAATCTTCTCATCAATGTTTTGATGGGTGACGACTAGATTGGCTTATTTATCATCTTGTAGGTAATGTCCTCACACACTACTAGTATGCAGTATAATGCAAACTATTTGGGTTTGTCAAGAACAAGAGCCAGGAAAAAATCATTGCATCCGCCATAGTCCGCACAAAAGAAATTGCCAATTCCTCAGTGCGTCTATACCCCAATGGGGAGGATTACGCTTTTGTTGCCTCCACAAACCACTGCCCGAATGTATGGACCATATATGGTCCTGATTCTGAATGGACTCAATGCAATTGTCCTATGGGATTATAAGGCCTGATCTGCAAGCACACCATAAAATTATTCCGTCTTTTGCATCCGGAAGTGACAGATGGACTCATAGTAAGAGAAGCAGGTACCATGCATGGTGTTAACAAAATTACTCTATTGTCGCAATGCTTTGGTTCCGGTGACTATTCGAAACAATTTCTACAAAATGTGCTTGAATCCGGTAAAGAGAATGAGAGGCCACAAAACGTTGATCTAGATGGAGAATGTCGGATCATTCTGGACAAGATGGTGACAATTGCAAAAATGATAGATGATTTAAAGAAAATGACGGCTACTCTATTTTCGAACCTTGTAGAGACAGTTGAAGAACATCCACAATTGCTCGAATTCTTGGTTTAGGACCTTAAGAATGCACGAGGGAAGCAAAACTCTCTACTCGCACGGGGAATGGCTGCAGTTGAGCACCCTGATGTAAGACGTGTCTTCCAGGAGTTGCCTGGTGACAAGTCTTTGAAACAATATCGCAGTTTTTTGGAGCCAAAGTGTAGGAAGACGTCACAAATAGTAAAACAAAACAAATGACCAGAGTAGGCTTGTGAACGAATGCAACATAAAGCAAAACAATCTTCTCTTCAATGTCTAGTCTTCATAGAAATTTTGTTTAGTTCAATGATGTAGACGAGGCATATTTTTGTAGGATTTGTCATCTTTGCACGATATATATTTAGTCTCCATTTTAGCATATTCAAGAACGTCCTATGATGTAGTCTATTCATTACAAAGGTATAATGCAATGGTTTTGCCTTGTACATACAAGTTCATATGTTTGAAGTCAGTGTGCCCTGCACATGATTTTCGGATTATCCTAGCAGGACGTGGGCAAAGAGGAATCTTCTCTCTGAGTTTTGTAGTGGCTAAGTTTGCAAGGGTCCTAACTTTTGCTAGTGTTTTTATTTTATACTTTAGACACTTGTTTCCAATTTTCGTAATACATGAGCCTGGAAAGAACTAAAACTATCTTCTTCCCTTTCTGTAATTTACCTTGCAAACAAATTATGCATAGTGTGGTTAAGCCGACACTCTGATTTTATACCATATTTGAATGTCATGTACATTTTATTTCCTTCGAAGTAGAAATTCATTGGCTTCTACTTTTGCCTTCATTATTTGGTGGTTTGTATATACTGCCGTTCATATATGTAGGGCTCCTATTAGTCATTTTCCGAAGTATTATAGGCATCATTCAACGTTTTTCATGCTAATAAACACATTGTGAATGTAAAAATTCTAGTATTGGATTTTATTCCTACTTCACAATTACCTTGAATTTCATTTTATTTTCTTTCATGTACTCATTTCCGTTACAAAAACATTTGTGAAAATTTCCTTGTGCAAGTACAATACCAAAATTCTTTATAGTAATTTATGAATTATTGCACAATTGTTGATTTCTATTTATTTGGAATTCAAACTGTCAGATCTACAAGTTCTTAGTTTGAAGGCCACTAAATAACAGGAAGCGGGGACCGGTGCAGTGGTGTGCACTATGTAGGGTTGCTAGCATGCGAGCTTATAAACCCCTGAGTGGAAATTTTAATTTATGAAAAAAGGGTGAGGAACCTATGACTATGGGTGTAGGTGAATTTGGTTTTCTAGAAATGTTAGTTTATTTTTCCACAGTTCAATTGAATTACAAAATTTAGGGAAAAAAAATTGCAACAATATTAGTATTCAACTAGATTACTCTTGGTATAGTTGATATTCCCCACCTACATGGACATGGGTTATATTTGAGGAGGTTATTTACCTTGAAGGTGGAAAATAAGAAAGGGCCCCTAAAATTACATAATACTACTAAATGGCCTACATTAGGGCAATTTCAATTTACGAATACTACAAATTGTCAGGCAATTTTGTTTTTGCTATTTCATTATAAAGAAAAGAAGTGAATTCACAAGCATAGTCAAAACAGGAGTGTCTAGGGGAAAAAATACAATGAATACATGCAAGGATTCTAGCACTTGGGCTTTTTATTTTGCACTAATTTGTTTTTCACACCCAATTTTTTTTGGTAAGGCACTTAGGTTGGTATGAAATTCTTATTCTTTTAAACCCAATTTCCTTTCTTAAGACACTTAGGTTGCTATGAACATAGTATTCTCTCACACCCAATTTTATTTGTTAAGACACTTAGGTTGGTATGAACTTATTACTCTTTTTCACACCCAATTCTTTCTGGTAAGGCACTTAAGTTGGAATGAACTTAATATTATTTTACACCCAATTTTTTTCTTACGATACTTAGGTTGGTATAAACTTATCATTCTTTCACACCTAATTCTTTTTTGTAAGGGACTTAGGTTGGTAAGAACCTATTATTCTTTTTCACACTATATTTTATTTGTTAAGCCAATTAGGTTGGTATGCACTTATTACTCTTTTTCACACCCAATTTTTTTTGTTATGATACTTAGGTCGATATGAAGTTCTTATTCTTTGTCACACCCAATTTTTTTGGTAATGCACTTAGGTTGGTATGAAGTGTTTATTATTTCACATCCAATTTTTTTTGTTAAGACACTTAGATTGGTATGAACTTATTATTCTTTTTGACACCTAATTTTTTTCAGTAAAACACTATGGTTGGTATGAACTTACTATTCTTTTTCACCCCCATTTTTTTTGGTACGGCACTTAGGTTGGTATGAACTTATCATTCTTTTTCTCCCCCAATTTTTTCTTGTATGACACTCAGGTTGGTATGAACTTATTATTCTTTTTCACACCTAATATTTTTTGTTAAGACACTTAGGTTGGTATGAATTTACTATTTTTTCACACCCAATCTTTTTTGTTAAGACACTTAGGTTGGTAGAAACTTATTATTCTTTTTCACAATCAATTTTATTTGATAAGACACTTAGGTTGGTATGAACTTATTACTCTTTTTTACACCCAACTTTTTATAGTAAGGCACATAGGTTGGAAAGAACTTCATATTATTTTAAACCCAATTTTTTTTCTTAAGATACTTAGGTTGGTATGAATTTATTATTCTTTCACACCTAAATTTTTTTTTAAGGCATTTAGGTTGGTATGAACTTATTATTCTTTCCCACCCAATGTTTTATGTTAAGACTTTTAGGTTGGTATGAACTTATTATTCTTTCCCACCCAATGTTTTATGTTAAGACTTTTAGGTTGGTATGAACTTATTATTCTTTCACACCCAATTGTCTTTATAAAGACACTTAGGTTGGCATGAACTTATGATTCTTTCACACCGTATTTTCTTTGTTAAGACACTTAGGTTGGTACAAACTTATTATTCTTGCATACCCAATGTTTTCTATTAAGACACTTAGATTGGTATGAACTTCTTATTCTTTTTTAAACCTAATTTCTTTCAATAAGACACTATGGTTCATATGAACTTATTATTCTTTTTCTCCCCCAATTTTTTATGGTACGGCACTTAGGTTGGTATGAACTTATTATTCTTTTTCACACCTAATTTTTTTCAATAAGACACTACAGTTGGTATGAACTTATTATTCTATCACACCCACTATTTTTTGTTAAGACAATTAGGTTGGTATAAACTTATTATTCTTTTTCATACCCAATTGTTTTTCTTAAGGCACTTCAAATGGAATGAACTTATTATTCTTTTTCACACCTAACATATGTTGGTAAGGCACTTAGGTTGGTATGAACTTATTATTTTTTCACACCCACATTTTTTTTTGTTAGCACACTTAGGTTGGTATGAACTTAGTATTCTTTTACACCCACTTTTTTCTGTTAAGACATTTAGGTTGGTATGAACTTATTATTCTTTTTCACACCCAATTTTATTTGTTAAGACACTTATGTTGCTATGAACTTATTATTCTTTTTCACACCCAATTGTTTTTCTTAAGGCACTTCAAATGGAATGCACTTATTATTCTTTTAAACCCAATTTCCTTTCTTAAGACACTTAGGTTGGTATGAACTTATGATTCTTTCACACCCAATTTCTTTCGTTAAGACACTTAGGTTTGTATGAACTTATTATTCTTTTTCACACTCAATTTTATTTGTTAAGACACTAAGGTTGGTATGAACTTATTACTGTTTTTCACACCCAACTTTTTTTGGTAAGGCACTTAGGTTGGAATGAATTTAATATTATTTTACACCCAATTTTTTTTCTTAAGATACTTAGGTTGGTATGAACTTATTAATCTTTCAGACCTCATTTTTTCTGTTAAGACATTTAGGTTGGTAAGAACCTATTATTCTTTTTCACACTTTATTTTATTTGTTAAGCCAATAAGGTTGGTACGAACTTATTACTCTTTTTCTCACCCTTTTTTTTTGGTAAGGCACTTAGGTTGGTATGAACTAATATTCCTTCCCACCGAATGTTTTCGGTTAAGACACTTAGATTGGTATGAACTTATTACTCTGTTTTATACCCAACTTTTCTTGGTAAGGCACTTAGGTTGGAATGAACATATATTCTTTCCCACTCAATGTTTTTTGTTAAGACACTTACGATGGTATGAACTTATTATTCTATCACACCCAATTTTTTTTGTTAAGACACTCAGGTTGGTATGAACTGATTATTCTTTTTCACACTCAATTCTATTTGTTAAGACACTGAGGTTGGTATGAACTTATTACTCTTTTTAAACCCAACTTTTTTTAGTAAGGCACTTAGGTTGGAATGAACTTATATTCTTTCCCACCCAATGTTTTTTGGTAAGACACTTAGGTTGGTATGAACTTATTATTCTTTTTGACACCCAATTTTTTTTGTTAAGATAGTTAGGTAGGTATGAACTTCTTATTGTTTCACACCCATTTTTTTGTCAAGACACTTAGGTTGGTATGAACTTATTATTCTCTTACACCCACTTTTTTCTGTTAAGACATTTAGGTTGGTATGAACTTATTATTCTTTTTCACACTCTATTTTATTTGTTAAGACACTTAGGTTGGTATGAACTTATTATTTTTTCACACCCATTTTATTGTTAACACACTTAGGTTGATATGAACTTATTATTCTTTCACACCAAATTTTTCTTCATAAGATACATAGGTTGGTATGAACTTACTATGCTTTTTCACACTCTATTTTATTTGTTAAGACACTTAGGTTGGTATGAACTTATTATTCTTTTTCACACCTTCTTTTTTTTGTTAAGACACTTAGGTTGGTATAAACTTATTATTCTTTTTCACACCCAATTTTTTTCGGAAGGGTACTTAGGTTGGTATGAACTTATTATTCTCTCACACCCATTTTATCTGTTAAGGCACTTAGGTTTATATGATCGTATTATTCTTTCACAACCAATGTTTTTTCTTAAGATACTTAGGTTGGTACAAACCTATTATTCTTTCACACCCAATGTTTTTTCTTAAGATACTAAGGTTGGTATGAACTTATTATTCTTTCACACCCAATTTTTTCTTTTAAGGCACTTAGGTTGGTATGAACTTATTATTCTTTCACACCCAATGTTTTTTGTCAAGATAGTTAGGTTGGTATGAACAGATTATCCTTTTTCACACTCAATTTTATTTGTTAAGACACTTAGGTTGGTATGAACTTATTATTCTTTTTGACACCCAATTTTTTTTGTTAAGATAGTTAGGTTTGTATGAACTTTTTATTGTTTCACACCCATTTTTTTGTCAAGACACTTAGGTTGGTATGAACTTCTTATTCTTTTTCACATCCATTTTTTCTTTTCAAACACTTAGGTTGGTATGAACTTCTTATTCTTTTTCACATCCATTTTTTCTTTTCAAACACTTAGGTTGGTATGAACTTAGTCTTCTATCACACTCAATTTTATTTACTAAGACACCCTAAGTTGGTATGAACTTATTATTCTTTCACACCCAATTTTTTTTGTCAAGATTCTTAGGTCGGTATAAACTTATTATTCTTTTTCACACCCAATTTTTATTGTTAAGATACTTAAATTGGTATGAACTTATATTCTTTTTTACACCTCATATTCTTTGTTATGACACTTAGGTCGGTATGAACTTATTATTCTTTTCGACACTCAATTTTTTTTGTTAAGACACTTAGGTTGGTATGAGCTTATTATTCTTTTTCACGCCCAATTTTTTCGGTTATGATACTTAGGTTGGTGTGAACTTATTATTCTTTTTCACACGTAATTTTATTCAGTAAGGCACTTAGGTTGGTATGAACTTAGTATTCTTTTACACCCACTATTTTTTGTTAAGACACTTAGGTTGGTATGAACTTATTATTTTCTCACACCCATTTCATTTGTTAAGACACTTAGGTTGGTATGAACGTATTATTCTTTCACACCCAATTTTTTTCTTAAGATACTTAGGTTGGTATGAATTGATTATTCTTTCACACCCATTTTTTTTGTTAAGACACTTAGGTGGGTATGAACTTATTTTTATTTCACACCCAATTTTATTTGTTGAGAGACTTAGGTTTTTATGAACTTATTATTCTTTTTCACTCTCATTTTTATTTGTGAAGACACTTAGGTTGGTATGAACTTATTAGTCTTTTTCACACGCAATTTTATTCTGTAAGGCACTTAGGTTGGTATGAATTTATTAATCTTTCACACCCAATTTTGTTTCTTAAGATACTTAGGTTGATATGAACTTATTATTCTTTCACACCCATTTTTTTTGTTAAGACACTTAGGTTGGTATGAACTTATTATTTTTTTTCACATCGAATTTTTTTTGATATGTTATTTAGGTCGGTATGAACTTATTATTCTTTGCCACACCGAATTTTTTCTGTTAAGACATTTAGGTTGGTATGAACTTATTATTCTTTCACACCCAATTTTGTTTGTTAGGACGAGTATATTGGTATGAACTTATTATTCTTTTTCACACCTAGTTTTTTTCGTGAAGACACTTAGGTTGGTATGAACTTATTATTCTTTCACACCCAATTTTATTTATTAAGATACTTAGGTTGGTATGAACTTATTATTCTTTCACACCCAATTTTATTTATTAAGATACTTAGGTTGGTATGAACTTATTATTCTTTTACAGTCAATTTTATTTATTAAGACACTTAGGTTGGTATGAACTAATTTTTTGTTTTTCACACCCAATTTTTTTTGTTAAGTCACTTAGGTTGGTATGAACGTATTACTGTTTTTCACACTCAATTTTATTTGTTAAGACACTTAGGTTGGTGTGAACTTATTATTCTTTTACACCTAATTTTTTTTGTTAAGACACTTAGGTTGGTATGAACTTATTATTCTTTGTTACACCCAATTTTTTTTTTATGATATTTAGGTCGGTAAGAACTTATTATTCTTTTTAACACCTAATTTGTTTTGGTAAGGCACTTAGGTTGGTATGAACTTCTTATTCTTTCACACCCATTTTCTTGGTTAAGACTCTTAGGTTGGTATGAACTTATTATTTTTTCACACCCATTTTTTTTGTTAAGACACTTAGGTTGGTATGAACTTATTATTCTTTTTCACACTCAATTTGATTTGTTAAGACACTTAGGTTGGTACAAACTTATTATTCTTTTTCTCACCCAATTTGTTTTGGTAAGGCACTTAGGTTGGTATGAACTTATTATTCTTTCACACCCATTTTTTTGTTAAGACACTTAGGTTGGTATGAACTTATTATTCTTTTTCACACCCAATTTTTTTTGTTATGATACTTAGGTCGGTATGAAGTTCTTATTCTTTGTCACACCCAATTTTTTTGGTAATGCACTTAGGTTGGTATGAAGTGTTTATTATTTCACATCCAATTTTTTTTCTTAAGATACTTAGGTTGGTATGATATTATTATTCTTTCACGCCCAATTTTTTTGTTAAGACACTTAGGTTGGTCTAAACTTATTATTCTTTCACATTGAATTTTTTTTGTTAAGACACTTAGGTTTGTATGAACTTATTATTCTTTCACACCCAATTTTTTTTTGTTAAGACTCTTAGGTTTGTATGAACTTATTCTTCTTTCACAACCATTTTATTTGTTAAGATACTTAGGTTGATATGAACTTATTATTCTTTTTAACACCCAATTTTTTTTGTTATGATACTTAGGTCGGTATGAAGTCATTATTCTTTGTCACACCCAATTTTTTTGGTTAAGACACTTAGGTTGGTATAATCTTATTATTCTTTTTCACACCTAATTTTTTTTGGTAAGGCACTTAGGTTGGTATGAACTTATTATTCTTTCCCACCCAATGTTTTTTCTTACGATACTAGGTTGGTATAAATTTATTATTCTTTTACTCCCAATTTTTTTTGTTAAGACACTTAGGTTGGTATGAACTTATTATTCTTTTTCACACCCAATTTTTTTTGGTATGACACTTAGGTTCTTGTGAACCCTAAACCTTATTTAGTGAAATTAGATAGTGAAAACAACATCACTAAGTTTTACCCAATTGACATTATCTATAACACTTGCAACGTTTAGCGTACTTTCTGTTTGTAATCACTGAGTTAAGTGGCAAAACTTTTCGACAAAGTTTGAAGGTCTTTTCTCGTAGTAATAAGCAATTTTAGAAAGGAATAAAATGACTCATTCTTCAATCCACGTTTCTAGGGGACATGGTCTTAGGTCATAATACTTACTATCAATAGGAAGTTTTTCTTTATTTTTGGAATAAACATGAGGTAAAAAAAATGGGTGGCCAGAAATTTCAAAAGAAAGGTTTTGGGGGTCCTGGGCTCACAAGCTCCCCTAAACCCACTCATAGGCTCACGACTCTAAGGTCGCATGCTAGCACCGTTGCAGTTGTATGCATGCCCAAATGACCCAATGACCCTAGAGTGGGAAGGAAAGTCTACAGCCTATTTCATGTGAATTAAGTAGAAGTGGGAGTACATGATTGCTTTATATTGACAATGACCAAAAAAATGGGGAGAAAAGTGTAAGACTTCCCTTCCATTCAATAAAATAGAAAATATAGTGGGGAAGAGCTTTGTGCACCCCAACACAAACGTAATTTTGGGGAAATATAGGACTTCCCTTTCCATCCCGTTCATTGAAGGGAGAGTCAAGGGGTTGCTCTGCAACCTCCGAATAGTTTGCGCCTCCACTTCTCCACTAAAGAATAGAAGCAAAAGTGGGGAATGCTAGCATGTCGTGGCGTTAAATTTTAGTTTTTGTTGTCTACCTATGAAAACTAACCGGAAACCCAGAATTAGGTATCCGGATCTAACTAAAGAACCGTCGGAAGCTAAAATAGAGAAGGAAAATGAGGTAGTGAATGGATCAGCTCCAATCCGGTCCGTGCAGGAGAACGGATGAGAACGTAAGTATGATCGAATCGGGGATGAACAGGATATCAGAGGATTGGATCCAGAATAGGTCATGATAGGGTGACAGGGGTCCAACGACTATATAATGGCTAGCCTGCCCAATTGAACCTCTTCTGCACTTTTGCTTGTCTTAGTGTTCTCCACGCTCTCAGCTCTCAGTTCTCGTCTATGACTTAGCCTTCCGTGTAGGATTTGTATGAGAGTGTCTTTTTCGAGGGATTGAGTTATTACTATCATAGTTTTGGTTTCCGGTTGAGATCGGAGAGAGAAAGTAAAGAACGGGACGTGTGGCTAGAAGAGAGGTGAGGTAGAATTGGAAAGGGGTTCCGAGCTTGCATCCATGTCCATGCCATAGCTGTAGAGAAGTAGAGGCGGATAGGCTAGTATGTCTTCAATAGAGGTAAAGCTCCGGAAGGTGATTCCGGTCATTCCCTCTACCGAACTAGCAAAGTCCCAACTCATGGAAGATTTGACTTCCATGGGTTGCCTGGGGTTTGCATATAAACCTTGGGGCTTCAAGGAAGAGTTGATGGTTAGAGAACTCTTGGGCAAGCTATCCAACAAGTTCAATAACACCATGAGAGCAATTTTGCATCTCTGGATGGAAGAGGTTTGGAGAGTGGTGTACAATTTCCAGTCAGGAGGATTGGGAATGGCAAACCAGAAGGACGAGTTCGTCCGGGGCAAGTTCTAGGGTGCCGTCAACCCAAAAGATGGCTACGCCATAGAGGACTGCGTCAACGATCGCCACTGCTGACTTCTGCAGTTCCTAGTTTTGATCCTGCATTCAGAAAAACCAATGAGGGTGTCGCGATCCATAATCTCGCAATCCACCGGGTTAGTATTAAGTATTTATAATTGTTGCGATCCCTAATTCCGGAATCCATCGGGTTAGTGATAACCAGTTTATAATTAGATAGAATTTTTCCAAAATTCTCATAGGAAAACAGGATTAGAACCATCTTAGCCTAAACATCTCCCTAAGGCTGTGAGGATGCACTAGGTGTTCCGTAACAGGATCCAGGACGGAACTGGATTTCGGAAACCCGGATAGCAATAGCCTACGGTCTAGAGTTTCGGTCTAGAAAAATAGAGATCTGTTACGAGTAAACGGTCCAATTCAAGAACAGACGGTAAAATGACAGGTACTTAACCCTGACACTTTCATTTGTTCTTCCTCTTTCTTCCACAACTGGTTTGTGCGTGTATAGTTGAGAGAAAGAGTGGTGAGTTAGTGATCGCTTCAAGAGCTACTGACTATCTAGATCTCGGTCTAATCTACAGTTTGCAATGGCGGAGGGGGATATCTGGAAACCATTGGTGATAGGGTGGATGGTTTGTCCAACCATTTTGGAAAGACTGAGAGACCGGTCACAGTTGGAGGATGATTTGAGTGAGATAGGGTGTGTGGCCTGTTCTTGAGGCCATGGACTGTAAAGAATGATAGGATGATTCAAGAGCTTATTGTAGGTGCCTCAAATCAATACGAGTTGACAATGACAGGGCGACCCAGAACATGGACTAACGAGGTCTAGGCCAAGGTTTACGGATTCCCCCAAAAGGGATCTGGATTAGCCTTTTGGACGAATAAGTTTGTAGTAGGAAAGTTTAGGAATGCAACTCATTCTAAGGAAGGGTATGCTATCAACGACTACCTAGATGCAAGGCAAAAGCAGGTCTTAGAGTTCCTGATCCCCATCCTATATCTGGAAAGCCTACTCGGGTTATGGTTATGGTAGCCAAAACCATCTTTGGTGCTATGGAGGGTAGATCGGTCAACTGGGGCAAAGTGATTGGAGCAGTAGTCTCCAAGCTTGTCGCCAACGTCGGGAAGGCTAAGACCAGCCCCATTGGTCCTTACCTATTCCACCTCTACCATCATGCAAAACTTCTGAGTGATGCGGAAATGGTAGAGTATAATACCGGATCCACCATCCTACAGTATGGCCTCACAGAGGAAGTAGAGGCAGAGTAGCCACCAATTGAGGAGGAAGAGGATCCGGAAGAGGAGGAGCAGCTCTTGGATCGAAGGTGGAGGAAATCCACCGATCTGGTTTCACGGGGGAAGCTTCCAACTGAAGAGAAGATTCCGGCAAAAGAAGAAGGAGGCATATCCGGATTCTTCAAAACCGGATTCAATTAGGTACTACAAGCTCAAGAGTACCACAAGAACTTGGTTGATCTGCTTAGGAGGATCAACAAGGAGTTGAGGACAGAACCGGAAGACATACTTCACACTTTGAAGAAACTTCTGAATCCGAAAGCACTAGAGAGGAAGGAGAGGCAGATTGAAGGCTTGGAGAAGGAGAAGACGGATCTTCAAGCCAAGTTGAGTTGGTATGAGGCTTTTTCACCGCAAGGCAAAGAAACCCCCTAGAGTTGGCTGGCGGGGAGTGTATGGGACACCTACCTAGATTGCCTTCCAAGCAATGGACTTCTAAATACTTTTTTATCAATTTTTTACCATTAGACTACTCTAAGTGAAATGAGGGCAGCACTCTTACACCATCCTAATATGTACCCTAAAATCCTCCAATGACCCTAGTGCCTACTTTGGGAGGTTAGGGCAACCTACTAGGCCTAATTTTGCCTAAAATTAGCCCTTCGGGCACCAAATGGGTCAATTTGGTGTCCTGAAATTAAATTCCAGCACACCACAACCACCCCAATTCCTAACTAACTCCCTAAATTGATGCCCAAGACTTCCCTAATTCCATAGATCCCATCCCTAACATATTCACCCATTCTTTTTAGGCCAATTAGTTTCTTCCTTCAATTTCCTAATCCATATCCTAACCCTAATTCTGCCCCTAATTTGGGCAGCGCTTCCGCGCTTGCCCTAAGACCATAAAAAAAATCCTCATAGACCCTCTACACCCTCACACCCCACAAGAACATTGCATGCAAGTCATAGAACTATTGCTTCAAGATGGATAAGAAAATATCATATTGTAATGACCATTACATTTGGATTCAGCTGAATCACAAGGAAAAAAAGAAGGTGAAATACCCAAACTCAACTGCCGCTAGATGGGCAGCAGACCTTGTCCCACTAAACTGCTCGCCCCGGCTTCGTCCTTGCTCGGAATTGGTCGAGACTAGTCTTGTTGGAAAGCTGACTTTCCCGTCTCCATCCTCCCAAAAATTCACGTTGATCCGCTTCGCCGAACTCCCACAGTCGCTCGCCAACGTCGTTGATCTTCCGTGGCGGTAGCCGCTTGACCTCCTCGCACTAAATCGGCTGCTCCGTCCTTGTCCTTGCTCGGAATTGGTCGAGACTGGTCATGTTGGAAATCTGACTTTCTCCTCTCCATCCTCCCAAAAATTCAGCCCCTTCTGCTCTTCCAATCTTCCGCAATCAATCACCAAAGTTGGCAGTCCCCTCTCCATTCAACAAAAACCTAATTCTCTCCCCACTCCAACTCCCATCTGACCTCACTCCCATCATTCCTTCACCACTTTTTTCTAAAAAAAATGATGACCTACTCGACAAATTGTTCTACTTTGGTTCCTTCATCTTAATCTCTAGCTTCTCATGCTTTCAAAACGCCCTTCATCACCAAGAATCCTCTCCATCACACATGCACACACCAATTGGGAAAATTGAGAGAGAGTTGAGAGAGAGAGAGCTCCAAACCCTAATTTTGCCTACATCTAACTTTCTAACGGATTAATTTTCTAAACTACTTTCATCCTACACTAATTCACTGTTAATCCACTAATTTGGTGCAAAATGTGCCAAATTAGTGCAAATTGCACTAGGTTATTGTAAATCCACTAATTTAGTGTAAAGTTCTCTATTTTAGTGTTCCACCCCCTAAATTATTGTAAAACCCTCTAACTTATTGAAAAATCCTATTTTAGTGTTTTTGGCCCTATTTTAGTGTTTTTGGCCCTATTTTAGTGTTTTATCCACGACACTAGTGTTTTAGTCATAGTTTTAGTTTAACTAGCTTCTTTTGTGTTTTTTTTCTTATTTATTATTTTTGTGGTTTTTAATTTACTTTTAGTTTCATTTCCTACTTCTAGTCTTTTGTTTTCATTTTCATTTTTCACTTTTTGTTTTCATTTTCTCATCATTTTACCGTTAGCCTAATTCGGTTACTCTACCAAATCTTGCTTAACCTCTTTTTAGTTTTAACTCCCCATTTTTTCCCTAGAATTTCCCCTAATTTCCTCCTAATTGCATTTTCTAGAATCTTGCCTTAACCTCTTGAAGTTTTCATTGCTATCTAGCAAAAAACTCCTTAATTGATGGTTATGGCTTTATCCGGAGTACTAACACTTCCGGATTTATAAATTCATGCCTAATGTTTATATTTTTGGATTTTTAAATAGTGAACCAATATAATGGTTCACAGCTGGGCTCAAGGGGAGTTGGCCGTAGCAAATTAGAGGGAGAAGGAAGCCCTACTGTTGGTCGAGAACCTATCCAAATTGGTGGACCGGCCAGCAGATCTTGTCGTAAAGACTGCTCTTGTGCAAAATCGACTTGCAGAAGGACATCTCACCGGATCCAAGGTCATCTGGATCTTGGTAGACTTCTCTTCGAGAATGGAGTCTACTTTGAAGGAGATGTGGCAACTGCTAGGACGGATTGACCCGGACCGTGTCATGGATTTCTCCAACTTTCTGGAAATCCTTTTCGACACGAAGACTCTGGTGAAGTTGACATCATCATTGCTGCTACCGACTAGACTAGAAGCCCCTAGGGAGACTCTTTGGCATTCTATAGAGCCATTTTCAATGCAGCTCAAGAAGACAATCCGGGGGGAGTGTGAAGACAATACGAGAGCCAACCAAGCAGTTGGAAGCAACACAAGAGTTAGCACCGCCGGAAATTACAGTCTCGCCACCTGTTCCAATATTCCATCTTCTAGAGAAAGAGCGACTTCAAACACCTTGGCCACAAACCCATGATAAATTGAAGGAACGGATCGGAGGACTGTTGAATTCGGCCCACACCTATTCGGAAGGTTTTGAACACATGCTACAGCAACAACCAAGAAAGGAGAGGGACACCATCATTTTGGATGAGACGTCTCCAGGAGAAGAAGATGTGAGGGAGATCACTTAGATTGAGAAATTTGAGGAAGAGGAGTATTGGACCGAATTTGAAGATGAAGAGTAGGAGGACATGGAAGGGAAATACTCTCCTTCGGGAATCCAGAAGATCTAGACCCGGGTAGTGCTGAGGATGACTTCGGTAAAGGCAACTCCGAAAGCGACTCCAAGGTCATCCACTTGGGCACTAGCAAGTCAAGGCGGGAATAGTCAGAAGAAGGCGCGAAAGGCGAAGTAGTTAGGATTTCAATTAGTTAGGATTTGAAATTTGAATTGGATTCGAGTTTCCAGGCGTGGGCCTAGGTTTCGGATTTTTAGAATCTGACTTTTTCGGCTTTCTCGAGAAGTCTGTGATTGGTCACCTGGATTTCCGGGTGGCTTTTTGGCCTTTTTGGTTGTGGTTGTTTTGAGTTTTTAAGGGAGAGGCAGGTTTGTTGCCTCTCATTCCATCCTAGTGTTATAGTTTGTATCTTGTCATTTTTCCTTTAATCTGAGCCACCAAGTGAACCCTCAGGGATTGATCTGTCGTATTTCCAACTTTCCTGTATTTCCGTGAGTGGCTTGAAGTGTAAGAAAGGAGGAGGAAAGGAGGAATCCGGATCTGAGGAGACTTGGACCTGATTTGTGAGGAACGTTTGTGACATAGTCTAGACTTGTGATTTTGGTCTTGAGCACGTGCTTTTAAAACAGTGGAACAGGAATCTCATTAGGAGTGGTGTGGGTACGAGTCCGGAATACCAGGGAGGGCTCCGTGTAGAGATAAGCAACCGCTAGTGGAAGAAAACTCCATACCACTTACCGGAAGGTTAGCCAAACCCTAGGATCAGTTTAGCAAACGACTAACAATCCCCGTATTAGTTCTGGTTTTTGTTGGTCTGTCGTTGTAGTGGAAAGGTCTAGAAGCGGCTCTATGTGACTTGCCTTCCGGATTGTCTATCTGGGGAGTTGTGAGAGTGTTTCCGGTTGATCTAGTGCAACATTTTGGTCTAAGTATGTTTTGTGTAGTTTAGAGAGAAGATAATGTGAGGAATACAAGTGGTGAGTCCCTATCCCTCTATACAACCAAAGGCGGACCCTTTGAGGGTAAAACAGAGGTACCAAAAACCAGTGTTCGTGTGTGAAGAGTCGGATCTGGATTCCGGATTGGAGTGGATTTGGATTGGATTGGATTCTGGAAAGGTAGTGATCTAGAAGAGAGAAAAGAGGTGAAGAGAAAGCTTAAGTCAATAGAACGGATAATCTCGGCTTGCAGCAACAGTCTAGAATCCCTTGGGATGATATTTCAAGTTAGTTTACATGTTTGGGTGTTGTAAATGGTATTTATCGAACGCTACACATACGACAAAGGGTGACAGTTTCCCTCGCGAACACGATTTTTGGTGCCCTAAGGGAGGACTGGAAAGTCGACTAGGCCCAGATCATTTCCAATCTGGTCGTCCAACTTGTAGGTAGAGTCGGAAAGAATAGGGCCACTCCCGTGTGTCCCTACCTCATCCATTTCTACCATTCTCATCCATCTCTACCATTCCCATCAACTCCTGAGCGTTGTAGAGGAGAAGGTGTGGAGGGCTCAAGAAGTCCTCCTTAAAGTATGGAGAATCGGAAACGGATGACGAAGTCAATTCCGGTTCTGACCCGGGAGAGGAAAGCGAGTCAAAGGAAGAGGAGCCGGCAATGCCACTGATCAAGCAACAGAAGACGACCTTTCCTTACAAACGAGGGACACCACCCGGTCGCGATACACTGACCTCGGAAGAGAGACTAGAAGTCGAGAAGACCGTATCGGAGGAATTGGATCCCGATGATCTGTTCAATCCTCGCATCAAAATCTTGTGTGACCTGAGAATGGATTGGGAACTAAAGAGTAGGATCCTGGTTGCAATTGGGAAGTTGGTGGGAGCGCCACCAGACATAGAGCTATTGGAGAAGTTGGTGAGCTACATCTCCAATCCGGTCAAAACCCGGAAACAGGAAGCAAAGATTCATAGGTTATAGGAGGAGGTGGATCGAGTGAAGGCAGAACTCCTTGTGCTCAAGGAGAACTCTACAGTTGCTTGTACGATGGCGGAGGAGTCTCAAAAAATGGTTGAGTAGGTGAAGGCCACATTTGGGAAGACCGGAATGGCTGCCTCCAAGGCCAAACTATTTGATGAGAAGGTGCATAATGAGAAGAAGCCATCCGGTTCTCAGATGGTCTGGATTCTCATGGACTTTGTCGAACAGGTTGAAGCGGCAATGAAGGAGGCATGGAAAGTGGCTGACCAGATGGAAGAGAGTAGCCGGTTAGTATTGGGAGCTATCTACTCTCAGGGGATCCAACTCTCAGATCTCTCACTATCGGATTCATTCTTGGATGCGGCAGCTCAGGAGGGGAAGGATGTCACCTCTATGTCTCAGAGATCGGAGCGGAAGGTGACTCCGGTCGACACGCTTGGAACCGCCACTGATTTGGATTCAACCCCCGAATCCGCAGAAGGCGACTCGGTTCCTAACCCTCAGGAGGGGGAATGAAATCGGATCTTGAACGAGATCTTTGAGTAGATGGAGCCAGGAACCGAGAGTGCCACCATTGGATCTCGAGTGGGTACTTAGGTGTGAAAATAGTAGGTAGAGTAGGAGCGGATCCAGATCCTGTTCCAAACCGATTAGTAGTAGGTAGGACCAAAAAGTCCGGCTTGAGTTGTGGTGGAACTTTTGCAAGCTTTTACGCATGTTTGTACCTTTTAGGTTGTATTTAAGTCGGTCCCTACGAAGGGTACTGGGAGTGTGTTTTCTTTTTACAAATTTCTTGTACCTTTGTATGCGCTCTTGTGTTGTGTGTGTATCTTCCAAGCGTGGCAGGGTTGCATGGCATGGAGTTAGGAAGGTGTAGGATTGATTGGTAAATAGATTTCTCCCCTTGGTGTGTGCGTTTCCGATCCTTAGTGTATGTGAGCGGGTTGTGGAAGTGTTGAGAGTGGACTTCAGTGCCTTAGCAGATCTAGAGTTTTGAGTTCCAGGTGAGAAAGCCGTTGTTAGGCTTGGCGGATAGGGAGGGTATCCTTAGTTGCACTAGAACTCTTAGGTGGGAAATCCGGTTGAGTGTTCAATCTCCTTTGAGGTCTCACCACCTTAGTTGGTAAATGGAATAGCTTTGGTAAGGGCTAGAACAACATAATATTCATTATTTTGAGAGATTAGGGACCTCTCAAATTAACAATGTCCATTTAGGTTGATTTCGGTGCCATTATTGATAAAACAACAATTTCTATTAAAATGAGAGTAAAATGTTTTTAAAATTGAGACTGTTTAGGTCAAATCGACCTAATTAGCCAAATCCACCTTGTTTTTTCAAACTATTTAGGTCGATTCGACCTAATTAGACAAATCTAGCTTGTCTTCTCAAACTATTTCGGTTGATTCGACCTAAATAGTCTCAATTTTAAAAACATTCTCACTCTCATTTTAATAGAAATTGTTATTTTTCCAACCATTTTTTTTCATTGTCAATTTATTTCCTGATCTTCTACCTCTCAAATTCAAAGAATTCTCTCAATAGGATAAATATCGAATTTTGTGTGTCAAATGTAGGGCTCCACACCTCCCATTTCATTGGAAATCTCTTATTTTAATGAATATTGTGTTGAACGGACAAGTACACTTGTAACCACCTAGCTTCGCACGGGTAGGAACTAGCATCAAGGTCGTTGTAGTATGGAAGGATTGTACGGGGGGTCTTTGTGTGACCTGCAAACCGGATTGCTAACTAGGTTGTTGTGAGGGATCAAACCGGATCCTAGTTAATTTAGGAGAGGAGGAGATAGAATAGTGGTCTTTTAGCCACTATAATCCACGGAAGGAGTGGTGGGCCTACCACTCACAAAATCAAGTGGCAACCCCTTTGATGGTCCGATAGAGGCAAAACTAAACCGGAATAGGAATGAGGAGACATACGAACAATCCAAAACGGATTGGTCCCGAGGAGTATGAGGACCGGAAGTGGTGTGGTCCTGGGATTGGGTTAAATTGGATCAACTGGAGATTTTGGGAATCGGAAGGGGAGGAATTCGGTCTGAGACTATCTAGTGGTTGGTTGTTTCCGGTTTTAGATTTAGGACCGGAAGAAAGGTTTAGAGGTTAGTAAGGATTACTCGCTTAATTAAAGTAAATACTTCATAGAATCTCATGGGTTCGATCTTTAGAGTCACTTAGTTATACTCTAGAGTGATTTTTGTGAGTATAACCGGGAATTTACTTGCTTTGTGCTGCGACATAGCGTACACCAAACAATATGTGTAATGATTGATTTTGACAAAATCAAGATGTTCTTCTTAGGAAGGAGGATGTTCAAATAATATAGCATTTGAATTTTAAACAAAAGTGAAGGTTCAATGTACATAGTATAGTTGTCTCTTCTTGGACTTCCTTGTGACAATGAAGTAGAAAGTATTAGGCAACCCAATGCTACAAATTCTAAAATGTATCTTTGTAACAAAGTTATCCTATGCGAATTCAATGTAAATTATGTTGAAGGACACCACTATCCTACACAAGTGTAACATTTACTAAAAGTCTTTTAGTTCTATGAGCATGACAACGAGCACTTGTCAATCTCTGGTTTCTTGGTTGTAGTGTCCAATGATGGGCATGTTCTAAAAGATACATATTTTAAGTTTATATCCTTCTTATGTTTAACTTTATCGGCTACTGATAGAAATGGGAGAATTGTACATCAATATACAAATTTCATTTTGATTTTTTAGTTTGAAGTTCAAATATCATAATTAACCCTAAGCAATTTGAAAAAGTTACTAGCACTTCTGAAGTAATATGCATATACATTTCGCATGATAGAGTACAATAGAATTCATGAAATTTATACAAAAGAGTATTTTCTACTTATATACATTGAATACATCTTCTAAGGTTCAAAGACGCAAATTGAGTGCTATCACACCCAATTTCCTTCTTAGGAAATAAAGATTTTCTACAATTATCTAAATTTTTGAATTTTTTTTGAATCATTGTCATTAATGTAGGTGTTTGATCTTAGTATTAGATGTCCTCAAAAACCAATTTTCATATGTTTTTTAATCTTTGCAATATGCGACTCAAATTCCAATGCTCTAGTGTATATGAAAGGCCTGGGAAATGTGAAGATGAAGGTCCCTTCTAATCATAAATCTAGTGCATTTTTATCATGCAATCTTCAATGAATTTATAAATGAATGTAAAAGACATTTGAACATAAAGTACCCATTCAATACAATCATTCTAAACCCTAAACCCTGAATCCCCTAAACCCTAAGTCCTAAAACCACCTAGCCCCTAACCCCTAAAACCACCCAACCCCTAAACCCTTCCACATTTGAGATTTGTCTAGTCAAAACATCTTCCATTAGCTATGTTGGGGGAAGACTAATTTTAGGCCCAAACTCTATCATAGAAGATGATAGTTACAATAAAATAAAGTCTGCCTTGCTTCTACTGTACAATACAATCCATGGATTATGTAGAATACAATGAATTGATTGTTTAGAATTTTGAGAGTCCCTTTGCCATACAATGGGCTCGCAAATCCCAAACCTGACGAACAAGTTCATGGAGCACGTCAGAGAACTAGACATTGTGAAGGCCAACATTATATTCATTAAAATGAGAGTTTTCCAATGAAATGAGAGATTGGCACACACTAGAAATTACGAACTTAAGAGAAGTCACTATTAATTACTACTAAGTTAGCAATACAATCACCCACAAAACACACATTCAAGTGCTATATTTAGAAATTGGAATAAAATATTTTAGAAATAATAATGCTTTTATATAATATAATCATTGAATATACAAGTATAGGATGTATACGCTTTGGATGTATACACTTTTGTCATCAAAATACATGTGCTCAGTCTCTACGTAGAGATATAGGAGTTTGTAGACACATTGACACCCCTAAGTCCTTGCATTTCTATTTGTAAATTACATGATGTTTGCATTGAAGTTGTTCTCACCATCATTGGAAATGGATGATTGGAAAGTAGCTGCGGCACCCACAAACATCATGAAGGAGAAAGGAAGGTCTTCAAACCAATGAATTCCACAACGGAGGCAAACCAAAGGAGGCAAAAACATGAGATTCCATAGAAACGATTCTCTAACATGACCATTGAGATTGACTCTCAAACACTGCGTTGTGTGAAGCACAACTTGTGAGCATCATTTTCAACAGCCGTGTTGGGAATTGTTTGTATGGATTCTCGTATTTTTGCTTCCTTGAGTTCGTCTTCATTGTGGAATTAGCTCGTTTGAAGACCTACATGTCTCCTTCATTCTTTGGATGCACTCTTCCCAAGCTCCTCCTTTCTACAAAGTCTCCTGCAAAGCTTTAGATTTCAAGTAACGACGTCTCATATGCACTCACTATGTACAACAATATGTACTAGTCAAGGCTACCGTCATGTTTTGGGCAGCAAAGGACCTCATCCTCTTCAACTGTGTTGGCCTTGTGAGTAGAAGCTTCAAACAAAGTGGCCATGGTTATTGGAGAAGGAGTGGACAATGAGCTCTGACGTAGATGCAAGCAATTAAATCATAGAACCAAAAACATCCAGACGCCACTCCGCAATTCCCCAAATTGCAATTTCACGCATGGTAGTTTGGATTGCCACTCATGGAACTGCTAAGAGTGATGCCTGGATGTTTTTGTCTCTACAATTCTTGTGCTTTGATCTACGTTGGAGCCCATTGTCCACTTCCTTCTCCTATATCCATGGCCTCCCCATGTTGAGCTCCTACTCACAAGGCCATCACAATCAAAGACAACAAGGAACTTGGACTACTCTATTTGTCAAAATTGGACGGTTTGCATCGAATGGTACCACTACAATCTCCAAGTACCATGGTTTTTATGTTAGGAGGATTGTAGCTACCTACATCATTTACACTCTAGATAAAATTACCGACTATATAAATGGTTGTGCCTCAAAACTATGAACCCTTCAAGAACAATTGACCGTCTCTACTCTACAATATACAGCTATGAGAAGTGTCGTAGCATAGAGCAAGTAAATTCCCTGTTATACTCACAAAAATCACCCTAGAGCATAACTAAGTGACTCTAAAGATTGAACCCATGAGATTTTGTGAAGTATTTACTTTAATTAAGCGAGTAAGCCTTTCTATCCTCTAAATCTTCTTTTCCGGTCCTAGATCTATAACCGGAAACAACCAACCACCAGATGATCCTGGATCGGATTACTTCCGTCCCGATCCTAGAACTACCCGGTTTCCACAATTACCCTTATTCTAGGACTTTTACCACATCCGGTCCTGGTACCTCTATGGACAAATCCGTTCCGGGTTGCCCATGTATCTCTTGTCTCCTATTCTGGTTTAATTTTGCCTCTGTTGGACCATCAGAGGGGTTGCCACTTGATTTTGTGAGTGGTAGGCCCACCACTCCTTCTTTGGATTATAGTAGCTGAAGGACCACTTGATCTACCTTTTCCTCTCCTAAGCTAACTCGAATCCGGTTTGATCCCTTACAACAACCCAAATAGCAATTCGGTCTACAGGTCACACAGAGATCCCCCGTATGATCTGCTCTTACTACAACGACCTTGATGCCAACTCCTACCCGTGCGAAGCTAGGTGGTTATAAGTGTACTCATCCGTTCCAGCATTAACTAGAGTTATTCTGTTTACCAACTAAGGTGGTGAGACCTCTCAGAAGATCGAACACTCAACTAGATTTTCCCATCCAGGAGTTCTAGCACGACTAAGGATACCCTCCCTATCCACTTAGCCTAACAGCAGCTATCTCACCCGGAACTCACAACCCTAGATTTGCTGAGGCATTGAAGTCCACTCCCAACACTTCCACAACCTACCCACACATTAAGGACCGGAAACTATCACACCAAAGGGAGAGATCAAGTCACAAATCTACCCTACACCTTCCTAACTCCACATCATGCACACCTGCCAAGCTTGGGAGATACACACAAAACAAGAGTGCATACAAAGGTACAAGGAATTTGCAAAAAAAAGACTCTCAGTATCCTTCACGGGCTTGACTTAAATACAAGTCAAAAAAGTACAAGTGGGCGAAAATGCCTGCAAAAGTTCCGCCGAGACTTGGGTCGGACTTTTCGCTTCCTACCTACTCCTAACCGGATCGGAAAAGGATCCGGATCCATTCCTAACCTACCTACTATTTACATGCTAAGTGCCCACCCGAGATCCAATGATGGCACTATCCGCTCCTGGCTCCATTTGCTCGAAAATCTCGTTTAAGTTCCGATTCCGCTCCCCCTCTTAAGGATTTGGAACCTATTCGCCTTCTGTGGATCTTGGGGTTGAGTCCAAGTCGATGGCGGTTCCGGGCGTATTGGCTTGAGTCGCCCTAACCTCCAATCTCTTGGACTTAGGGGTCGCATCCTTCCCTTCTCCTACCGTTACGTCTGGGAATGAATTCGGGAGAGAAATATCCGAGAGTCGAATCCCGCGAGAACAAGTGCTCCTGACAGTATTCGGGTACTCTCCTCCATTTGGTCCGTTGCCTTCCGCGCCTCCTTCATTGCTGCTTCAACCTGCTCGGCAAAGTTTGTGAGAATCCTCACCATCTAAGAACCAAATGGCTTCTTCTCTTCGTGTACCTTCTAGTCAAACAGCTTCGCCTTGGCGGCAGCCATTTCGGTTTCTTGTGGCAGCACGAAATTCTAATTTTTTTGGTTTTACTTAGTAATACTAACCGAATAGCTAGATATGGATATCTGGATTTGGTTAAGAAGCCATAAGGAGCGGAAATAGAAGTGGAAAATAAGATAACGGGAAGATCTACTCAATCCAGTTTCCAGAGAATAAACGGATAGGAGCGGATGTCTGACCGAATAGGTGACGGACCGGATATCCTACAGAAACCGGATCCGGATTAGGTCGTGCTGAGGTGGCAATGGGGTCCAGCCAGTATAAATGGGCTAGCCTGGCCAGTCGCATCCCTTTTCACTTTTTCATTTTCCAGCGCTTTCGAGCTCCTCGTGACTGTCAGTTTCAGCGTTCCGTGTCGGTCACTGTTTCGAGTGTTTTTCGCGAGTGTTATAGTGTCCGCTACAGTGTAAGTTTGGTTTCTAGTTGAGATCGGAGAGTGAAGGAAAGGAACGGGACGTGCGGCTAGGAGAGCGACAGTAAGGTAGAATTGGAAAGGGTTCGGAGTCGCTCGTCCGGGAACTCTCGAGGAAAGTGTCCAATGAGTGGAATAATACGTTGAGAGCGGTTCTGCCCCTCTGGATGGAAGAGGTCTAGAGGTCAGTTTACAGCTTCTGGCCGGGAGGATTTGGGATGGCCAACCGGAAGGATGACTTCGTCCGAGGCAAGTTCGAGGGTGCGGTAAACCCGAAGGACGGATACGCCATAGAGGATTGTAAGGATGAGCGGAACCGCCGACTCTTACAGTTCCTCGTTCCGATCCTCCATCCGGAAAAGCCAACAAGGGTAACCATTACCCTCGCGAACACCATTTTCGGGACCCTGAGAAGGGACCGGAAAGTCGACTGGGCCCAGATCATTTCCGATCTGGTGCTCCAATTAGTTAGTAGAGTCGGAAAGAGTAGGGCAACTCTAGTAAGCCCCTACTTGATGCACCTCTATTAGTCCCATCAACTCCTGAATGACAGAGAAGACGAGGTGTATAAGAATTAGGAAGTAGTGCTGAGATATGGAGAATCAAGATCAGATTGGGAGAGCGAATCCGGTTCTGAACCAGGAGAGGATTCAGAGTCGGAAGATGAGGAGGCGCCAGTGCCGCCGGTTAAACGTCATAAGACTACCTCCCCCAACAAACGAGGGACGCCACCTGGGCCCAACACTCCCGCTCCGGAAACTAAATCGGAAGAGGAGAAGGTAGTGGATCCCGAGGACCCGTTCCAACCTCTGGTGAAAGTTCTCTGTGACATCCGGATGGATTGGGAACGCAAGAGAAGGATAGTCGTAGCCATCGGGCAGTTGGTGGGAGCAGCACCCGATCGGGAGCTACCAGAAAAGGTGTCGGGCTGTATTTCTGATCCGGTCGAGTCCCGAAAGTAGGAAGTAGAGATTCGCCAGCTATAAGAGGAGGTGGATCGGATGAAGACGGAGATCCTGGTGCACAAGGAGAACTTTGCAACCACCAAGTCTATTGCAGAGGATGCTTGGCAGATGATGGAGCAAGTGAAGGCCATGTTCGGAGAGACCGGAACGGCCCTCACCAAAGCCAAGTTGTTTGACGAGTGGATGCACGAGGAGAAGAAGCTATCTGGTTCTCGGATGGTGAGGATTCTCAACGACTTTGTTGAACAGGTAGAAGCGGCAATGAAGGAGGCACGGAAGGCAGCGGACCGGATGGAGGAGAGTACCCGGATTCTGTCAGGAGCAACTTGCTCTCGCGGTATTCGACTCTCGGATATCTCCCTCCCTGATTCGTTCCTGGAAGTGATAGCAGGAGAGGGGAAGGATACGACCCCCAAGTCCAAGAGAACGACCTAGGCCGGCACGCCTGGAACCGCCATCGACTTGGACTCACCACCCGCGTTCACAGAAGGCAATCCGGTTCCTTGACCTCAGGAGGTAGAGAGGAGTCGGAACCTAAACGAGGTTTTTGAGCAGATGGACCCGGGAGCAGACAACGTGACTATCGGATCGCGAATAGGGGCTTAGGATGTATAGAGTAGGTAGAGTGGGAACAGATACAAAAACTGTTCCGATCCAATTGGGAGTAGGTAGGACCGGAAAGTCTAACCGAGATGGCGGCGGAACTTTCGCGAGTTTTCCCGCCCATTTGTAAATTTTTGAAATGTATATAGTCAGCGCCCGTGAGGGACGTTGGGAGTCTTCTTTTTGCAATTTCTGTTGTACCTTTGTATGCGCTCTGTTGTTGTGTGTGTCTCCCAAGCTTGGCAAGTTTTGCATGATGTGGAGTTAGGAAGGCGTAAGACAAAATTGTGATTAGATTTCTCCCCTTAGTGCGATAGTTTCCAATCCTTAGTGCGTGTGCAGGTTGTGTAAGTGTTGGGAGTGTATTTTAGTGCCTTAGCAAGATCTAGGGTTTTGAAGTTCCGGGTGAGATAGCCGCTATTAGGCTAGGCGGATAGGGAGGGTATCTTTAGTCGCACTAGAACTCCTGGACAGGTAGTTCAGTTGAGTGTCTGATCTTCTGAGAGGTCTCACCACCTTAGTCAGTAAATGGAATGATCCTAGTTACTGTTGGAATGGACGAGTACACTTGGAACCACCTAGCTTCGCACGAGTAGGAGCTGGCATTGAGGTCATTGTAGTAAGAATGGATCGTACGGGGGATCTCTGTGTGACCTGCATTCCGGATTGCTGTCGGGAGTGTTGTGAGGGATCAAACCGGATTCAAGTTAGTTAGGAGAGGAAGGGAGAGAACAGTGGGGCTTCAACCACTATAATCCGTAGAAGGAGTGGTGGGCCTACCACTTAGAAACCTAAGCGGTGAACCCTCTGATGGTCTAACAGAGGCAAAACTAAACCGAAAAAGAGTTGAGGAGGTACTGGAACCAGTCGGAGCGGATTGGTTCGGAGCAGTACCAAGACCAGAATTGTTTAGGTCCTGGAGATTGGAAGAATTGGATTAACCGGAGGATTTAAAGATCGGATGGGAAGTAATCCGGTTCTAATCCTCTTGGTGGTTGGTTGTTCTCGGTTTTAGATCTAGGACTAGAAAGGAAGTTTTAGAGGGAGAGAGAGCTTACTCGCCCAAATCAAGTAAATACTTCACAAAATCTCGTGGGTTCGATCTTTAGAGTCACTTCGTTATGCTCTAGAGTGATTTTTGTGAGCATAATAGGGAATTTACTTATCCTGTGCTACGACATTTCCCCCGAATGTGGCCTTTACTCGCTCCACCATCTTCTGAGACTCTTCTGCCATGGATCGAGTAGCTGCAAAGTTGTCCTTGAGAACAAGGAGTTTCGCCTTTGTCCGATCCAATTCCTCTTGCAATCTTTGGATTTCTGCCTCTTGTTTCTGAGACTCAACCGGATCGGAAATGCAACTGGCTACCTTCTCTGGTAGCTCTCTATCTAGTGTTGCTCCCACCAACTTTCCAATCGAGAGCAACATCCTCTTCTTCAATTCCCAATCCGCTCTCATGTCGCATAGGATCTTGATGAGAGGGTTGAACGGGTCGTCGGGATCCGATTCCTCCGACACTATTTTCTCAACTTCCGGTTTCTCTTCCAGGGCTGAGGTATTACAAGCGGGTGGCGTCTCCCGCTTGTTGGGAGAGGTTGTCTTCTATCACTTGATCAACGGCAAATCCGGTTCCTCCTCCTCTGACTCGTTGTTTTCCTCGGACTTGGAACCAGATTCCATCTCCTCATCCGTTTCCGATTCTCCGTACCTCAGGAGAACTTCTTGAGCCTTCCATGCCTTCTCCTCACCTGCACTCAGGAGTTGGTGGGAATGGTAGAGATGGATAAGGTAGGGACACACCGGGGTGGCCCTACTCTTTCCCACTCTACCTACAAGCTAGGTGACCAGAACGGAAATGGTCCGGGCCTAGTCAACTCTCCAGTCTCCTCTGAGAGCGTCAAAGATAGTGTTGGCAAGGGAGATTGTCACCCTCGTCGACTTTTCCGGATGCAAGAGTGGAACTAAGAACTACAGCAGCCAGCGCTGTCGCTCGTCCATGCATTCCTCCACCGCGTATTCGTCCTTTGGATTGATAGCACCTTGGAACTTCCCGCGGACAAAATCATCCTTCTGACTCGCCATTCCTAGCCCTCTTGACAGGAAACTACAGACGGACCTCCAAACGTCCTTCGTCCAGAGGTGCGGAACTACTCTCAGAGTGTTATCAAACTCATTGGACAACTTGCTCAAGAGTTCTTTTACTATTGAATCCTCCCTGAAGCCCCAGGGTTTCTTTGCAAACCCTAGGCAACCCATGGAACTTAAATCCTCCATGAGTTGGGACTTGGCTAGTTCAATGGAGGGAACGATTGGAATTACCTTCTGGAGCTTTACCTCGATCGAGGATGTACTAGCCTGTTCGCCTCTACTTCTCCTAAGCTGCGGCATGGACATGGACGAGCACTCTTGGAACCCTTTCTGATTCTGCCTTACTCTCTCCTAGCTGCACGTTCCGTTCCTCACTTTCTTTGTCTGATCTCAACCAGAAATCCAAACTATAACACTAAACACTTCAACTCTCGCAATAGATACTGACACAAAAGATTGACACGGAAAGCTAAGTGACAGGCGCAGATTGCAAACTCAGAGCACAGAGAGCGCTGGTAAAACGAAAATGAAAAAGAGTTTGATCTCGGTAGCCTAGCCCTCATATAGCCATTGGACTCCCTGCCACCTCATCATGACTTATTCCGGATCCGGTTCCTATATGGTATCCGGTCCATCACCTATCCGGTCAGACATCCGCTCCTATGCGTTCATTCCCTAGGACCGGATTTAGCAAATCACCTCACTATCTCAATTTCCTTCCTTATTTTAGCCCTAAATGGTTCCTTAGCTAAATCCGGAAACCAATCTTTAGTTTCCGGTTAGTTTTACTAGATAAACCAAAAAATTGACAGTTTCACGTCGTCACAAGAAGGAACTACTATTCGAGTGATTTACTCTTCATCTTCTCCATGGCCTTGAGAATTTCAGGTCCGCGACTGTATCCTTTTGCAATCTTCCCAACCTCGCGGACTTGTTTCATCCTCTGTGCCTTCAAGGACCGGCGCTCCCAGGAATCCCATGTCGGAGCTGAGCATTGACTGCATGAAGGTCTGGTGTACTTCTTCTTGATCCTCTCGTCCCGAGACGACAACCGTTTTCGTGGAAGCAAAGGCGGTTCAATAGGGTGGTGAACCGCTTCCTTGTGATTGTCTTCCACAACCATGGACAAAATTTCCAATGCAGACATTGGATAATTTGCATCTCCGTAGAGCTTCCTTCGGATCCCCTTGTCTAAAGTAGACGGGTCCATTAGTGCATGGGAAGGCTCTTTGGACCATTGTGTTGAACGGATCATCGAGATCTGATTCCTCTGACACGGTCTTCTCAACCTCCAATCTCTCGTCTAGGGCTGAGGTATCATGACCGGGTGGCGTCCCTCGCTTGTGAAGTGAGGTCATCTTCTATTGCTTGATCAACGGCATCGCCGGCTCCTCATCCTCTGACTCGTTTTCTTCCCTAGGATCGGAACCGGATTTGACTTTGTCATCCATTTCTGATTCTTCATACTTCAGGAGGACTTCCTGAGCCCTCTACACCTTCTCCTCTCCAATGCTCAGAAGCTGATGGGAATGGTAGAGATGGATGAGGTAGGGACACACAAGACTAGCCCTACTCTTTCCAACTCTATCCATGAGCTAGACGACTAGATTAGAAATGATCTAGGCCCAATCGACTTTCTGGTCTCCCCTTAGGACACTGAAAATAGTATTCGTGAGGGAGATTGTTACCCTCGTTGGCTTTTCCAGATGCAAGATTGGAACGAGGAACTGTAGAAGACGGTGGTGCCACTCGTCGACGCAATCCTCTATGGCATAGCCATCTTTTGGGTTGACAGCACCTTGGAATTTGCCTTGGACAAACTCGTCTTTTTGGTTTTCCATTCCCAATCCTCCTTCTCGGAAATTATACACTGCTCTCTAGACCTCCTTTGTCCAGAGATGCGGAACTACTCTCATGGTGTTGTCAAATTCATTGGATAGTTTTTCCAAGAGTTCCTTCACTATAACTTTTTCCCTAAAGCCCCAAGGTTTCTCTACAAACCCCAAGCAATCCATGGAACTCAAATCCTCCATAAGTTGGGATTTGGCTGGTTCGGTAGAGGAAATGACCAAAATCACCTTTCGGAGCTTCACCTCCATCGAGGATGTACTAGTTTGTCCGCCTCTACTTCTCTTGAGCTGCAGCATGGACACAGATGCGAGCTTGGAACCCTTTTCTAATTCTACCTCACTCTCTCTTAGCCGCACGTCCCATTCCTCACTTTCTCCCTCTAATCTCGATCGGAAATCAAAACTAGAACAGTAACACCACAACCCTCGAAAAGATACTCATAAACAAATCCCACACCGATGGCTAAGTCATAGATGACAGTAGAGAGCTTAGAGCATGGAGAGTGTTGAGACAGGCAAAAATGCAAAAGAGGTTCAACTAGGCAAGCCAGCCCTTACATAGTCGTTGGACCCCCTATCACCCTATCATGACCTATTCTAGATCCAGTTCTTCTACGATATCCAGTCCATCCCTGATCCGGTTAGATTGCCGATTTCATCCGTTCTCCTTTTGGGACCAGATTGGAGTTGATCCATCCACTACCTTGTTTTCCTTCTCTACTTTAGCTCTTGACGGTTCCTTTGCTAGATTCGAATACCTACGTTTGGATTTCTGGTTAGTTTTCCTAAGTAAACCAAAAAAAATCAAAGTTTCACGTTGCCACAAGAATTATATATTACATGCTTAGAATTTGAGTGTCAAAATACAAAATTGAGTACAAAATTGACAAACTCTATGGTTCTTCCCATCAATGGTAGGGCTCCGCCAAAATCGAGTCAATATCTACAAAAATTCTAAACTTGAGCATTTTCTATACAAGTTAGCTCGAGTCAAGCTAAAACTACAAACAAACACAAATGGAGTTGTCATTGGACACAACCTGTTGGTGGATCTCTAGTGGGCAGGGAACCACTTCTGAGTTCCACCTCGAAAGCATCCATAGTCAGGTTGTGCCCAATCTGCACGACATCCACTGCTGTTGACGTTGCCTCTGCTTCTCCTTTTTTGCGCTCGTTGATTGCCTCTTCAAGTTCCTTGTCCAAGGAGGTCTCCGTGAAAATTTCCTCTGAAGGTGGAAGAGGTGTAGGGACGGGAGACTCCAGCGGTAGAGGTGGTACCACATTCATGATCACTGACGGACTTAACGCATTGCTGTTGTTGGAGCTTGATGCTAGGCCGAGCAACATCTGAGGTGGAGAGGCAAAAGCGGGTTCTAGAGATTGGAGTGGCTTCACTTTAGTCCTATCCAACAAGGCTAGGATTTCCCTGTTCGCCCTTGCTTCCTCTTTGTTCGCCCGTGCCTTGTGGCGACATGAAACTTTGATTTTTTTTGGTTTACTTAGGAAACTAACCAGAAACCTAGAAGTAGGTATTCGGATTTAGCAAAAGAACTAGTGGGAGCTAAAATAGAGAAGGAAAATCAGATAGTGGAGAAATCTACTTGAATCCGGTCCCAACAAGAGAATAGATAAGAACGGATGTTTGACTGGATCGGAGATGGACTAGATATTGTGGAAGAACTAGATCCGGAATAGGTTATGATGAGGTGACAAGGGTCCAACAACAATGTAAGGGCCAACTTGCCCATTTGAACTTCTTTTGCATTTTCACCTTTCTCAACGCTCTTCACACTCTGAGCTCTCAATTTTCGTCTGTGATTTAGCTTTCCGTGTAGGATTTGTGTGAGTGTGTCCTTTTCGAGAATTGAGGTGTAACCGTTATAGTTTTGATTTCTGGTTGAGATCGGAGAGAGAAAGTGAGGAACGGGACATGCGGCTAGGAAAGAATGAGGTAGAATCGAAAAGGGGTTTTGAGCTCGCATCCGTGTCCATGCCACAACTCAGAAGAAGTAGAGGCGGACAAGCTAGTATGTCTTCGGTTGTTGCGGCCCTAGTAACACCTTACAGCTCCAACCAGATTTCAAGAGCCCTTCATAGCTTTTAGGGCTCACCACGCCCCAATACCGGTAATACTTAGGCTCCTCTAACTAACACTGCACATGCATCGGACTCCTAGCATTTGTTATCATTACCAACTCACATTGCTAAGTCTTGGTGCCTGGGACTTCTAGCACGCACCCTACTCGTGGCACTTGGCATGCCACTTGGTGACACGAGGTGGAACTTCCATCTTATTGTGCTAGGACTCATGGTGGCACTACTCACCACGGTCCTAACCGCCCTTCGTTGTCACCCCACTTCATACTAGGCCTGTTGTGCATTTGCTACTCTTACACCAACACTAATCGGGACTCACAACTCGGGACACATGACCAAAGGCCTAGCAAGGAGTGGGACTCCAACCAACCAATGCCCTGGGACACATACACAAGTGTTTCGAGGAGCCTTGAAGCCGGTGGTGAAGTTACATCACCACCCATGAGTCACCGGGACTCACCAAGGCTCCAAGAGGGAGTGAGGAGTGAGACCAACCCCTCTTATAGTACTCTCTGTAGTCTTCGGTAGCCCCCCCCCTTGTGGGTCAAAGGGACTTCCCAAACCCCCTTGGGTTTTGGAAGACCACCCGTTTCCAACTGAAATCCCCAAGTTCCCCCTCTATTTGGACTCCTGAACTTCTAAATGGCGTCACTTTGTCTTCAGAGCTTCAAATCTCACATGCGAGCCTATTTTAGATATCTACGCGACGAATAGATGCCTATGTATTGCTCACTTGTCCCATTTGGACAAGTTCTCACAAAGTTATGACCCTCCAAAGATTCGAGTCCACCGGGAGTGGCGTCACGCCTTCACCACAGCTCTTCTCTTGGCCATAACTTTCGTCTCATGGCTTAGAACCTCGTAATGCTTGGCATTTTAGATTTCTTGTCTTTTTAGCTTTCCAATGATATGCTACATGCCATGTTTTTTTGAGTGATTCTTTAAGAACCCCTCACACCTATCCTTTGAGTGTCCCGGCGCCACCAGGACACCCCCAACTTTGAACGGCCATAACTTCTAGCCTACTAGTCCAAATCACACGTTCATTGGACGGTTAGAAGCTTCTTCTCAAGAGATTTCCAAGAATGTATAAAATGATACAATTCCCTTCATAAACAAGGCGCTATTGTGCCTTGTTTGCTCGGGAGTCTCTCATTTCTCCCTTCTTAGCCTATTGCAAGGCTTGGGAAGTCACTCCAAGGTCCCCCTTACTCACTAAGGCACTTCGAGCACCCCAAGGAGATAGGGGCATGACATCGGTAGAGATAAAGCTCCGGAAGGTGATTTTGGTTATTCCTTCTACCGAACCAGCCAAGTCCCAACTCATAGAGGATTTAAGTTCCATGGGTTGCCTAGGGTTTGCAGAGAAACCCTAGGGCTTTAGGGAAGAGTTGATAGTGAGAGAACTCTTGGGCAAGTTGCCCTATGAGTTCGACAACACCTTGAGAGGGGTTCTGCATCTCTGGATGGAAGATGTTTGGAGATCTGTGTATAATTTCCAGTCAAGAGGATGAGGAATGGCAAACCAGAAAGACGAGTTCGTCCAGGGCAAGTTCTAGGGTGCCGTCAACCAAAAGGACAGCTACGCCATAGAAGACTGCGTAGACGAACGGCACCGCCGACTTCTATAGTTCCTCGTTCCGATCTTGCATCTAAAAAAGCCAACGAGGGTGATGATCTCCTTCGCAAACACTATTTTCAACGCCTTGAAAGGGGACTAGAAAGTCGACTAGGCTTGGATCATTTTCGATCTGGTCACCCAGCTTGTAGGTAGAGTTGGAAAAAGTAGGGCCACTCCTGTGTACCCCTATCTCATCCATCTTTACCGTTTCCACTAGCTCCTGAGTGCAAGAGAGGAGAAGGTGTGGAGGGCTTAGGAAATCCTCCTGAAGTATGGAGAGTCAGAAACAGATGATGAGGCGGAATCTAGTTCCGACCCGAGGGATGAAAGCGAGTTAGAGGATGAGGAGTCGGCGATGCCGCTAATCAAGCGACAGAAGACGACCTCACCTAATAAGTGAGGAACGCCACCCAGTCGTGATATCTCGGCCCTGGAAAAGAGACCAGAGGTTGAGAAGACCGTTTAAGAGGAGTTAGATCCTGACGATCCATTCAACCCTCTCATCAAGATTCTGTGTGACATCAAAGCGGATTGGGAGCTGAAGAGGAGGATCTTGGGTGCGATTGGAAAGTTAGTGGGAGCGCCGTCGGACAACGAACTACTGGAGAAGGTGGCAGGCTACATCTCAATCCAATTGAGACCTTGAAACAAGAGATAGAGATCCACAGATTATAGAAAGAGGTGGATCGACATAAGATAGAACTCCTCGTACTCAAGGAGAATTTTGCAGCCACTCGGTCTATGGCGGAGGAGGCTAAGAAAATGGTTGAGCAAGTGAAGACCACATTTGGGGAGACCGGAATGGCCGTCGCTAAGGCTAAGTTGTTTGACGAGAAGGTGCACGATGAAAAGAAGCCATCCGGTTCCCGGATGGTCAGGATTCTCACAGATTTTGCAGGGCAGGTTGAAGCGGTAATGAAGGAGGTGCGGAAAGCTGCGGACCGGATGGAAGAGAGTACCCGAATACTATCGAGAGCCACCTGCTCTCAAGGAATTCGACTCTCAGACCTATCTCTTCCGGATTCGTTCTTGGATGCAACGACAAGGGAGGGGAAGTATGCCACTCCCAAGTCCAAGAGATCGGAGGCTAGGGCGAATTAGGCCGAGATGCCCGGAACCGCCATCGACTTAGACTCAACCCCCGGATCCACAAAAGGCAACCTAATTCCTAACCCTCAAGAGGGAGAGTGGAATCGAAACTTGAACAAGATCTTCGAGCAAATGGAGTCGGGAATACATAGTGCCACCATTGGATCTCAGGTGGGTACTTAGTGTATAAATAGTAGGTATGTTAGGAACAGATTTGGATCTTGTTCTGATCTAGTTAGGAGTAGGTAGGAACCGAAAAGTCCGACCCAAGTCGCAGCGGAACTTTGGCAGGCATTTTTGCCCACTTGTACTTTTTGATTGTATTTAAGTCAATCCCTGCGAAGGGTATTAGGAGTGTGTTTTCTTTTTGCAAATTTCTTGTACCTTTGTATGCGCTCTTGTGTTGTGTGTGTATCTCCCAAGCGTGGCGGGGTTGCATGGCTTGGAGTTAGAAAGATGTAGGATTGATTGGTGAATAAATTTCTCCCCTTGGTGTGTGTGTTTCCGATCCTTAGTGTATGTGAGCGGGTTGTGGAAGTGTTGAGAGTGGACTTCAATGCCTCAACAGATCTAGAGTTTTGAGTTCCAGGTGAGAAAGATGTTGTTAGGCTTGGCGAATAGGGAGGGTATCCTTTGTCGCAAGCCGTAATCCTAGAAGTCACCAGGTTAGTATTTAAGAGTGTATAATTATATAGAATTTTTCCAAATTTCTAATAGGCAAAAAGGATTAGAACCTTTTTAGCCTAAACATCTCATTAAGACTAAGAAGATACTCTTGGTCATCCGTAATAGGATCCAGGACGAAATCGGAATCCGGAAACCCGGATAGCGACAGCCTACGGTCTAAACTTCCAGCCTAGGAAAATAGGGACCCGTTACAGGTAAACGGTTCGCTTCAGGAATGGTCGGTAAGTTGACGGGTACTTAACCCCGCCACTCTCATTTGTTCTTCCTCTTTCTTCCACAACTGTTTTGTGCGCGTGTAGTTGACTAAAAGAGTGGTGAGTTAGTGATCGGGTGAGAGACTATTGTGTGTTCAACTTTCAGTGTAGTTTGCAATGACGAAGGGAGATATTCGGAAACCGTCAATGATGGGGCGGATGGTTTGTCCAACCCATTCCAGAAAGGTTGAGAGAGAGATCATAGCTAGAGGATGATCTCAGTGAGATAGGGTGTGTTGGTCTGTTCTTGCGGCCATGGACTGTAAAGAACAACTGAATGATCTAGGAACTAATTGTAGGTGCTTTGAACCAATACGAGTTGACAATAAGAGGGAGGCTTGCAACCTGGGCTGACGAAGTCTAGGCTAAGGTTTAGGGATTCCCCCAAAAGGGATCTGATTTAGCTTCCCGAACAAACAAGTTTACGGTTGGAAAGTTTAAGAATGCATCCCATTCAAAGGGTATGCTATTAGTGACTACCTAGATGCAAGGCAAAGGCATGTCTTAGAGTTCCTGATCCCCATCCTCTATCCGGAAAAGCCTACTGGAGTTACGGTTATAGTAGCAAACACCATCTTTGGTGCTATGGAGGGTAGGCCAGTGAATTGGGCAAGGTAATTGGAGTAGTGGTCTCCAAGCTTGTTGCCAACGTAGGGAAAGCAAAGACCGGCCCCATAGGTCCGTATCTATTCCACCTCTACCACTACACAAAGCTTCTGAGTGATGCGGAAATGGTAGAATACAATACTAGATCGACCATCCTCCAATACGGCCTCACAGAAGAAGTGGAGGCAAAGCAACCGCCGATTGAGGAGGAAGAGGATCCGGAAGAGGAGGAACAACTCCTAGATCGCAGGCAACAGAAGTCCACTAATCCGACGTCTCGGGAGAAGCTTCCGGCTCAACAAAAGATATCAGAGGAAGAAGAAGGTGGCATATCCGGATTTTTCAAGACCGGGTTCAACTAGGTACTACAAGCGCAAGAGTACCACGAGAACCTGGTGGATAAGCTCAGGAGGATCAGCTGGGAGTTGAAGACGGAACTGGAAGACATCCTCGACGCATTGAAGAAACTTCCAAATCCAGAAGCACTAGAGAAGAAGGACAAGCAAATTGAAGGCATGGAGAAGGAGAAGGCGGACCTTCAAGCTCGACTAAGCTGGGCTCAAGGAGAGATGGCCACAATGAAGTAAAGGGAGAAGGAAGCCTTGCAGCTGGTGAAGAACCTATCCAGATTGGTAGATAAGCCGGCTGACCTTATAATGAAGGCAACTCTCGTGTAGAATCGGTTGGCAGAGGACGGGCACCTTACCGGATCGAAGGTGATCCGGATCCTGGTAGACTTCTCCTCTAGGATGGAGTCTACGTTGAAGGAGATGGGGTAGCTGCTTGGGCGGATAGACCCTGACCGTATAATGGACTTTTCCAACTTTCTAAAGATCCATTTTGACACGGAATCTCCAATCAAGCTAACAACCTCGATGCCACTTCCGTCTAAACTAGAAGCCCCGCGAGAAACTCTCCGATATTCGATGGAACCCTTCTCCAAGTACTCTGAGAAGACAATCCGAGGGAGTGTAAAGACAACGCCTAAGCCAAGTACGCAGCCGGACACTACACGGGAGTAAGCACCGCCGGAGATTACAGTTTCACCACGTGTTCCAGTGTTCCATCTTCCGGTGAAGGAGCCACCTCAAACCCCTCGCACCCAGACTAGGGGTGAGCTAATGGAGCGGATTGGAGGATTGTTGAATCCAGCCTAGACCCATCCGGAAGGATTCGAACACATGCTACAACAGCAACCGCCAAGGAAGAAGATCGAGCCCATTGTATTGGATGAGACGTCTCCAGGTGAGGAAGATGAGAGGGAAATAACTCAGATTGAGAAATCTGAGGAGGAAGAGTATCGGACCGGATCGGAAGACGAGGAGGAGGAAGAAGGGGAATACTCCCCTCTGGAAATCCGATAGATCCAGACTCGAGCGGCATTACGGATGACACCGACGAAAGCAACACCAAAAGCGACCCCGAGGTCATCCACACAAGCACTAGTGAGTCAAGGCGGGAGTAGCCAATAGAAAGCGCGGAAGGCGAAGTAGTTAGGATTTTTCTTTAGGCATTTAGGATTTGAGTTTTGAATCAAATCCGGGTTTCTAGGCGTGGGCTCAGGTTCCGGATTTGTAGGATCTGACTTTTTCGGGGTTTTCGGGAAGTTTGTGAGTGGTCACCTAGATTTCCGGGTGCCCTATTTCCCTTTTTGGCTTTGGTTGTTTTCAATTTTTAACGAGGGGCAAGTTTGTTGCCTCTCATTCCATCCTAGCGTTATAGTTTGTATTTTGTCATCCTTATTTTAATCTGAGCCACCAAGTGGACCCTTAGGGATTGATCTGTCGTATATCCATCTTCCTTGTGTTTCCCTTGTGAGTGTGTAAAGTTTAATTAAGGAAGAGGAAATGAGGAATCCGGATCTAAAGGGACTTGGATCTGATTTGTGAGAGGCGCATTTGTGTCGTAGCCTAGACATGTGATTGTAGTCTTGAGCATGTGTCTTTAAACTCCCAGAATAGGAATCCGATTAGGAGTGGTGTGGGTGCGAGTCCGGAATACCAAGAAGGCCTTATTTGTTAAATTGAGACAAAATGACAATTTTGAGACTTTGAAAAATGGACGCAAAGCTCCAGCAAATAAAGAGTTGTTGAACCCAATGATATGTAGAGTCCGCCATGTAACAACAATAGAAAGCTTTGAACAAGTTGCCCCAATTGACTTGAAACATGAGATTATAATTGCATGAATACAATAGAAGATGTGAGACTTTCTTTCAGATAGAAGACCTGAAGTACTTCGTACAAAGAAAGGGAGTCATTTGAAGTGAGTAAGTTGGAATTACTTGTGCTGTTTAATACAAAAAGAGTATGTAAATATTCTTTGTAGTGAATGAACTATGAAGGCATAAGATTCAGTGGAATCAATGTCATTGTTTCTTGTATATGAAGCATTGAACTTCTGAAAGTATTTTTGTATGTCTACTTACTATACTATTAATAGTAAAGGGTACCTCAAAACTAAGTACTTCGAAATAATTACTTGCTTGATTTACTTGTTCATGGCAAAATCTTTACTTTATCTATTTCTGTATAATTGCTCCTAGCTGCTTCCAATGCTTTGAGCTTTGCTAGTCCCTTAAAGATATCCTCACATTGAGAATGATAGTGCGGCCCACTTCCCCCCTCCAAAGACTCACATAAGCTCAAGCTTTGAGCTCCATTTTCCTTTCGCTTTGACCTTCGAGTGGCTTGGGGGGCCCCTGAACTTGAAAGTGATTTTGACCCTCAAGGAGGCCGCCTTGGTAGCAATGCATTGAAATTGTCTATGTCCAGAAGTTGGGTCCCTATTATTTTGCAGTCTAGCAAACGGCGATACTCTCTGAAAATTCATTGCCTGAAAAGAGTGTCGATAGAAGGAGATCATCTAGCTCCTATAGATTGTGAGGGATGAAGTTGCTTATCCTCGATCCGAAGAACAGTAACATCAATAGTCGACTTCCATAACCCCCCCCCTTTGTCATCCTCCAACGCAGCCGCCAACTTCAATCCATCAATGCGGACATTAGGAACTGCAGACAGAGTTGGAACATCATCTTTGAGCCGAGGATGTCTCGGCACTTTATGCAAGGGTAGTTTTAGTTTGTGACTCGTTGCCACGTCTATTCGTGGTTTTGGCAAGAAGGAATTCCCATGACTCGAGGATGCTTGCTTCAATGGCAACGGAGAGCATATGGGAGTCCTCATAGGTCCGCGACTCGGGGGGCTGTCCACGACCCCATCTTCAACATCCCCCTTGGAATAGTCTATGGTCGCGGATGCAGCGTCCACAGCAGACCGCAACAGGTATGGTTTGGAATACGGAGTGGTGTCGCAACTCCCCCCTTCGGATTCCGAGGGGTTGGAGAGCGACCTTTCTGATCCAGAGAGGAGACTCCTAGTCAGCCGTTGCCTTTTCGGTGGTTCAATAAAGCGAACGCCTCCAACCTGTAGTACATATATGATCAATAAGCCCACCCACATTACCTCCATCCAACAAATGCAAAAGCATCTTCAATTGAGAATGTGAGACATGTATAGTAAACCCCCGAGTCCATGGCAAAGATTCAAGGGAAATGCGAACTCAATATATTATTTACAAAAGATTGTAGCGTACAAATGGAGGACTATACACAAAATGTTATCTTACATCTAGGAAGAATCTACTTTACAACGTACTTCCTACATCGGCCTCGCTCTATGATTACGCCTATGCCAGGAAGTTCGTATCTAGAACCCATGACCTTCGAGGACTCTCTCATCCTGTCTATGAGCGACTCCACCTTGTAGTCCCCGACTCCCAATGGATTCAAACCAATGCGGTTTTCCTTGACGTATGTTTGCAATTGGCCTGGTTGGTAGTTTGAATCTAGACGTTTGAGCCATGGTAGAAGTTCCCCTAAGAGGACATCGTCTTTGCGATTATGGTGCGTCCAAGAGTCTAGGAATATGGCATTCCCATTCTCATTGCAAACACTCTTGTTCGGAGAGTCGTCAATGAGAAGTGTATCCGAGGTAAAGGACGTGCTTTCGCTCGGATTGCAGAACAAGGTCTCGGAGAGCACTTTCAAACAATGCACTTTCTCAGTGAGATGAAAGAACTTTCCCGGAGAGTACTCTATCTTCTTGCATTGTTCCTGACTCATAATATCGTACGGTGCTCTACAACCGTTGAACAAGTGTCCAATGATGGGTTCTGCGTTACGCTTCAACATCATAGTCCACACTAAGACCCTATTCGCGATCGCCGAAACCTACCAGAGGAATTCACCCAGATTTTGCCGAGCAAATACCGCCTTGGGTCTGATGATCGTGGGATTTCTGTGGCAGAGAACATTGTCTTCGAGCTTGTATGGTTTGAATTTCTCCCCATAGGACTTCATCGTTGTATGGCAGAGTATGCTGTTCAAGTCGAAGACAATGTTCAGCCACTTCCTCCGTAGTGGAGGAAGTGTGGGAGGCACATTCCTCGGCATGATTTCTCTCGTGCCCTCCGATACTACTTGATGAAAACAGAACAACAAAGAAATGGAGTTACCTGTTTAAATGCAGAAACGAGAGATCCAAAAAGTGGATAGAAGCATTTAGTTCCCCTAATCCATTGCGGTCTCCCATTAGAAAGTGCTTTCATTGGCAGCGGACGATGCACGCTTTTATTTTTGTGCAATTGAGCAACAGAAACATTGAAAGCCAAAGACAATTAGATCGATGAGCGAATCCATGGAAATTGGATATAATTTATTTAAAAAGTCTTCATATTACAGTCGCAAAATTTTAGTACGTCTCTAGTCGACTGAAAACTACTTTGAGCACTATGCTACACTATTGTACACGGATGGTAGCCACAGATAGATTCATCGTCAACGCCAAGCAATCAAGTAGCAGCGATGACATCCTGTCAAGAAGCATGGATACAAATGAGATTCGATAACTAGTAGAGGACTTCCTAGCCGCTATCACCAAACACAATCATGAATGACTCCAAGGTTCTAGAATCAATTGAAATCATAAGGGTTAGAAGGTTGTACCTCAGCAGTTCCTTTTGGATCCTCTGATGCCACTTCTGCTGTTGAAGGTTGTCCTTTCTCGCTCTCCTCTAGATCGTTGTCGAGAAGATCTTCATCACCAACTTCATAGTCCACCCTTTCTTCCTCCACAGAAAGAGGGGACTGCACCTCCACGCGGACTTCACAAGATTCTTCATAGACCGTTGCATTATGAGGCTCAGCCGCAGAAGTTGGTGCTGCCTCCTCAACCACATTATTGTCACCTCGACGATAATGTTCTTCTCCTTCATTGGTGTCATCTTGTCGAGCAACGTCAGGAGCAACCTCAAGAACCAAGACTTTGAAGGCCCCTTCATCTGGAGATGGAATCCTAGGCATCTGGGATGTTGGAGTTGATATGACGAAGTCCTCATGTGCCAATGAGACCGACTCATCCTTATCCTCGAAGGAGGATAGGATAGCCTACTAACCAAGTGGGCCATTTCTTACATGGCTGGAGCGCTACCCAACGGCACCTGAGGTTGTGGAGTTGGATCAACAGAGAATGTAATCGGCCAGCTCTAGGATTGGCTCTTCTAGGATTGCAACGCATTCAAGAGCACTGCAAACTGGCTTTGTAGCTCGTCATATTTTGCGTCCGACTTCTCTTGGAGTTCAGTACTTTTCTCATTGGCAACCTTGTTGCCCGCTGTCGCGGGCCATAATTTTAGAAGTCATCATGTTAGTATTTATAAGGGTATAACTATGTAGAATTTTTCAAACTTTCTAATAGGGAAAAAGTATAACAGCCGTCTTAACCTTAACAACTCATTTAGACTAAGAGAACACTCCTGCTAATCCGTAATGGGATCCAGGACGGATCCGGATTCCGGAAACCCGAATAGCGACAGCCTACTGTCTAGACTTCCGGTCTAGAAATAGGGACCCGTTACGGGTGAATGGTCCGCTTTACGAACGGTCGGTATTTTGACGGGTACTTAACCCTGCCACTGCCATTTGATCTTCCTCTTTTCCCACAACTGTTTCGTGCGCGCATAGCTGAGTGAAAGAGTGGTGAGTTAGTGCTCGGGTGAGAGGTGATAGTGTGTTCAGATTTTAGAGGTGGTTTGAGATGGCGGAGGGAGATATCCAAAAGACTTTGGTCAACGGCCGAATGGTTTGTCCAACCATTCCGGAAAGGCCGAGAGACAGATCCCAACTAGAGGATGACCTTAGTGAGATAGGGTGTGTCGGTCTGTTCATGCGGCCGTGGACCGTAAAGAACGACTGAATGATTCAGGAACTGATAGTAGGAGCGTCAAACTAGTATGAGTTGACAGTGAGAAGAAGGCCTCAAACCTAGACTGATGAAGTCTGGGCTAAGGTTTACGGATTCTCCAAAAAGGGATCTGGTTTAGCTTCCCGGACAAACAAGTTTACAGTAGGAAAATTCAAGAACGTTGCCCATTCTAAGGAAGGGTATGCGATTAGTGACTGCCTCGATGCAAGACAGAGGCATGTCCTAGAGTTCTTGATCCCCATTCTGTATCCGAAAAAGCCTACCCGGGTTACGGTTACAGTAGCAAACACCATCTTTGGTGCTTTTAAGGGTAGACCAGTCAGTTGGGGCAAGGTGATTGGATCCGTAGTCACCAAGCTTGCCGCCAACATGAGAAAGGGAAAGACCAGCCCCATAGGGCCATTTCATTTCCATCTCTACCACCATGCAAAGCTTCTCAGCGATGCGGAAATGGTGGAGTACAACATTGGAGCGACCATTCTCCAATACGGCCTGACGGAAGAAGTGACGGTGGAGCAGCCGCTGGTCGAAGAGGAGGAGGATCCGGAAGAGGACAAGCAACCCTTGGAGCAGAGGCACCAGAAGTCGACGGATCCGACATCGTGGGGAAAGCTTCCGGCTCAACAGAAGATCTCCGAAGAGGAGGAAGGAAGCATATCCGGTTTCTTCAAGATCGGATTCAACAAGGTACTCCAAGCGCAAGAGTACCATGAGAGCCTGACGAATCTGCTCAGGAGGATAAGCCAGGAATTGAAGATGGAACCGGAAGACATCCTCGACGCGTTGAAGAAACTTCCCAATCCGGAAGTCCTCGAGTGGAAGAACAGACAGATCGTAGCCCTAGAGAAAGAGAAAGCGGATCTTCAAGCAAGACTCAGCTGGGCGCAAGGGGAGATGGTTGCAGTGAAGTAAAGGGAGAAGGAAGCCCTCCAACTGCTAAAGGACTTATCCGGCTTAGTAGACAAGCCGGCCGATATGGTGATGAAGGTGGCTCTAACCCAGAGTCGGTTGACCGAGGAAGGGCACCTCACTGGATCCAAGGTCATCCAGATACTCATGGACTTCTCCTCATGGATGGAGCTCACACTGAAGGAGATGAGGTAGCTGCTTGGGCAGATCGACCCCAATCGGGTAATGGACTTCTCCAACTTCTCAGAGATCCATTTCGACACGGAGACACACGTCAAGCTCACCGCCTCAATGCCGCTACCTTCAAAACTAGAAGCCCCACGGGAGACTCTCCGGTACTCGACGGAACCCTTCTCCAAGCAGCTGGAGAAGACAATCCGGGGGCGTGTGAAGTCAGTTCCTGAGCCAAGTAGGCAGCCGGATACTAGACGGGAGTTGGCACCTCCAGAGATTATGGTTTCTCCACCTGTCCCAATGTTCAACCTTCCGGAAAAGGAGCCGCTGCCGACACCTCATACCCAAGCCTGTGGCTGATTGATAGAGCGGATTGGGGGGGTTGTTGAATCCGGCTCGCTCTCATCCGAAGAAATTCGAGCATATGGTGGAGGAGCAACAACCAAGGAAGGAGATCGAGCCCATCGTATTGGATGAGACGTCTCCAGGACGGGAGAACGAGAGGGAGATAACTCAGATTGAGAAATCTGAGGAGGAAGAGTACCGGACCGGATCGGAGGATGAGGAAGAAGCAGAATACTCTCCTTCGGAAATCCGGAAGATTCAGACCCGGGCAGCATTACAGATGACCCCCATCAAGGCAACCCCAAAGGCAACTCCGAGGTCATCCACGCGAGCACCAGCAAGTCAAGGTGGGAGCAGCCAGAAGAAAGCACAAAAGGGAAAGTAGATAGGATCTTTCTTTAGGCAGATAGGATTTTAATTTTGAACTGGATCCGGATTTCCAAGGGTGGGACCGGGTTCTGGGTTTGTAGGATCTCACTTTTCCGGATTTCTCGGGGAGTTTGTGAGTGGTCACCTGGATTTCCGGGTGGCCTTTTTGCCTTTTTGGCTTTGGTTGTTTTGAGTTTTAAAGTGTGAGGCGGGTTTGTTGCCTCTCATTCCATCCTAGCATTATAGTTTTTATCTTGTTATCCTTTCTTTAATCTGAACCACCAAGTGGACCCTCAGGGATTGATCTTTCATATATCTAGCTTCCTCGTGTTTCCTTGTCAATGTGTAAAGGGTAAGAAAGGAGGAGGAAAGGAGGAATCCGAATCTGGGGAGACTTGGAGCTAAGTTAAGTGGAATGTTTGTGACAAAGTCTAGACTAGTGATTTTGGTCTTGAGCACGTGTCTTTAAACTCCTGGAACGAGAATCCGATTAGGAGTGGTGTGGGTGCAGATCTAGAATACCAAGGAGGGTTCCGTGTAGAGATAAGCAACCGCCAGTGGAAGAAACCCCATATCACTTACCGGAAGGTCAGCTAAACCTTAGGATCTGTTTAGTGAACAACTTACAATCCCCATCTTAGTTCCGGTTTCTATTGGTCTGTCGTTGTAGTGGAGAAGACTTGTTACGGATCTATGTGACCTACCTCCCAGGTTGGCCATCCGGAAGGTTGTGAGAGTGTTTCCGGTCAATCTAGTGCAACAGTTGGTCTAAGCGTGTGTTTTGTTGTTTTAAGAGAAAAGAGAGAATGAGAAATACGAGTGGTGAGTCCCTACCCCTCTATACAATCAAAGGCGGACCCTCTGAGGGTAAAACAGAGGTACCAAAAACCAGTGTTGATGAGTGAAGTGACGGATCCGGAATCTGGAAAAAGAGTGAATCCGGATTGGATTCCGGAAAGAAAGAGCTTAAGTTGGTAGAACATATAACCTAGGCTTGCAACAACATACTAGAATCCCCTGGGATGATATTTCGAGTTAGTTTACACGTTTGGGTGTTGTAAATGGTATTTACCGCACGCTACGCGTACGACACCCACCAGTAGCTCAACAACCAGCCTTTCTTTTTCCTCCCGCTCCTTCTGCCTGGCTATCCTCCTCTCCCTGGCTTCCTGGTCCTTCTTCCACCAGTCCTTCTCGACCTTCACCACCACGTTAGAGGGTGCAATGATAGGTTTTAGTTCGACTTGCTTGGGAACACCATCTACGTCATCGTCATCGTCTAATGAGTGCAGATGATCGATATCATGATCATCACTGATGATGATGGGATTATCCAATCCCATTGAGGGATTACTTTCTTCAACTACACGATTTCCCTAGGATCCAAACACGTCGGTAATAACAACGTCCTCCTCAAAGTCTCTCTGTCATTCCTCTCCAATTTGCTCCTCCCGAGGTCTCTCAAACTCGGTGTCAGTCTCTACATCCTCGTCCTGTTGTTGAGTTTGCAATACAACCGGAACAACAAGAGCGTCCATCCATGTGTGGAGCTGGAATGTGTTCGTCCCGAATTGATCGATTCCTTCAATGCCAGGATTAGTACTTACATGTGGTCCGACAGCTTCCCTCTGGCGGTTGCCCACAACATTACTTTCTAGCGGTGACTCCAATGTCATGGGTGGCGATGGAGGTGAGTTGGAGTGAACAACCATAGGTCCACAACTGGTGGGGCGATTGTACAGTAGCGAATAAGGCGAATTTGAAATCATGAAGTCATTTTTATCCATCTTATTCACTAGGAGAGCGATTTTTGAGTATGGCTTTGCATCTTCTCTATCACTAAAGCCATAGAAGTACGCACCGAACATCTACAAATTACACACAAACATTTTAGATTTTGCATTTCGAAATCCATGTTGAATGTATATCCAAGGTACATGATATTATCTCGACCTGAGGATAACAATGGACTGCATGTACTTCAAAGATGAAGTAAGAAAAATTGAGGAACTATACAAGATACAAGAATATCATTTCTGGGAGAGAAGATACACTAACCTTCGCAGCTAGCATGAACTTTGGTCCTGCGTAGATGCCAAGAACATTTTCATCTGGCTTTGCGAAGGCTTGGAGTATGTCCAGATAAAATTCCATCCGCAATTCAGTAGGATGTATCCTCCACTTTGCTTCCATATTCTTGGATGGATCTGTATAGTACACACACACGGAAGGTGTGTCATATTTTAATTTGAGGCACATGCAAGCGGCGATGGCAAAGTCATTATCCTTTTTGAAAAGGAAGAGGAGCGGCACGTCCGGAGCTTTTCCTCTATTCGTCACGTTATTCAACATCTCTGCTCGACTGGGGACGTAAGTAGATATGATGGAGTCATACCTAGTAAACCTCAGAGCTGCAAAAGATGTTACAGCCTTCACGTCCTCCTTCCCACCGAGAATGAAGAGCTAGATATTAGGCTCAGTCATTTTCGGTTCTAGTTTCTGATCAAGGAAACTTAGAAAGGGGTTGACAACGCTTTCGATATCAATTGGATTTGATCTTGGCACCACTCTAATATCCAAAACTGCCAAGTTAACCTATCGTTGATGATAGGTGTAATTTGTGCTGGTGATAAGCGCCTTGGCAATGAAGTCAATTCCTCGTACCTGCACTCGTCCGGCAAGTTTAGGAAGTTGGTACTTCAACTTCATAAACCTCCTGAACATGTATAGGACTTCTGGAAACTGTTTGTCAAGATCCTTGGCCCACTTCTGCCACGCATCGTTCTTGAGCCGTTGCTTGAAATACTCAGCACTAGGATGCGAGAGAAGGAAATCCTACGACGCGGAAGTAAACCGGTGCCTCGCCTTCCATGCTCTCCAGGTCGTATCAATGACATCGCCGCTATTATCTATGAACTTCAGAGACGGTTTGAAGTCCATCAAATCCTGGAAAACAACTTTCTTGCGCTTCCTCCGCCCTACCCAGTTACCATGCACAATGTTGTTGGGAACTAGTATTTTTGTTCTCGCAACAAAGACTTTTGGGTATATTGATTTACGCCCGGGAGTTTCACCTAGCAAGTACTGCGCAAAAACTCCAAAGTCAATGTCCGTGAACCATCCGCAATGATTGAAAAACTCTCTTTTCAATGACATTGCTTTTATCTTGAAACCTTTAATTTCCTTGAACAATTTCAAGGACACTGGCTCCATCAGCTCGCCTTCGGAATGCTTTGTCAAAAATCGATTCCAGAATGCCCAGAGATCATCAAGCAAGGTGATGATCTGAATTTCATTCTTCAGATCAATAGTCCCTTTGATGGATGCCCCATCCTTCTTAGGATTAATATTTTGAAATCTCTCGACAACTGCATTCGTGAAGCTCTGCACTTTCCAATACAAGAATTTGGTCACAATCCGTCATGGAAACGATAGAATTTGTTGTCCAATTATCGTCGGGTCGACGATAAAATTATGTCAATAAAAACATAGATAGTCCATACATAAAGTAATTCACTAAACAGTAGTACATCATAGAGTTATTCATATTCGATATTATCAACATACACTTACATTCTCATCGCAAACGAAGAGGTTATCCTCGACTCGATGATAATAAGGAAGACCAATTGCATACCTTATAGTTCGCCAAGCTGAAGACGACTTTATTGTTTCGAGTTAAATCCTTAGAGCGAACGTCTATCGGACGCTTGCAGGCGAGCCGGATGTTTCGGCAGCTAATGATTTGGTTACCCCACGTTGGTTGAGCATGATCCAAATGATTAGTGCAGTTGTAGAATTTTGAGATGTTTCTTAATTTGTTTGGATCAAGGGTCTAGACAATGAAAGCATCCCAACTCTGAAGCTCTACTTGGCGGGATTCTCCACAGCCTCCTTTTTGAAGCTCTTTTGAAGCTGTGATGCTATGTTGACCGTTGATAATCATGAACCACCCATTCATGATTTCTTCCCACTTCTCTGGCTTTCTTTTCAAAAGCTGATTATGAGAATCGACAGGGGTAAGGCAGACCTTTTGCCTCTGCTTCATGTCAATGAGTTGAATGAGTTCATTCTTCACAGTAGCAACAATATCCTTCTATAGTGTTCAAATGACATATTGATCGTTGGCCAAGATGCACTCTTTGAGGTCCACGGATACTATTTCCTGGCCGAGTAAAAAACAAGCCTTGTGGTGAGCCCAAAAGTTTCTTTGAATTAAAGCAAACTTCTCATAGTCTGGTTGTGGAGGATCGGAGGATGCTGGACCTGTTGATACAGTCATGAGCGTTGATCCTGAACTTCCAGCACCTGCAACTCCTCTGCAAAGACTTCTCTTTTTCTTCGTGCTAGAGAGAGGTGCTTCCATTGAGATGTCTCTCTTTCTGGTCGTCAATTTCATCTGACCTGGCCTTGTTGCTTTGCTGGCTAAACCAACAGCAACAGACCCATCCTGTAGAGGACTCTCGAATTCCCCTCTCTGACTTTGTGAGGGGTTTCTACTGATTGATGGTGCAAACTCGACATTTGCCAAGGCATATCGATCAAGAGTTTGGAAAATACGGCGCAATCTAGTCGCATTGGACTTTGCTGTGCGATTTTTCCAAGGAACGTAGCCAGATTTCTCAAATTCCTCATTGAGGGACTCCATTTGTGATCCCTCCAAGAATGTCATGAGGTTCTCGAGATCAAACTTCCCGTAATAAGAATTCACGTTGATTACAATGGAGTGACAGTGGTCTTTTTGGTTTCCATTCTCATCAATGTCACAGAGCACAATGACAACATAATTGCTCTGGTGATCCTCAATCACTGTCACTTTCTCTTTCATATTCCAGGGAAGGTAGCTTTTTTTTCCCTGTATTCGGTATCTAAAATTGTCGCAGCATAGGATAAGTAAATTCCCTATTATGCTCACAAAAATCACTCTAGAGCATAACGAAGTGACTCTAAAGATCGAACCCACGAGATTCTGTGAAGTATTTACTTGATTTGGGCGAGTAAGCTCTCTCTCACTCTCTAAAACTTCCTTTTCGGTCCTAGATCTAAAACCGGAAACAACCAACCACCAAGAGGATCAGAACCGAATTACTTCCCATCCGATTCTTTGATTCTCCGGTTAACCAATTCTCCCAATCTCCAGGACCTAAACAATTCCGGTCCTGGTACTGCTCCGAACCAATCTACTCCGGCTGGTTCTTGTACCTCCTCAACTCTCTTCTGGTTTAGTTTTGCCTCTATTGGACCATTAGAGGGTTCGCCGCTTAGGTTTCTAAGTGGTAGGCCCACCACTCCTTCTACGGATTATAGTGGTTGAAGACCCACTGTTCTCTCCCCTCCTCTCCTAACTAACTCGAATCCGGTTTGATCCCTCACAACACTCCTGACAGCAATCCGGATTGCAGGTCACACAGAGATCCCCCGTACGATCCGTTCTTACTACAACGACCTCAATGCCAGCTCCTATCCGTGCGAAGCTAGGTGGTTACAAGTGTACTCGTCCATTCCAACAGTAACTAGGATCATTCCATTTACCGACTAAGGTGGTGAGACCTCTCAAAAGATCGGACACTCAACTGAACTACCCGTCCAGGAGTTCTAGCACGACTAAGGATACCTTCCCTATCCGCCTAGCCTAACAATGGCTATCTCACCAGGAACTTCAAAACCCTAGATCTTGCTGAGGCACTAAAATACACTCCCAACACTTACACAACCTGCACACGCACTAAGGATCGGAAACTATCGCACTAAGGGGAGAAATCTAATCACAACTTTGCCTTACGTCTTCCTAACTCCGCCTCGTGCAAACCTGCCAAGCTTGGGAGACACACACAACAATAGAGCGCATACAAAGATACAAAAGAAATTGCAAAAAGAAGACTCCCAGCGTCCCTCGCGGGTGCTGACTATATACATTTCAAAAAGTTACAAATGGGCGGGAAAACTCGCGAAAGTTCCGCCGCCATCTCGGTTAGACTTTCCGGTCCTACCTACTCCCAACTGGATCGGAACAGTTTCCGTATCCGTTCCTACTCTACCTACTCTATACATCCTAAGCCCCTATTTGTGATTCGATGGGCACGCTGTCCACTCCCAGGTCCATTTGCTCAAAAACCTCGTTGAGGTTCCGACTCCTCTCTACCTCCTGAGGTCGAGGAACCGGATTGCCTTCTGTGGACGCGGGTGGTGAGTCCAAGTCGATGGCGGTTCCAGGTATGCCGACTTGGGTCGTTCTCTTGGACTTGAGGGTCGTATCCTTCTCCTCTCCTGCTGTCACTTCCGGGAACGAATCAGGGAGGGAGATATCCGAGAGTCGAATACTGCAAGAGCAAGTTGCTCCCGACAGAATCCGGGTACTCTCTTCCATTCGGTCCGCTGCCTTCCGTGCCTCCTTCATTGCCGCTTCTACCTGTTCAGCATAGTCGTTGAGAATCCTCACCATCCAGAAACCGAATAGCTTCTTCTCCTCATGCACCCGCTCGTCAAACAACTTGGCCTTGGTGAGGGCCGTTCCGGTCTCCCTGAATGTGGCCTTCACTTGCTCCATCATCTGCCGAGCATCCTCTGCAATAGACTTGGTGGCTACAAAGTTCTCCTTGTACACCAGGATCTCCGTCTTCATCCGATCTACCTCCTCTTGTAGCTGGTGGATCTCTGCTTCCTACTTCCGGGCCTCGACCAGATCGGGAATACAACCCGCCACCTTTTCCGATAGCTCTTGGTCGGGTGCTGCTCCCACCATCCTCCCGATTGCTACCAACATCTTCCTTTTCATCTCCCAATTTGCTTGTATGTCGCATAAGGTTTTTACGAGTGATCTGAACGGATCCTCGAGATCCGATTCTTTTGACAGTCTTCTCGACCTCCAGCTTCTCCTTTGGGGCCGGGGTGTCGCGAGTGGGCAGCGTCCCCCTCTTGTTGGGAGAGGTCATCTTCTGCCGTTTAATGGGTGGCATTGGCGCCTCCTCTTCCTCTGACTCACTGTTCTCCTCGGGATCGGAACCGGATTCCATCTCCTCATTCGTTTCCGATTCTCCGTATTTCAGGAGAGTTTCCTGAGCCTTCCACCTCTTCTCCTTTAGTGCGTTTAGGAGCTGGTGAGAATGATAGAGGTGCATGAGATAGGGGCACACCGGAGTGGCCCTACTCTTTCCCACTCTTCCTACGAGTTGGGTGACCAGCTCGGAAAGGATCCGAGCCCAATCAACTTTCCAGTCTCCTCTCAGAGTGCCGAAAATAGTGTTGGCGAGGGAGATAGTCACCCTCGTCGGTTTTTCCAGATGAGGGACCGGAACTAAGAACTTCAACAACCGGCGTTGTCGCTCATCGATGCAGTCATCCACCGCGTATCCGTCTTTCAAGTTGACCGCTCCCTCGAACTTTCCGCGGCAAAACTCATCCTTCCAGCTTGCCATTCCTAGCCCTCCTACGCGGAAACTATAGGTTGTTCTCCACATGTCTTCCGTCCACAGATGTGGAACGGCTCTCGGAGTGTTGTCAAACTCATTGGACAGCTTGCCCAAGAGTTCTCTGACTATGGACTCTTCTTTGAAGCCCCAAGGTTTCTCCACAAACCCTAGGCAACCCATGGAGGTTAAATCTTCCATGAGTTGGGACTTGGCTAGTTAGGTGGAGGGAACAACCGGAACTACCTTCCGAAGCTTCACCTCCACTGGTGGTATACTAGAACTGGCCTATCCGCCTCTACTCCTCCTAAGCTGCGGCATGGACACGGATTGGTGTGCTCGGGACCCTTTTCGATACTCCCTCGCTATCTCTCCTAGCCGCACGCCTCGTTCTTGCTTTCGCTCCCCGATCTCAACCGGTAATTAAAGCTCAAACGCTCAAAGACCACAAGTCTCGCAACGGACACTAGCACAAAAGACTGTCACGGGAAACTAATCGACAGGCACAGAGGCAAACACAGAGCACAGACAACGTTGGGCAAACGAAAATGGGAAAGAGTTTGATCTAGGTAGCTCTAGTTCTTTTATAGCTGTTGGACTCCCTGCCACCTCATCTTGACTCATTCCGGATCCGGTTCGTCTAAGGTATCCGGTCCATCCTTGTCCGGTCAGACATCCGCTCCTATCCGTTCACTCCCTGGAACCTGGATTGAGTAGATCTTTCCACTATCTCATTTTCCGCTTCTTATTCAGATCTAGATGGTTCTTTAGCTAATTCTGGATACCTATATGTATTTTCCGGTTAGCTTGACTAGGTAAACCAAAAAAATCGAAAATTGCACGTTGTGACAAAGATACACATAATTTTTCCAGCAGTTCATACCGAAGGTCCACGTGCTGATATGATCTTTGAACTCCCATAGCATTCCGTAGCTATCTACTATTTCATCGATGAAGGGCTCATCATTTAAGGGGTTTACGAAGGGCTGAAGATGATGCGCTATTACGAAATAATCGTAGAGATCTTGCTTCTCCATCTTGAAATCCTACCAAGTGATTTCTGCGAATCTATCAGAAATTGATCTATCGTCAATCCGACAATATGTTTATTTCGATTGCTGGAGGAGAAAATTTACTGATCATATAATTATGTACCATTTCTGAAACGTTTTATATATCTAATTAACTCGATGAGGGAAGCAGGCAAGTGAGGATATATAAATTGCATTAAACATTGACACTCATTTCTTTCTATCTTAATGATTTTTTCCTCTAATGTCAGTTTCCAAGCATGAAATTAGTCATATTTCATATCTTCGACGTTTGATTGATTCTTTTTTATTATTAATTCCTTCATATTCTCTCTTCTTATTGGTGGACGAATCTTTAAATCCTTCTGAAGGTATCGTCGGGTCAATGATACGGGTAGAGACTATTATAGAGACTAGTATTTTCCTAAATATTCTATAAGTTATTCCGTAAATTTGTTATATGAGATTTTATCGTCGACTCGACAATAAGGTGGCTGACTCGGGAGATGATGCTTTTGTGTTAATTAAAACATTTTTTCTATTCCCTGGTGGGAATGTGGGAATTAGAATTTGGAAGTTATCAAGCCTTTCTTTAGATTATCATCGATGACTATATCCTCGAGTTGACGATACGTTTCTTCTATAATTAAAACCCTAAACATGGAGAGTCTGCATACTAATCTGTTCACTAGGTTTGTAGTGTACCCTCAACTCGACAATACGTGTTTTTTAATAAGCTAAACCCTACAATTGGAGAGATTGAAAACAAAAACTGCATACTAAGACTGAACTAAGATTCTAAAATCCTAAATCGTAGACTAATCTGTATAAAATACAATACCTAAAACCTGATTTTGCTGTAGACTTACTGAATGCTCTTGGAGATTGAAATTTCACTTCTTCCTAAATGGACTGCACACTTGCAAGCATAGAAAACAAATCTCAAAAATTTCAAAAAACTCAAAACTCTGTAGTACAAGTCCAAGATTACTCACGACAGCAAAACTACTATTTCCAAACCCAGCAGTCCAAATACTATTCTTATTGAAACCCAACAATCAAAATCCAATTCTGAAACAACAATTGTATTGTGTGAATGCGCCACCCCGACAGAATGAGAGAAATGAGAAAAAGCTTTTAGAAAAAATTCATTGTACAACAATCAAGCAAAAACAATTCTCAAGTAAGCTAATTCTTAGAAGGAAACTAGCAATACTAGCAAATCTACCAAGCAATGCAGGAAATACTAGAAGAAACAATGAGAAATCAAGCAAAGAAAAACTCACAAATTTGTGATAATTGTACCATAACTGTGGGGTCTCTGAAGTGGCACGTAGAGCTCAAACTACACACCTAAAGCAAGAACTTCAACTCCACGTCTGTCCACACTCCAGTGCAATGGAAAACTGAAAAACGTTGAATGAAAACTCAAGCAAGCCTCCCTCCACCTAAACCACAGCCACTAAAAAAACTCATTCGTAGCCACAGCTACGTTCACAGCCACAAGCTTTGTACTATTTCAACGCTGGTGACTCTTCCAACACTAGCGAAAAAAGATGAAAAATGACAACAAACAACAACTTCAATGCAGAGCTAAAGAATTAGAACTTGATAGGCGCACGGCAACTCACAGAAAGTGTCCCCGCCGCGCAGGGAGAGAGAAGACCTCCTGACGCTCCGCCGAGCCACCAAACCAGGTTTGGTCGCTACCGAACCACCCGCCCCGGTTCCAAACCTCAAGTATGGTATGGAGGTTCGTCAATTTCCCCAAACCTAAACCGATGCCAAACCTACAAGTTCGGATTTGAATCTGAGGCTTAAGGTAATTCTGTAACTTCTTTAATCACTACATGCCCGAGGCTTGTTTTGAGTTTTTTGGTATTTGCTCTCAATTGAAGAAAATGCCAACATTTTGATATGTTGTATCAATTTTTTTTTAAATTGTAACCGTACAAATTCAAAGTAGACATGTTATACATCACATAGGAAAAAAAAATCACTAATGGAGTGAAAGATTAATGTTTGACTACAAGGGTGTTAAAACTACAAATGTGATGTGAAGCCTTTCAATCCTCTTTTCACTAGTCAAATCTAAAATTTTTGACAGGTGACCAAAAAAAATATGAGGATGCAAAGCCTAACATGCATAACCCCAATCAATTTGTGGCTTCTCAAAATGTACTCTACAATTCTTTTAAATGAATTTTGAATGTGATTATTTCTCAAAGATCTAGTGATTTGAGGCTCATTTCCAAGAGCCCTCAACACTACGAAAAGTGAAGATTGCAATGGGTACCCTTGCACAAAATCTTGGATATAAAAATCAATATCATTCATTTCCAGAATCGGATTTGTGGTTCTAAAACTAGACTTCAAAGAGAACTTCCCCAAAATAGAAGCTTCTCAAAATAGTCAATTGTTAGGATTTTCTTTAACTCCAAAGTTTTGCAAACACAACATTCTGGTGCCTAGGGCATTTAGGGGTTAACCTTTGAATGCCGGGCTAGTGACCATGTAAACCAACCATTTTCAAACCATGTGATATCATCCACTTTAGAACTTTCCTTTCCACCCCTAATTCTGAGGATGAATAGTTGCAATTCTGACCTACAGGGATAATTCCTTGTCATTTAGTGGACTATAAACATCTATCGCAATGTTCAAGGGTTAATTTTCTATTCCCTATAAGACGTACTATTGACCATGGAAATTTTGAAAAAGCATTACATCATGAATTTGTAAGAAAATGGAAGTGCTCATTGGAAGTCAACGCTTTTTGTATGATTTATGCTTTTTGACAAAGAATCTTTAGAGTATTTCAAATTTTACTTTTCTTCTACATTTAACAAAAAATTGGTTAGCACTAGCTAAAAAAAGATTGCAAAATTGTTTTCTTAAGTCATCTATAAAGTTTAAGGCCCTTAACCCCTTAATGCCTCAAGGTTTGGAGAGACTCGCCATGTACTTCACCATATTTTTCAATGAAAGGAAAAAACAGTAGGCTTTAGGTCTACAATTAGAGACTATATTGAAGGCAAAAGAATTTCCTATCATACATATTGTAGTTAAGTACATTTTCCAAATGTCAAAACACCAAGTGAAAAAAAATGTTGAACATGATAAATTGGAAAGTGTAGGGTGGTTCTAAAATAAGTTGTTTGTATACCGTGGAGTCAATCAATATTATTGGGTAGTGAGATACAAACCTGGAGAACAAGTCAAGTGTACCTGGAGAAAGGCCATTGTGACAAAATTGATGGCCTCTAGTCATTACTCATCGAATTGAGTGGTGTACACAATTCAAGTGTCAATTGCAGGGTTTGAGTGTTAGTTATGAGATTTAGAGATAAACTTTGAAATACCATATCGTGTTTGGGCACAAAATTTCCAATGCCAAATGAATATTTCTATTTACTCCTAAATGCCCAATCAACTATTCATGGTTAATATTGTTGTACGCGTAGCGTGCGGTAAATACCATTTACAACACCCAAACGTGTAAACTAACTCGAAATATCGTCCCAGGGGATTCTAGTATGTTGTTGCAAGCCTAGGTTATCCATTTTATCCACTTAAGCTCTCACTTTCTGGAATCCAATCCGGATTCACTCTATTTCCGGATTCCGGATCCGTCTTCTCACTCACAAACGCTGGTTTTTGGTACCTCTGTTTTACCCTCAGAGGGTCCGCCTTTGATTGTATAAAGGGGTAGGGACTTGCCACTTGTATTCCTCACACTCTTCTCTCTCCCAAAACTACAACCACACACTTAGACCAAATGTTGCACTAGGTTAGACCGGAAACACTCTCACAACCTTCCGGATGGCCAACCTGGGAGGCAGGTCACTCAGATCCGTAACAAGTCCTCTCCACTACAACGACAGACCAACAGAAACCGGAACTAATCCGGGGGTTGTAAGTTATTTGCTAAACTGCTCCTAGGGTTTGGCTGACCTTCCGGTAAGTGGTATGGGGTTTTCTTCCACTTGCGGTTGCTTGTCTCTGCACGGAACCCTCCTTGGTAATCTGGACTCGCGCCCCTACCACTCCTAATCGGATTCCCGTTACAGTAGTTTAAAGGCACATGCTCAATACCAAAGTCACTAGTCTAGATTCTATCACAAACATTCCCCACAAATCAAACCCAAGTCCCCTCAGATCCGGATTCCTCCTTTTCTCCTCCTTTCTCACACATCACACACTTACATGGAAACACAAGAAAGCTGGATATACGACAGATCAATCCCTGAGGGTCCACTTGGTGGCTCAGATTAAAAAGAAAGGATGTCAAGGTACAAAATATGGTGCTAGGATGGAATCAAAGGCAACCAACCCGCCTCACACTTTAAAAACACAAAACAACTCAAAGCCAAAAAGGCCGAAAGGCCACCCGGAAATCCAGGTGACCACTCACAACCTTCCCGAAAAATCCGGGAAAGGTGAGATCCTATAAATCCGGAACCCGATCCCACCCCTGGAAATCCAGATCCGGTTCAAAATCAAAATCCTATCTGCCTAAGAAGTCCTAACTACTTCGCCTTCCGCGCTTTCTTCTGACTACTTCCGCCTTGATTCGCTGGTGTTCGCAGAGATGCCCTTGGTGTTGCCTTCGGGGTCGCCTTCATGGGGGTCGACCGTAACGCCGCGCGGGTTTGTATCTTCCGAATTTCCAGAGGAGAGTAGTCGGCTTCTTCCTCATCCTCATCCTCCGATCCGGTCCGGTATTCCTCCTCCTCAAATTTCTCAATCTGAGTGATCCGCCTTTCAATCTCCTCGCCTGGAGACGTCTCATCCAACACAATCGGCTCGATCTCCTTCCTTGGTTGTTGCTACTCCTCCCCCATATGTTCGAACTCCTCCGAATGAGAGCGAGCCAGATTCAACAATCCCCTGAGCCGCTCTATCAATTGGCCACGGGCTTGGACGTGAGGAGTCGGCAGCGGCTCTGTTTCCGGAAGGTTGAAGACTGGGACGGGTGGAGACACCGTAACTTCTAGAGGTGCCAACTCCCGTCTTGTCTCCGACTGCTTGCTAGACTTGGGTGCTGACTTCACGCTTCCTCGGATTGTCCTCTCCAACTGTTTGGAGAAAGGTTCCGTGGAGTACCGAAGACTCTCCCTCGGAACTTCCGGTTTCGACGGTAGCGGCATCGAGGCGCTGAGCTTGATGGGTGCCTCCGTGTCAAAATGTATCTCCGGGAAGTTGGAGAAGTCCATTACCCGGTCGGGGTCGATCCGTCCCAGTAGCTGTCTCATCTCCTTGAGTGTGAGCTCCATCCGCGATGAGAAGTCGACTAGTATCCGGATGACCTTGGATCCAGTGAGGTGCCCTTCCTCAGTCAACCGGCTCTGGGTTAGAGCCGCCTTCATCACCATATCGGCCGGCTTGTCTACCAAGCCGGATAAATTCTTCAACAGCTGGAGGGCTTCCTTCTCCCTTTGCTTCACTTCAGCCATCTCGCCCTGCGCCCAGCTAAGTCTCGCCTGAAGATCTGCTTTCTCCTTCTCCAGGGCTACGATCTGCTTATCTTTTTGCTCGAGGACTTCCGGGTTTGGAAGTTTCTTCAACGCGTCGAGGATATCTTCCGGTTCCGTCTTTAGCTCGCGGCCTATCCTCCTGAGTAGATCCGTCAGGTTCTCGTGGTACTCTTGCGCTTGGAGCACCCAGTTGAATCCGGTTTTGAAGAACCCGGATATGCTTCCTTCCTCTTCTTCCGTGATCCTCTGTTGAGCCGGTAGCTTTCCCCGTGATGTTGGATCCGTGGACTTCCGGTGCCTCCACTCCAGGGGTTGCTCGTCTTCCTCCGGATCCTCCTCCTCTTCCAGCGGCGGTTGCGTTGCCGTCACTTCTTCCGTCAATCCGTATTGCAGAATCGTTACTCTAGTGTTGTACTCCACCATCTCCGCATCGCTGAGAAGTTCTGCGTGATGGTACAGATGGAAAAGATATGGCCCTATTGGACTCGTCTTTCCCTTTCCCACGTTGGCGGCAAGCTTGGCGACTACGGATCCAATCACCTTGCCCCAACTGACTGGTCTACCCTCAAATGCACCAAATATGGTGTTTGCTACCGTAACCGTAACCCGGGTAGGCTTTTCCGGATACAGGATGGGAATCAAGAACTCTAAGACGTGTCTCTGTCGGGCATCCAGACAATCACTAATCGCATACCCTTCCTTAGAATGGGCCGCGTTTTTGAACTTCCCGACTGCAAACTTGTTTGTCCGTGACGCTAAACCAGATCCCTTCTTAGGAAATCCGTAAACTCTAGCCCAGACGTCATCAGTCCAGGATTGAGGCCTTCTTCTCACGGTCAACTCATACTGATTAGAAGCAACGACTATCAACTCTTGGATCATCCGGTCGTTCTTTACGGTCCACGGCGGCATGAACAGACCGACACATCCTATCTCACTGAGGTCATCCTCTAGCTGGGATCTGTCTCTCAGCTTTTCCGGAATGGTTGGACAAACCATCCGGCCGGTGACCAAGGTCTTTCGGATATCTCCCTCCGCCATCTGAAACCACTCCAAAATCTGCACACCCTAGCACCTCTCACCGGAGCACTAACTCACCACTCTTTCACTCAGCTATGCGCGTACAAAACAGTTGTGGGAAAAGAGGAAGAGGAAATGGCAGTGGCGGGGTTAAGTACCCGTCAAAATACCGACCGTTCGTAAAGCGGACCGTTCACCCATAACGGGTCCCTATTTGTAGACCGGAAGTCTAGGTACTAGGCTGTCGCTATCCGGGTTTCCGGAATCCGGATCCGTCCTAGGTTCCGTTACGGATTACTTGGAGCATCCGTCCAATGTTAGTGAGATGTTTTAGGCTAAGAGGGTTCTAACCCTTTTTGCCTGTTAAGAATTTTTCAAAATTCTATATACTTATACTTCTTTTAGTACTAACATGGTGACTTCTAAGATTACGGCTCGCGATAGATATAAAATTTCAGGCTTCACATTGTGTAGGCAAAAAAAAGTGGGTACTTAAGCTAAGTTTAATCTCTAAATTTCCTTTTGAGGTTTTGAGGCTCCAAATGTCAAAGTTATGGACACGTTTTAGAGAGGGATTGGAAGAGTTAGACATTTTTTTGGACAATTGAGAAACATTCTCTTTGATATGTGTCCATAACTTTGTATTGGAGTCTTCAAATCTCAAATCCATTTTTGAAAATGAAATTTGGCTTGATTTCACAAATTTTTAAAGATCAAAGTTTTTTGGGAAAATTTATTCTACTATGCCCCAAATGAGGTTTGAAATTGTACTTTGAGATTATTTCAAATTATTGTGAAATTTCAGGCTTGACATTTATTTTTAAATTGCTAAATTCTCAACTTCCTCTAGCCCCCAACTTTATAGTTCAATACATGATTTCATGTTCATTCCATTTGTGTTATGTAAATGCAACCAGAACGGAATCCATAGGGCTAGCCATTTCTAGCCATGTCAATGTTAAAGGGTTAATACCATATTAAAGAAAAAATGAGAATAGCTATTTTTGTGCATAACACAAATCACAAAAAATATAAATGAAAATCTAATGTGGTTTGTTCCACAAAAATAGTATACAAACATATGTTGACTATGTATGCAAATTGTAAAGTATTTGCCATTCTAGTGAAAGAATAAATAAATTTAGAATCTTAGATTTTTCAATTTCTGAATTTGAACATTAGATCATGTTGTAAACAAAATTTTGCACAACTAATTTATAATTTATATTTGTGGTTGCAAAAAAATTAAATTGATGATGTCCAAATTTTATTAGAGACACTCTATTTTCTTATATAATTGTATAATAATTATATAGAGGTACGGTCAAACTTGAGAAATAATTGAAACCACTAAGAGCCCTTACTTATTGAAATGCAACTATAACATAGTAATTTATCGAGTTACATTGTCGTAGAAAAAGATGTTGACCATGTTTTTTTAATCAAAATATATGTTGTCCATTTTTTTTCTACTTTCACGAACCCTCAAATGTATTTATACATAGGATTAGTTTTGGGGATCATGGAGAAGAATTGCACTTCCCAGTCCTTAGTGCTTTTGAATCCTCAATCTATAAGTTTGTGGGAAACAAAAATGAAATATTCCTAAGCAATGGTTACACTTTTTTTTTTAACTGAAGGATTTAAGTTGTTGGAATCAAGTTGACAAAAAACATGTAGAAGATAGTAATTACTTGAAGATTTAAAATTCAGAATAATACCAAGTTTATAGAATTTTATTTGCACTCTACATTTAAGATAAATTATACATTACAAAGAACAATCCAGTTAGAAGACAAGACATGTGGGTGCTATGAAATAGACTATCATTAATAAGGACTAATTAAAAAGCATTTGTAATTGCTACAAGGGTAGGAGCGAAATTGGATATGAATACATGTAGTAGCAATTTATTCATCACTGAAATGAACTCAAGGGGAAATTGTTTTCTTGGTTGGACATATCTCTATAGGATTGTTCAAGCACTTCAGTTTGAGGAACTATACTACTAGAACTTAAGGATTTGAAAAAAATTTCTACTGCTCAAATAATGTGAATGTTAGGGTTTATGATAAGTGAATTCAAGGATTGGATTAAATGAAAATGGGAATATATTATTTTAGGTTTCTTTTATAATTTTTCAATTTTTTGTTCTTTATATTCTAGTATGTATTTGGTAAATTTTTGCTTCTTTCTTTATCTTTGGTTAGAATCACCTTTCGGCCTAAAGAGCTATCCATTTGCAATTTCATTTTTAGTGATTATTTATCATGATTTTTTAATTTGTATGGGGGGTTCTTTTAGTTGATTATCATTTTTTTTCCTTGGGATCACTTTGATTTTCATGTTATGTCCTTATGTTTTTTTGTTGAAAGCCTTTTATGAACTTGAGAATCCTTTAATAATCTTATTTTTATTTTTAAACTTCTTTCTTTTTGACAAAGAATCTTTGTTTGTCTCTTTACGGTGGCATTGATTAAGTTCTCTTTAGTTTTGTAAAGCAACTACATATAGCGCTCCACCATAAATAAAAGTGTTTCATGTATTTATAGAACGGCACTAAGTTTTTAAATTGTCACACCATGCAATTTCAATTATGGCATCATGGTGCCTCTAGAACATCATTGATTTCAATCACATGGACTCTTATTATACATAAAGGCAACTAGGCATTCATTATATCAATCAATAATATTCATACCAATACATGAACATCTATATGACTAACTTCATTGAAGTGTAATGTAAATTAATTAATTTGTTAGAAGTCTAAAGTTTGAAAAAAGTATAAGTACTTGCATTCCATGAAATTATTTTCTTTTCAATGAAGAATATTTTGTAGAGTTCAAATTTTCAAGGTTTATGATTCTTTTATTATTTTTAGTAATCAAAATATGAGTACAAAGGAGCATGATTTCATCTCATCATACACGTAGAAATTGTTTAGTGTACACCAAAATAATTCTTAATGTCTAAACAATCTATTTTGAAAAGTTAAATCATTATAACAAACAATGATTCAAATACTACTAGAATTTCAAATGCATATTACATTGCCATTAGGGAATGACATATGCAAATCACTTGACAAATACATATCATTAAATCCTAAACCCTACAAGTATACTATAAATGAATATTACAAATTGAGTTTACATTTCAATGAATAAGAATTATGTAAGTAAAGAAAAAACACATAATTGTAGTACAATTGAAAGATTGAATTCATATCGAGTATTCCATGTTGAGTATATGAAGTAGTATTTGTACTCAGAGTAAGAGATGAATTACTGTAGCATACAATAATTGTAAATGGATTGCCATATTTCATGTTCACATGAATCTATTCACAAATGACGGTAAATGAATTATGGAAAACTTTGTAGTAAAAAATGTCCGTAAAATGCTAAGCTTTTCACCCCTAAAGTCCCAAGGCCATTTTTCTTTCAAAAACCACTGAAAACTGCTACTTCTATTGCATTCATGTAAGGAATCAGAAAAAATACTTTTTTCAGAATGTAATCATAGTATCTTCTACCAAACATTTCTTGAATCATGTAGTGAAAATTTCATGATATTTGACCAAACACATTGAAAGATATTAGCATTCACAATGAAAGAATTTATTGTTTTCAATAAGACGGTCCAATTGCTTGCTAAATAAGAAACTCCATATCTTTCATATTGGTATGAATCAAAGCTTCCCAATTAGTCAAAAATATAATCTACAAGAATAAAATAATAAAAAAAAATATTTCAATTTTTTATAAATTTTGTTTCGTGCCTGTTCTCCCCATTTTCAGATTATTGTGGCATATCTTTTGCTCCCGACCATTGATTGAAATACACATTATATTCCCCCAAAACTAATAAGTTTTTATATCTTACGAGAAAGTTTTAGAAAAAATCACTAACAATTGAGCTCATGGGAACCTACCCGAAATCCATGTTGTCCCTTGTAAGCACATTGGGACTTTAGGGATTAAAGAGTACTTCTATACAATCAAGTGATGAACTTCACATAAATTGCATCCCCTAAGAAACTTAGGAGATTCCAAATTTTTCCCCTACAAATCTGAAATTGTTCACAATCCTAAACCCTAAACCCTAACCCTAAACCCTAAGGCATCAACCCTACAATGCACATAATTAGGATCCCAAACCGTCAAAGGAAGGATTTTTTAAGAAACCCGGACATTGGACAAAGTATAAGCAAAGAAGCAATCATTAGGAATCCCCTAGTAATGAGAGTCACATGAACAAAAGTTAAGACAATGACATGAATTGCAAATACACTATAAATGAACGAATTGTTTTGGCTGGTATTAGTAAAGCCTTTTTTTGGTTGGTATTATCGAAGACTTTTTTTGGTTGGTATTATCGAAGACTTTTTTTGGTTGGTATTAGGAAAGACTTTTTTTGGTTGGTATTAGCAAAGACTTTTTTTGGTTGGTATTATCGAAGACTTTTTTTGGTTGATATTAGCAAAGCCTTTTTTTGGTTAGTATTAGTGAAGATTTTTTTTGGTTGGTATTACTAAAGCCTTTTGGTCTAGTATTAGTAAAGCCTTTTTGGCTGGTCTTAGTGAAGCCTTTTTGGGCTGGTATTAGAGAAACCCTTTGGGGGCTACTTTTGTTCTTCAGCCGCAGCTTTATGCCGCAAAGCTGACAGAAAGCGGCACATAATGAGGCATTTAGGTGCTGCCCCAGAAAGTGGACCATGAACGTTGTTAGATGCCATGTATTTCCAAAGAATTTGAATTCCCGTGCCAAATCTTCCTCGCCCCTCGATTGGCGGAAGCTCAAACTCTCTCCCTTGCAACTTTCACGTCACAACTTTGTTTTGGTTGCACTGCCGCACCATTTGATTGTTCTCATTTTTGTTGCTCATCTCTGACCTATAGGACGCTTTAGTATTTTGTTTTCCGCATTCCCAATCTACCTTTGTTTCTAATAGGCTTGTTCAGATAGTGGGGACTTTAAGAAGACGAGTGTGTACATTGATTGTAGTTGCTGGTAAGTAGTATTATGCTTTGACTTCTGATTTGTTCAGTACTCACTACTTCCTGTTATTGTTGTACCTGACATTCCATTGATTTTCGATTAGTAGTTTTGTTAGAAAAACTGTGACACATAGAAATTTGATTGCTATTGTATCCGATGACAACAACGCTAGCGTGTGAGCTTGGAGCCGTGAGCCTGTGAGCTGTGAGTGTGGAGTATGTGAGCCTAGAGCCCCCAAAACTTTTTTGGAGCAAAAAATTGCCCCCAAATTTTTTTTGTTCATTTTTTCTCCCAAAATGGACAAAAATTTCCTATTTGTAGTAAAAATTGTGACCTATGACCATGTCCCCTAAAACCGTGGACTCTGGAATGAGTTCTTTTTTATTCTTTTGAAATTGCTTATTACTATGGGAAAAGATTGTCAAATTTGATTGGGAAGTTGCAGCATTTAGTTCAATGATTATAGTGGGAAATATGCTAGATGGTTTCAGTATTATAGATAGATGCCATTTGGACACAACTTAGTGGTATTGTGGTCACTACCTAATTTAAATACATAGGATTTGGTGTGTGAATATCCTAGAACAATTGGGATTCTTCATGTGACTTTGTGTAGGCTGAGTACAAAACCTCAAGGTTTGGGTGAGATGATGAGTAGAAGCCATGGTGGATTTAGGATCGGCATTTGACTCGAATCTTAAGTTTTGGTGGTTTACGTAATTTACAATTATAAAACTCATTTCTCTTCATATTTGTAAGAACTGCCAAAATGTTGACATCCTCCCCTAAATTGTAGGGAATGGAGAAGATAAACGAAATGTGAAAAGAAAAAAACCCGGGGAATCCAAAGAATGAGGAAAGGGAGAAAATGGGGAAAGGTAAAAAAATGGGGAAAAAACCCTGGGGACAGAAAATTAAAAAATGGGAAAATGAATGGGAACACATTGGAAGTAAAAAGACTATGAAGATGTTTTGAAAGTAGGAAAAATACTTGGAAATATAGTCATTTCCATGAATTGGCAACAAAGCACTTCATTTATGAAACATGCTTCTATATTTGATGAATGCATTAACATTTTTCCTCTGTACACTGCAAATCATTTCAATCGCAATATATGTGAATGAATACTATGTAATTGAAGTATGCGGATAAATGTAGCCATGCCTATTCCGGAACTGTAATGATTCCTGCTCGAACTAGGAGTACCTTCAGTTCATTGAAGTTATAACTAGGTGCATGAATGAATTTGTCTTCATGGATGTCCATCTTGTAGAAGTACCTATACAAGTAGTATAGGTGTTTGCAATTCATGTATTGCTGTCGACCTCCAATAGCTAAAACAACCATATTCACAAAGTCTGGGCATGTGCAAGTGGGGAACATACCCATTGTAATTCGATAGATGTTTTTGTTAGTGTATGTCCCTGTCTCAAGCGCCACGATTGCACGAAGGCCTGGAAAGGGGAGTAAGGTGTCTCCCACTATTTCTCCTCTAACATTTGCTGCACTTTCCCACTTGTTCTGTTGTTCCGTAGTTGGTGCATTGGCTATCCTCCGAATGGTTCGGTTGTTCCTAACCGTTGGATATGCATCTGGGTTCTTGGGCGTTGGTTGGTCGTAGGAGACAGTTTGGAAAACTTTCGACATGGTGAAGAGTCGCCGTGGGGACAATGTCGGCCTTTCCTGAAGGTGGAAGCCTGCATGTTGCAACAGCAGAGTCTCCTCCCTATTGAGGTTGGTCCCACTGAGAACGGGCCACACCTCTAGTACCTCAGGCCAGTCAATGACCCACTTCCTTTTCGTACCCTTTACACATCGTTCAATGTCATTCCAATAGAACCAGAAGTCGACCACCACCTCCCGCTTGCTCCCATAATCTTCTTTCCTGCCCCGATAGGTTGGAGCTGGTGTTCCCTTCCTTCCCCTTGCAATTTTGGAGGCACACTTGATGTTGGTGGTCCGTTGTTGAGCGTGGCATTTTGCATTGGACTTGTGGCTGATCCTAGCAATGTGCCACTTGGAGGTCTCACAATCACTTTCAAATGCCGTAGTGACATGTTTAGGGTTCTGGGTTTGAGGTTGTTCACTTAAGCCCTCCAAAGATTGAAGAGAAGCCATTGTAGACCTGGTTCTCACACGCGGTTGAGAGAAGTTCACTTTGTCCGGTCTATGTGAATCTCCGACATCACCGATGGGTATGTCCAACTTCCTCTTTGTGCTCCCAAAGATTTCCTCTCCTTCCAAGTGTGGTGTCACAACGTGCAATTTTCGATTTTTTTGGTTTACCTAGTCAAGCTAACCGGAAAATACATATAGGTATCCAGAATTAGCTAAGGAACCATCTAGATCTGAATAAGAAGCGGAAAATGAGATAGTGGAAAGATCTACTCAATCCAGGTTCCAGGGAGTGAACGGATAGGAGCGGATGTCTGACCAGACAAGGATGGTGTGGCAACATGAAATTCTAATTTTTTTGGTTTTACTTAATAATACTAACCGGATAGGTAGATAAGGGTATCCGGATTTGGTTAAGAAACGAGAAGGAGCGGAAATAGAAGTGGAGAATGAGTTAGTGACAAGATCTACTCCATCTCGTTTCTAGAGAATAAACGGATAGGAGCGGATGTCGGACCGGAGAAGTGACAGACCGGATGCCTTGGACGAACCGGATCTGGATTAGGTCGTGCTGAGGTGGCAATGAAGTCCAGCCAGTATAAAGGGGCTGGCCTGGCCAGTTGCACCCCTTTTCACTTTTTCATTTTCCAACGCTCCTCGTGTCTGTCAGCTTAGGCGTTCCGTGTCAGGTACTGTGGCAAGTGTTTTTCGCGACTGTTCTAGTGTCCGCTACAGTGTTAGCTTGATTTCCGGTTGAGATCGGAGAGTGAAAGAAAGGACTGGGACGTGCGGCTAGGAGAGCGATAGTAAGGCAGGATCGGAAAGGGTTCCCATTAGCTCGTGCGCGATCATGCCGCAGCTCAAAAGGACTAGAGGTCAGGCTAGCTCGTCGTCAGATGTTAAACTCCGGAAAGTAGTTCCGGTTATCCCACTGTTAGAGGATACCCGAGCAGAACTCATGGACGACTTGAACTCCATGGGTTGTATCGGGTTTGCAACGGGGAATGCTGGTATGTGAGCATGGAGCGGTGAGCGGTGAGCGGGGTTTAGAGTTATTGGTTTAAAAATATTTATACGAATAAATGGATTAAAAATTTGCTAGAATTATTAGGGAAATTAGATTGAAGTTGAAGAAGAATTTGATGAATGTTGATGGAAAATGGATAAAAGTGGTTGTAAAAAGTGGATGAAAGCAGTTGGATGAAATGGATGAAATGGATGAAAGTGGTTGTAAGAAGTCGATGAAAGCAGTTGGATGAAAGGGATGAAAGTGGTTTAGGATAATGGATGAATTTCATTGGAAAAATGGATGAACGAATTTTAGGGTTTGGATGAAAGTGTGTCAAGAAATAGATGAAAGTAGATGACAAAACAAGATGAAGATGGGTGAGAAAATGGGTGAGAACTTCCTATGAATAGATGCCATGTTGGGAAAGACATCGGAAAAAGGCTAAGATTACGTTTTAGGTTTCCATTTAATTGAAAAGTGGTTAGGATTTAGGGTCCCATTTTCTGTGGAAACAATTGTCCTATGACCGTGCAGGTGTAGTCTACCTATAACCGTGGGTTTAGGTCACGTGAGAGGTTTAGGGTTTTAGGATTTTAAATCAATTTTGGTAGTGCAACCTGAAATCACTATGAATAACATCATCCAATTTAGAGCCACGAACATTCAAATGATATAAGTAGACCTCAAATAGGAAAGAAAGGAGAAATTCAGAAATTGTCAATCACCAACATGCATTGAAAATACTATAGTGGTGCACAACAATATTTCAGCCAAAGTGGGCTGAGGTCGAACTACCCTCACTATCTAATGTCTGTGAATCTGATTCTGCAGCACAATCATCTACGAACTCTAGTACACAAGGATCTACCAAATGGGCCCTAGAAGTTGGCCTCGAATTTAGGGCAATGAAATCCTTGGAAACCGCCTCAGCATACACGGGGAGTTGAAATGGCTTAGGGGGACTTGGGAAAAATCCAGGGTTGGAAAAAAAAGGAACCTTTTTAGAGTTCTTCACTGTCGGGTCTTGCCTATAAAAACAAGTGAACAAAGTATTAGATCAAATGAACCCATGAAGAAAACAGTAAATTTAAACCATAGAACTTAGAGGAAAACTTACTTACTGAATCGTGATGTCTTGACAATAGCTTGGACTGGTACATCCATGTCGTCAAGATCTAGAGCAGCTGTAGGAGGGCGTGGCGATGGCAGTTTTGGAACCGTGCGCATGACTGGAGCAATGAGGGCATCAAAGATAGCCTTATCCTCCTCAAATGCCAGAATGTGCCGACGTGTGGTACGACAAGCTTGAATGCTCGCCCCTGCTAGCATCCAACAGAAGTTAAAATCCAAGACATCGAAATAGCTATATTATCCAATAATTCGACATAAATTAGTTGAACAAAGAAAACAACAAGTACTTGTAGACGCAGTGCAGTCAACGACGACGTCCCCAGGTTTAGAGCATGCTTCTATAAGCATTTGCATGAACTACCGAGCCTTTTCCCGAGGACCCCGCCATGGTTTGTTGCCATTCATGGTGACGTCCTCCTTGTTACAGAAATTTTGGAGGATGTCATCTCGTCCCACATTGACACCCACCGCATCGTGGGATGGGACAAATTGGAATGGAAATTCCTCCTGTGTCTTTGGTCCACATTCCTTGACCACTAGGGAGATGGCAAACCTCATTGTCTGCAGGTAGAAGAAGTAAGAAATCCATTACAATTGATGAGGAAATGCAAGAGAAGTATTTAGAAGTCTAAAAGGTCTCTTACTGTCTTAGTGGGATCCGTAGGTGAGGTCAAGTGAAGATGATTCATGCCAAACCAAGTGATGAGTATCCTGAAGTTGTACTCTTTGCAACATCCGAGGATCTGGCTTCTGTGGGGAACAGAGGGGGCTGGGTACATCACTAACATACCACCGCTGTCGTGCAAAAACTCTTGAGCGAAATCAAAAACTGGAACTAACCATTGAGATGTGAACTCGTTCCATGTAGGAATGGGGCCAGGTGGAACTGATATGGTGGGCACATGGAGACCTTCGGGAACATCCACGATGATCAAGTCCACAACTGATTGGGAATCGAGGACCCCGTTGAAGTAGCGATCTTTGTCACTGGAATGCTGCACGGAAAAGTGTTAGTGACAAAAGAAGAAGAAGGGCATGACATTGAAAAATGTATATTGAAATACAAACGTCACTATAGTAAACAAAGACGCGGTTTAGGGCCAACGAAAGAAGAGATGTGTGATTCAATGGTGGTTTAGGGTGTTAAAAATGATAGAAGCACGGTGGACATAGGAAAAGATGAAGGTCTTACCATGGCCAAGAAGGATAGGACGTCGTCATAGGCCTTTTTAGTGCCTTGAAGATTACCCAAAGCCAAGTTCAAGATGCACTCATCAATATCTGGAATAGGGTCTAGATTATGAGTCGAGTTGGCATCAATCCATGCACCAAACGCTCTTGAGTAAGGGAAAAACCGGATGACCCTTCTTTCATGTCAACTGCACTAGTAGCCGGTTCCTGCAATGGTGTCTTAGCCTTCCTCTTCGTGCCCTTCTTCTTAGCCTTCTCTTGGTCCTTCTCAACCTGGGCAGCAAGTCTCTTCCTCTGGTTTTCTTTGGTCTTCTTCTTGGCATCCTCCAGTCTCTCCAATTTCCTCTTGTCTGAGGCTTCACGCCTCTTGATGGCTCTATCTCGTGCCTCCGGGTCTAATCCAGCAAATTCATCGAACTCAGACTCAACAACCGCGGTATCCTTGAGCGTCTGAAAAAGAATCTCCTCTTCTGGTGGAGTGATCCCGAAGTTGCACTCTAGGTACCAAGGGCAAGCCTGCAAATGAGAGTTGGTCTAGTTTTTCAACCGTGTGGGCGAAAACATACAGTCTGCGGAGGATCGATCCAGCCATGTGGTGAGAAATGGGGGCAAATCACCCTTTGCAAGGGCTTTCTTGCCATATAACTCGAACTTGAAGTACCTACAAATGAATTTTGCAAGTTAGTCTATCTCACTTGATGGAAGGGTAGTTAGGTGTGTGTAAGACCAAAATGCAATAGAAGTTTTGAATATATGGAAGCGACCAAAAGTCTCAATATACATCACAAGAATGTTTAAGAGAAATAGAACCAGCTCCATTAGAAAAGATCCTAGACAATTCAATTAGACTGGACACATCTACATACGTAGTTCTTCGTCGACTGTGAAGGCACATTCAATATTAGAAGAAGAGAACGGAATGGTTATTCAAAGAGACATGTACCTGTATATCACGCGTTTATCTGCCAACACAGATCCCCTGAAGTCCTTGAAGGAGTCTGACTTTTTGAAGGCGTCAGCACCCTTGAACGTACCTATATAAGCATGATCCCAAAGCTTCATTCTCCACCCCTCCAAATACTTGGAGAGTGTTTGCGGCTCGGTAGCGACGGAGAAGTCCACGGTTATATTATCCGCCTGGATTATGGAGTCGAACATCTCAGTAGCTGTCTCCTCAATCTGCTCGTACATGGGATTGACCATCCTTGGTAAAGTCAGTGAAAACTCTAGATTTTTTCATATATTAGATTAAAGGAATGCGAAGATAGCAACTGAAATTTACTACGGTACTATGAAGAGGGATAGGAATGAATAGAAAAGAATATTACCCCTGCATACCAACATGCCTTACTAAGGAAAACCTGTAATTTTTCCTCATTCACAGGACGCGGTGGGAAGCGGTGTGCCTCTCGAGTGGGCCCCGAGGCGTTGATCCATTTCAACCACCTAATCTTGAACATCGCATTGATGTTGGCTGTCGCAATCATTTGCAACTTCTCTAAAGTCAACTCGGGGCTGGAGTACAGGCTCCAGTGCCGTTCAATCTGTGTCCAAGCAAAGAACACCTATTTAGAAACAGAAGACTAGGGTTGAGCTTCAATTCTCTGATTTCAACTATAAGTGGACTGTACCTCTTCCAGCCAATCTCTTCCAAGTGCAGGGTTGGCCACCGCTACAATCTTCGATAACTTCTTGTACAGCTTCTCCGTGGTTTCCTTAATTGCACACCGCATTGCCGTTGCAACTCCCTCTTTGGACATCTCATCGTCCGCAGTCTCCTCGTTGTATTTTCGAACTGCAACATCAACAACTGCTGCGATTTCTTGCTGAAATAGGAAGCATAGCACATGAGAACAAGGTGTGTGTAGATAGAAAAGTAAATTAAAAAAAATAAGATATTGGGTTGCACTGAAATGATGACGAATAGAGAAGGGAATCATCGTTCACCTTGAAGATGAAGGAGGTGAAGACCTCTAGGGGCATGGAATACCATGTCCTTCGTGTAATTTGCTGGCAGGTTTTAATGTCATCCTGACTGAGAAGCTCGTTGAACTTCTCGAGATCCATAACTCCGTATTTTTGCACTCGATACAAGGTATGTACGAGGTTTGTCTTGACATGAGAGTTTTCAGTATGCTTGTCACACCATACCACTCCATCATATGAGGTGCCAATGCAAAAGATAAAACAAAGAATTTGAATCAAAATGAAGATGTGTAAGAAGTTTAGTTGGTAAAATGAAAGTAGGTAAGGCATACTTGTTGATGTCGTGCATGGCCTGCATTGCCACCCCGATACGATTCCGTGTATCAAGTACAATGGAGTCCACGGAAATATGCCAATCCCTCTCTGTTCGATGAAGTTGATTAATATGGTTCATCCAGGCTATACGTCTGTGATTTCCATCACAGACAAAGAACTTGTAGTCCACTAAGTGCTTCAGAGCTGATTTGGACTTCAAAGAAAGATTGAACTGATCATTCACCGAATTCCATAAGGGCCCCCATTCATTCTTCTCTCTATCGGAGAAAACTGCTGTTTGACCATCTTCGTCGGAAATGGAGACATAAAAAACCCTTGCGCCTTCTTCATATCCATGGCTAAACTGATTCTCAAGCAATGTAAGATCGCAAGAGAGTGTCGGTCGGACCATAGGCATAGGCACTAGTCGGCAAAGCGGAATCTGCATGCGGGAGAGATCAAAGGTGGTTAACCGCAAACTTGAAATGATAGACACTGTGTCCATTGTTTGGGACCTCCTGATGTCATCCTCTATGAAGTGATCCTGACCTCCAGAAAGATGGTCCCCCACACCGTCATCCATTTCCACGTCTGAGCCAATGCTTGGCTGTGAACCCACATCCACCATCGTTGACCCAGTCGACCTCGTAGGAGAGTGAAGAGGTCCTGATGAAGTAATGTTTTGTATTGAGGCACAGAAATATAATAAAATTATATTTCGAATGAAAAATCAAATTCGATTGTTCACGAACAAATAAAATAAGAAGATGAACATGGGAATCTAATAATAATAATAATAATAATAATAATAATAGAAGAAACAATTGTTAAAGTACTCATTCGTGTTATCTCAAAGTAATGGCTACGAAAGTACTAAATCCACCTCAAACAGCGCAAACACAAGCCTCAGTGAGAGACCTGTACTATCCACAGCAAAATATAAAAATATCAGCATCAGACACTACATCGGATGTGACCTCTACATCCACATGGTTGCATGTGCAATACTCTATCATGTCCTCAGTATCATAATCGAGCACCATATCCTGGTCATCTCCTACGGTGGTGCAAGATGAATGAGGAGGAGATGTCTCTCCTTGACTGGACATGTCATCATTGTCTGTGTCTAAGTCCCGTAATAACGCGTCCAAGCTTACCCTAGGTCTTGGTAATGGATTTTCCAGAATACGAGGAGGTAGAAGCACGGCCACCTCCATCTCCAAAGAGACCTCAAGAGGCACTTCTGCAACTGCTTGTATGTGACGCTATCCTTCAGTCGCATCACTGAGATCATCGGCAAGGGTAGCCGGGATGTCCTGAATAAAAACAACTAGGATTATGACAAGGTCATGAAACGAAATGTGGAAAAAAACGTAAGCCCCATTCTCGAGAATCCTTGGTGTCCGAATCACATACTTAGAGTCCCCTCGACGCAAAGAATCTCAGAATTATGCTAGCCATCCAAGCACGTACTCGAATTTGGAATACAAACACACTAAATATAATACGGTGGTTCGCAAATAGAGCCCGAAGCTCAAAGCCCTCTCGAGTACAAGAGGGGCCCTAAGGGTCCAATCGATATGGATAGTGGAACCCGGACCGGCACTTCCTAAGAGCAACTCCATTGGAAAAACCTGGCAAGAAAAAATAAAAGGGGCAGGAGTAGTTTACACCCCACTATGCGAAGGCCCACCAAGCCATCGGGATCAGGATTCACAGAGAAGAGCTGAACAAGAAACAACTATGAAAATACAAAAAATAAATTAAAACCAACCTAGGGTTGCACAACTTGTCTCTGAATGCATGGGTCCCTAGGGTCCTTCCGACCTCTCGGTCCTGAGAGGGGTCCCGAGGGTGACCACCTTATGCACACATCATTACATAGGCTATTGGCCAACATCATCCCAAAGCGCAGAATAGAAAAAGCTGAGACATGAAATAACATAGGGGTGGCACCAGGATCCCATACTGGGCAGCCCACTCTCCCAAAGGGAATTGAATTTCACCGAACTTAGAGTCAGAAAAAAACAAGCGTAGAAACACAAAAAATAATATCGAAGGACTCAGGGACTTGGAGCTGATCTCGGTATGCATGGGTCCCTAGGGTTCTTCGACCTCTCGGGCCCGAGAGGGGTCCGGGAGGTGACTACCCTATGCACCCATCAATAGAGAGTTCCTAAGGCAGCAACATCCCATAACACAGAAGAGAAAAAGCCCAGACATGAAAAAAGCTCGGGGTGATATCTGGATCCCACACAGGGCAGCCCACTAGTGTGCTGGGAATTGACATTCACCGAAATGAGAGTCATTAAAAACAAAAGTGGAATCACAAAAAATAATATCGAAGGAGCCAAGGGCTGCCGAGCTGATCTCGGTATGCATGGGTACCCGGGGTCCTTCGGACCTCTCGGGCCCGAGAGGGGTCTGGGAGGTGTCCACCCTATGCACACAATACCATACAGGCCCTGCGGCAGCAGCAGCCCATAACTGAAAAGAGAAAATACTCAGACATAAAAAAAGCTCGGGGTGATACCTGGATCCCATACAGGGTAGCCCATTGGTGCGTTGGGAATCGACATTCACCGAAATGAGAGTCATTAAAAACAAAAGTGGAATCACAAAAAATAATATCGAAGGAGCTCAAGGCTCCCGAACTGATCTCGGAATGCATGGGTCCCTAGGGTCCAACGGGCCTCTCGGGCCCGAGAGCGGTCTCGAGGGTGGCCATCGTATGCATAGATCACGAGACAAGGATGGGAAACAGCATCGCGAACTGCAAAGGAAGAAATGCTCAGACATGAGAAAAATTGTTTTTAGGTTTGCGATCCCACACAGCGCAGCCCACTGTCCCGATGATAATCGTGATTCTCCGAAATGAGAGTGATATATAACAAGCGTGGAATCACAGAAAATGTTATGAAGGGAGTCCAAGGCTCGGGATCTTATCTCGTGTGCATCGGTCCTAAGAGTCCCTGTGACCTCTGGGGCCCGAGAGGGGTCTCGAGAGTGGCCACCGTATGTACACATCAACAGACAGACCCTTGGTCAAGAGCATCACCAATCGGAAACATGAAAAAGTCGGAGGTGAATAACGATCGGGTTGTATGTACAGCCCAACTACGGGAAGGCCCTCTAGCTTGAGAGGAATCAGGTTTCAGTGAAAGGATATGGAGGTGACGGCGATTCCTTACACAGTGAAGGATTTGGAAATAACCTGATCCTTGCGTTTCGAGACTTACTACTACACTTGAAGTTGGTAGTGCCGCTACTGCGGCAGGGACTTCTCCAGCTTGGTTCCGTCTTGATAGTAAGTTACGCTCCATCACCATGGTTGTTGTAATGAGGAATCCGCAGTGAATAATCTTTCGAATCCAGGAGTCGGACATACAATTCTCTTTTACTAATGCGTGAGTAGGGATTGAAGTCCAAGAGAGACTGCCAACGTCATCTCTCCTCCGAAGACTAGAGTCCTTGGCTGCGTGCAGTTCCTGCGATGTCGGCGGTGGCGTCTTCATGGAGGGGATCCCAGCCGATCCTACGGGGATTTAGGTTTGGTAGATCCGGACCAAACGGTTTCCCGAGTTATCAATTCCAGGTAGGTGGACAATGGTGCTTCACTTGAGGGTTTGACCGAAGATCCTATGGGTTCCATGATCTCGCTCAGTTGAAATTAGTGTTTTATTTTTTGAATGCAAATTGCATAGAGTATGATACGTATTGGATACACACTGTATCTGGCTTGTCTCGTAGACTGACTTATTTGTAAACCGAGAAATTTTTAATATATTGGATGCATGGAATGAAATTAGTGATTTTAATTTAAATGATGCAACTAAGACAATGATATACATATAATTCCATATTCGATAAGTACTAGTATATATATTTAGTAGCTGCTCTTTTTGACGTTTACTAATAAACAGGCATCTATGATATTTGTTGTCACACGTAATCAATGAACCGTCACTTGGCTTGAATATGGAGCTGTCAGCGTGTTCCTAGGTTCCGTGACTGCATGCATTGATTATTAAATGGTTCAAGATGACCTCTGCTTTTATTTTCACTTTCTATTTCCAAGTTTTCAGAGGTGTCTTATCATCTTCTTCACTCCTTCTAGAAGATGTCACACTTTGCTTTCGTTTCAGGAGATTGTAGCTGTAACCATTCTGAATGATTTCTGATAAATTGCTTTGCAGATGTGCTGACTTATGACCTTTGTGTTGTTCCTTCACGTTCCATAACTTATACTTAGTATGTCTTGTTCTGAAGTTCACGGAGAGAGTGATTTGTAGTACAAGTTACATTGTATTGGGTTAAAAAGCGAGTGCTGGGAGATCGGACTTGAGTTCGATGGCGAACTTCACTGATATGGTTGTTGTCACTGCAAATGGTGAAGGGATACCAATCGTTTTCCCGGTGGGACAAGGCGGACTCGCCGAAGTGTCGGCGATTAGATTAAGTCTTAGGTTCCAATTGAGATTGGATTGGATCCATGTCGATGAGGAAATTTATGAAAGTGAGTCAGGTGTTCTTACTCACACTGTCGGATAGTTACTTGCATCCAGTGGGGAGAACACTTTCTGGAAATTGAAATTCGGAAGGTATAGGGCCTACGGCATCCCTATTTTTCATGGTTCAAATTCCAATCATGGAGTGACATTCAACCGGTCCTCTACTTTGTCTTATAAAACTCCTCCCTTGATTCATATTAAGGTTGAAGGTCATTCTGAGAAAGTCACCTGCTTGAGTTTAGATTCAGATGTCAATTCCCTTGAACCACCTTCTGACTCAGAGACTCTTCCTGCGGTCCCGACTTTGCAAAACTTAGGTGCCTCAAAAGAGAATGCGACGGAAGACCTAAATGTCCGGAATATATCTGGAGCATCTGTCCTTGACTGTTTGAGAGGTCTCCATAACTTAAAAGGTTGCAGGAATGCTTTGTCCAAAATTGATTACGACTCTATTGACATTCATAGAGTGATGGTGTTGCCACCAACTTTTAATGGCGATGTAGTTTTTGAGTTGCCAGCAATAGACAATCTTGGGGCTCCATCTCAAGCCAAGCAAATGGTTGGAATGGATAAGCGATACGATGGACATGTTTGGTCCAAGACTGCCACGACAAACATTATCAACCGTCAAGGCTTGTCGTTCCGCACGTTAGTTTGCTTAGGCCATCTTAAGTGTATGAACACTAAGTGTGCATTCCTTAGTCGTGTTCACCGAGTGAAGGAGGTCAATGAATTGGAATGGGAAGGTCTGGCACCCACTCCACTTGAGGTTGGACATACGCATCCCGTAGGTTCCACTCTTGTATGTAAAATCTGCAAAGAGGCACCATTGTGTATTGCGCGGTGTAATGCGCGGGTTTATTATGTTGGTGGAAACCCGAAATTCACTAGGGCGTTTGTCCATCTTGGAATTCATGAACATCCGGTTAAAGATGGTGAACTCAGAGAGATGCAGGAGAAAACGTGAACTCTCATTGGTGAGCAGTTGGAGAAAACACCGTCAGCGACCAATTCCGCTATTGTGATGGAGGCTACTAAGGAACTACTTGGTGAACTACTTTTATGTCTGGATGGGGAGCTGCCACAAACCCTGGACTTTGCTGCCCTTGTTCCTGTATTGGACAAATGCAAATATTTCAGCTCTCCAAGTATACGGAACGAGGTAACTTCCTTTAAGTATTTGAGAAGATTTGGAGTGATAGATAGCATTACGAAGTTGAGGGGATCGAGTGCTTGGGCCTTCGTTCAAGAAAGTAAATTTCCAGGTCAAGGGACAGATGTTGATAAAGTATTCGTCTTCAAAATGTCCGAAGTGGGGCCAGGTAGCGGAGTCGACCTAGTGAAGCGCATGCAAACTGGAGGGGACCTTCAAGATTCTTGGATCATGTTTGATCACGTCAAGCGTGTTAGAGGATGGACAACTATGACATGTCATGTTTATGACTCTTCGTATTGTCGTGTGATGACTATTGCATGTTGCGACATGCAATCTGAAGATTGCGCAGCACAAATTTTGTTCTGGAAGAACTTGAATTCTGTACTTGAAAGAAATGGTGTACCAATGCCTCAATTCAAAGGATTCATGGCGGACAGTGCTCAAGCGAATTGGAATGCTGTAAGGATTGGTCTACGGTTCTGGTGACATTGCCGAGCCAATGGAAAATCGAGAAAGAACTTGCCTCTTCCATTGGTCTCAGTCCATGGAAAAGCATACAAAGGCTGAAATTCGTGGGGACATGCAAGATCAACATCGTATGCTATGCAAACAGTACAAGAATGCTACGTCTCCTGAAGAGTCCGAAATGCGTTACCTTGCTATTAGGGCATGGTGGTTGTCATCAGGGGCTACTACCGAAGAAGGACTCCATCGACTGGAGCTATGGCTTTCATTTTGGCATTTCCGTTATCGCCAATGGGGTGGTTTCATGCAACTAGTAAGTCTTTGAACTACATGACTTTTACTTCCTAATCATTTTGATATTGTTATATGTATCCTAAGTTCTTTAGGTCTTCTTATAGGCCCCGCTATTGTTTTGTCTCTTCAAATTGGGGAATGGCTTTATCTTAGGTTGTACACCATTCATAAGACGTTGTCATTGTTGAAGTCAGTCATGCATGAGAAGTATACCCTGAAGAGCCTGTCGGGGCCAAGTAGGATTACCTCAATACCTAGGGTCATGGATTCATCGTTTATTTATGGATGGGCTATTGAATTCCTTGAAACATTGGCGGATAAGTGGTGCATCGCTCGACTACACCTCACAGCTGTCTTGGTGCTGAGTAGGGCCATTCAGAGGGTACCCTCATGCAAACTATACAAGCTCTTCTGATTAGACAATGTGCTTCAATGGAGCAGTTTTAAGAAAGCATCACAGGGCGGTTGGACCGTCGATGAGCTCTATTGGTAGCCTACTTTCTTCTGTCTTGAATATTGATTGCATTGAAGTGTACAGAGATCTGATTATGGTATTTCAATTGTGCATTTTCCAGAATCTTATAGAATTGGAGCTTGCAGAAATGCCATCCTGCAACTTAGCAGAGACTGTCCACAACAAGTGGCTACAGCAATCTGGAAATCGTGGAAACAATTTATACATTGCCACGGTAGACGATTTTGTTAGAGCTTTCATGCAAATGGTCCGATATTATCAGTACCTCAAGGGGAACCAAGCCGGGACAGGACCAGGGAAGGAAGAATTACTATTACGTGTTGCCCAGCGATCGGCTGAGCAGACTAGAAATCCCAAGGCTCTAACGGATGCTATTTCAAACATCTCTGGAGTGGCAGAATTTTTTAATAGAGAGATCCACTTAGAAGGTGAAGAGGTTTTTGGGTCACAGAAAAGAAAGGCAAACATGCCACTTGGTTGCGAATACGATTCTCACAGACTAGACAAGGTAAATTTCTCTCATCCTTGCATTCAGACAAGATCATGGAGAGGCACACGAAGTGCAGAAGATTTGAATCCAATTCTTGAAGATGTTGCTCCAACAATAGATGTGCACACTAGCAACGTGATGTTGAACGAGGAAAACTCAGGCCAGAATATTGCTCAGACCTCAATTCATGTGTCAGCAATTCAAGAGAGTGTCTGTGATGAGATGCAATGGCACATTACTCGATTACCAAAGACATCAACAAAGGCGTGCTTCGCACTTCAAGCAATTACTAGGAAGAAGTGTATAGCCAAAATAGTCCACAACATGGCAACAGCAGCACCCACTTACACAGGTATGATGGTGAATTATAGAAAGAATTGTAATGAACGTACGCAATTTTTCTTCTGCAACGACGACATCGAACGTTGTGTCAAGGGAACACGTAGAAAATGGGTGGTATCAAGACCCCCTGTTCCGATCATATGACCTGTTCAAATGGGCACCAAACTCTCGAAGGCCGAGATTCTAGCCTTTGAAGCAGTCGGTTTCCAACTTCCGCAACATCAACTCATTTCACCTCGAAGACTCTTTGGTGGAGAAGCAGGCATCGATTTGGTGCGTGGCTACCCTGTTCCATCTCTACCTGATGAGCATCCCAACATTCGAGCGGGCAAAGTCATTCGTCGCAACCCGAAGGCCCCAACAACTAAGCACCAAAACAATTGTGCTTCGGCCTTAACTCTGAATGCACACATTCAAAGGGTAACCATGGTTCCTCATCCTGGATTTGGTTGTATAGTCTCCCTCATTTCAGGTTTAGAGCCTCGAACTGAAAAGTATATGCTTACAATCTCATCATTCCCAGATTGTACCTACCCGTATTTCAAGGAGATGAAATTGAAGTGCCTTGGAAAGTGTGGAACCTGGGCAAATTGTAAGCATCTTTACTTTGTCTTCACTGTCATTTGCAACCTCCAATCTACATCAGATGGCTTCATTCATGCCGCGAGTTTCAGTTTCAATGAAGTCAAGGAAGTCCTTCTTAGTCGGATACTAAATCATTTGGGATCAAATTAGGATTATATTTCTACAAGGAATGAATACTGTGTGTGTTTATTGTACTCATCATTGACGATGTAGTGAGACTACAAGGGCCACTACATGTGCTTCAATTATACATGTGAATTTGCACCCTAAACCAATCTCTAGTCTACTAGTACTTCACATTATGTTTCACTATATTTTGTCTCTCACATCTGGTTAATGTACCTTATGTTCCTTACTATTGTGCCTCCACCGATTCCTAGCATGCGACCTACATATAAAATCATAATATATTGGTCATGAATTGGGGTTCTTAAATTCCTTATACAAGCAAAATGACTTGGTCCCAATGTCCTTGAAACCCTTAAATTATATACATAATAGGTTTAATTGCATTCTATTGTGTTATGGTTGTTGAATCCCACCCTTTCATACTCCACGGTCTTAGGTCATCCTACTTCCGTGGTCATAGGTCCTAAACCGAAGAAGTTTTAGTTTAGGCACAACAGAATTTTATACTGGGTTTCACATTTTCTTCCTTTTGATTATCTTAGTTCACCTACTTTTCATCCACTGATTCCATGTATTTCCTTCTACTTTTTCATCTATTGTCATCCACTTCTTCATCTACCCTAAACCACTTTTTCATCTACTTTCATTCGCTTTTTCATGTACTTTCATCCATTTCCTAAACTACTTTCATCCATTTTTTTAAACTACTTCCATCCACTTTTTTATCCTAAACCACCCAAATTTTTTTAACTTTCATCCAATTCTATGCTGACTACCAAAAATTCCTTCACTTTCATTAAATTTTCATCGCCTTTCATCCAAAAAAAATTTCACATCCTTCCCTTTCTTTCCTTTTTTGTCCAAGATCTACGCTCACCGCTCCCCATTCCATGCTCCCTGCTCCTCGCTCACATGCTAGCAACGTCCGGTTTGCAACCAAACCCTGGGGTTTCAAGGAGGAAGTCTTCGTCCGGGAACTCTCAGGGAAAGTGTCTAATGAGTTTGATAATACGTTGAGAGCGGTTCCGCCTCTTTGGACGGAAGAGGTCTGGAGGTCAGTGTACAGCTTCTGGTCGGGAGGATTCGGGATGGCCAACCGGAAGGACGACTTCGTCCGGGGCAAGTTCGAGGGAGCAGTCAATCCGAAGGACGGATACGCTATCGAGGACTGTAAGGACGAGCGGAACCACCAACTCCTGCAGTTCCTTGTTTCGATCCTCCATCCGGAGAAGCCAACAAGGGTAACGATTACCCTTGCGAACACTATTTTTGGGGCCCTGAAAGTCGATTGGGCCCGGATCATTTCTGATCTGGAGCTCCAGTTAGTCAGTAGAATCGGAAAGAGTAGGACAACTCCAATCAATCCCTACTTGATGCACCTATATCAGTCGAATCAACTCCTGAACGATAGAGAGGACGAGGTGTATAAGAATCAAGAGGTAGTTCTCAGATATGGGGAATCAGGATCGGATCGGGAGAGCGAATCCGGTTCTGAACCAGGAGAGGATTCAGAGTCAGAAGACGAGGAGACGCCAGTACTGCCGGTCAAGCGTCACAAGACTACCTCCCCGAATAAACGAGGGACGCCTCCTGGGCCCAACGCTCCAGCACCAGAAGGAAAACCGGAAGAGGAGAAGGCAATGGACCCCGAGGATCCGTTCCCACCTTTGGTGAAGGTCCTCTACGACATCCGGATGGACAAGGACCGGAAGAAGAGGATATTAGTAGCCATCGGGCAGTTGGTGGGAGTAGCACCCGACCGGGAGCTATCGGAAAAGGTGGAGGCCTGTATTTTTGATCCGGTCGAGTCCCGGAAGCAAGAAGCAGAGATCCGCCGACTACAGGAGGAGGTGGATCGGATGAAGACGGAGATCTTGGTACATCAGGAGAACTTCGCCGCCACCAAATCGATTGCAGAGGATGCTCGGCAGATGATGGAGCAAGTGAAGGCCACGTTCGGGGAGACCGGAGTGGCCCTCACTAAGGCCAAATTATTTGACGAGCGGGTGCACGAGGAGAAGAAGCTATCCGGTACCCGGATGGTGCGGATCCTCAACGACTTTGCCGAGCAGGTAGAAGCGGCAATGCAGGAGGCACGGAAGGCAGTGGACCGGATGGAGGAGAGTACCCGGATGCTGTCGGAAGCAACCTGCTTTCGCGGTATCCGACTCTCGGATATCTCCCTCTTGAATTCGTTCCCGGAAGTGACAACTGGAGAGGGGAAGGATACGACCCCGAAGTCCAAGAAAACGACCCAGGCCAGCACGCTTGGAACCGCCATCGACTTGGACTCACCGCCCGCATCCACAGAAGGCAACCCGGTTCCTCGACCTCAGGAGATCGAGAGGAGTCGGAACCTCAACGAGGTTTTCGAGCAGATGGACTCGGGAGCGGATAGCGCGACCATCGGATCGTGGATAGGGACTTAGGATGTACATAGTAGGTGGAGTAGGAGCGGATACGGAACCTGTTCCGGTCCAAGTGGGGAGTAGGTAGGACCGGAAAGTCTGACCGAGATGGCGGGGGAACTTTCGCGAGTTTTCCCGCCCAATTTGTAACTTTTTGAAATGTATATAGTCAGCGCTCGCGAGGGACGCTGGGAGTCTTTTTTTTGCAATTTCTGTTGTACTTTTGTATGCGCTCTCTCGTTGTGTGTGTCTCCCAAGCTTGGCAGGTTTGCATGATGTGAAGTTAGGAAGGTGTAAGGCAGAGTTGTGGTTAGATTTCTCCCCTTAGTGCGATAGTTTCCGATCCTTAGTGTGTGCGCAGGTTGTGTAAGTGTTGGGAGTGTATTTCAGTGCCTCGGCAAGATCTAGGGTTTTGAAGTTCCTGGTGAGATAGCCGCTGTTAGGCTAGGCGGATAGGGAGGGTATCCTTAGTCGTGCTAGAACTCCTGGACGGGTAGTCTGGTCGAGTTTCCGACCTTCTCAGAGGTCTCATCACCATAGATTAGTAAACGGAATGATCCTAGGTACTGTTGGAATCGACGATTACACTTGTAGCCACCTAGCTTCGCACGGGTAGGAGCTAGCATTGAGGTCGTTGTAGTAAGAATGGATCGTACGGGGGATCTCTGTGTGACCTGCATTCCGGATTTCTGTCCGGATTGTTGTGAGGGATCAAACCGGATCCGAGTTAGTTAGGAGAGGAAGGGAGAGAATAGTGGGCCTTCAACCACTATAATCCGCAAAAGGAGTGGTGGGCCTACCACTCAAAAACCAAAGCGGCGAACCCTCTGATGGTCCAACAGAGGCAAAACTAAACCGGAAGAGTGTTGGGAAGATACAGGAACCAGCCGAAGCGGATTGGTTCAGAGTAGTACCAGGACCGGAATTGTTTAGGTCCTGGAGATTGAGAGAATTGGTTTTAACTGAGGATTTCTGAATCGGGTGGAAAGTAATCCGGTCCGGATCCTCTGGGTGGTTGTTTGTTTTCGGTTTTAGATCTAGGACCAAAAAGGAAGTTTGAGAGGGTGAAAGCGCTTACTCGCCCAAACCAAGTAAATACTTCACAAAATCTCGTGGGTTTGATCTTTAGAGTCACTTCGTTATGCTCTAGAGTGATTTTTGTGAGCATAATAGGGAATTTACTTATCCTATGCTGCGACAGATGGACCGGATACCTTAGACGAACCAGATCCAGAATGAGTCAGGATGAGGTGGCAAGGAGTCCAACAGCTATAAAAGAACTAGAGCTACCTAGATCAAACTCTTTCCCATTTTCGTTTGCCCAGCGCTGTCTGTGCTCTGTGTTTGCCTCTGTGCCTGTTGATTAGTTTCCCATGACAGTCTTTTGTGCTAGTGTCCGTTGCGAAACTTGTGGTCTTTGAGCATTCGAGCTTTAATTACCGGTTGAGATCGGGGAGCGAAAGCAAGAACAAGGCGTGCGGCTAGGAGAGATAGCAAGGGAGTATCAGAAAGGGTCCCGAGCACACCAATCCGTGTCCATGCCGCAGCTTAGGAGGAGTAGAGGCGGATAGGCCAGTTCTAGTATACCACCAGCGGAGGTGAAGCTCTAGAAGGTAGTTCCGGTTGTTCCCTCCACCTAACCAGCCAAGTCCTAACTCATGGAAGATTTAACCTCCATGGGGTGCCTAGGGTTTGTGGATAAACCCTAGGGCTTCAAAGAAGAGTCCATAGTCAGAGAACTCTTGGGCAAGCTGTCCAATGAGTTTGACAACACTCCGAGAGCCGTTCCACATCTGTGGATGGAAGACATGTGGAGAACAACCTATAGTTTCCACGTAGGAGGGCTAGGAATGGCAAGCCGGAAGGATGAGTTCTGCCGTGGGAAGTTCAGGGGAGCGGTCAACCCGAAAGACGGATACGCGGTGGATGACTGCATCGATGAGCGGCAGCGCCGGCTGTTGAAGTTCTTAGTTCCGGTCCCTCATCCGGAAAAACCGACGAGGGTGACTATCTCCCTCGCCAACACTATTTTCGGTGCTCTGAGAGGAGATTGGAAAGTTGATTGGGCTCGGATCATTTCCGAGCTAGTCACCCAACTCGTAGGAAGAGTGGGGAAGAGTAGGGCCACTCCGGTGTGACCCTATCTCATGCACCTCTATCATTCTCACTAGCTCTTGAGCGCACCAAAGGAGAAGAGGTGGAAGGCTCACGGAACTCTCCTGAAATACGGAGAATCGGAAACAGATGAGGAGATGGAATCCGGTTCCGATCCCGAGGAGAACAGTGAGTCAGAGGAAGAGGAGGTGCTAATGCCACCCATCAAACGGCAAAAGATGACCTCTCCCAACAAGAGGGGGACGCCGCCCACTCGCGACACCCCGGCCCCAAAGGAGAAGCTGAAGGTCGAGAAGACGGTGTCAGAAGAATCGGATCTCGAGGATCCGTTCAGATCACTCGTAAAAACCTTATGCGACATACAAGCGAATTGGGAGATGAAAAGGAAGATGTTGGTAGCAATCGGGAGGATGGTGGGAGCAGCACCCGACCAAGAGCTATCGGAAAAGGTGGCGGGTTGTATTCCCGATCTGGTCGAGGCCCGGAAGTAGGAAGCACAGATTCGCCTGCTACAAGAGGAGGTAGATCGGATGAAGACGGAGATCCTGGTGCACAAGGAGAACTTTGCAGCCACCAAGTCTATTGCAGAGGATGCTCGGCAGATGATGGAGCAAGTGAAGGCCACGTTCGGGGAGACTGGAACGGCCCTCACCAAGGCCAAGTTGTTTGACGAGTGGGTGCACGAGGAGAAGAAGCTATCTGGTTCTCAGATGGTGAGGATTCTCAACGACTTTGCTGAACAGGTAGAAGCGGCAATGAAGGAGGCACGGAAGGCAGCGGACCGAATGGAAGAGAGTACCCGGATTCTGTCGGGAGCAACTTGCTCTCGCAGTATTCGACTCTCGGATATCTCCCTCCCTGATTCGTTCCCGGAAGTGACAGCAAGAGAGGGGATGGATACGACCCCTAAGTCCAAGAGAACGACCCAGGTCGGCACGCGTGGAACCGCCATCGACTTGGACTCACCACCCGCGTCTACAGAAGGCAATCCGGTTCCTCGACCTCAGGAGGTAGAGAGGAGTCAGAATCTAAACGAGGTTTTTGAGTAGATGGATCTAGGAGCGGACAGCGCGCCCATCGGATCGTGAATAGGGGCTTAGGATGTACAGAGTAGGTAGAGTAGGAACGGATACGGAAACTGTTCTGATCCAGTGGGGAGTAGGTAGGACCGGAAAGTCTAACCGAGATGGTGGCGGAACTTTTGTGAGTTTTCCCGCCCATTTGTAAATTTTTGAAATGTATATAGTCAGCGCCCGTGAGGGACGCTGGGAGTCTTCTTTTTGCAATTTTTGTTGTACCTTTGTATGCGCTCTGTTGTTGTGTATGTCTCCCAAGCTTGGCACGTTTTGCATGATGTGGAGTTAAGAAGGCGTAAGACAAAATTGTGATTAGATTTCTCCCCTTAGTGCGATAGTTTCCAATCCTTAGTGCGTGTGCAGGTTGTGTAAGTGTTGGGAGTGTATTTCAGTGCCTCAACAAGATCTAGGGTTTTGAAGTTCCTGGTGAGATAGCCGCTGTTAGGCTAGGCGGATAGGGAGGGTATCTTTAGTCGTGCTAGAACTCCTGGACGGGTAGTTCGGTTGAATGTCCGATCTTCTGAGAGGTCTCACCACCTTAGTCGGTAAATGGAATGATCCTAGTTACTGTTGGAACGGACGAGTACACTTGTAACCATCTAGCTTTGCACAGGTAGGAGCTGGCATTGAGGTCGTTGCAGTAAGAATGGATCGTATGGGGGATCTCTGTGTGACCTGCATTCCGGATTGCTGTCGGGAGTGTTGTGAGGGATCAAACCGGATTCGAGTTAGTTAGGAGAGGAGGGGAGAGAACAGTGGGTCTTCAACCACTATAATCTGTAGAAGGAGTGGTGGGCCTACCACTTAGAAACCTAAGCGGCGAACCCTCTAATGGTCCAATAGAGGCAAAACTAAACCGGAAGAGAGTTGAGGAGGTACAGGAACTAGCCGGAGTGGATTGGTTCGGAGCAGTACCAGGACCGGAATTGTTTAGGTCCTGGAGATTGGGAGAATTGGTTAACCGGAGAATCAAAGAATTGGATGGGAAGTAATTCGGTTCTGATCCTCTTGGTGGTTGGTTGTTTCCGGTTTTAGATCTAGGACCGGAAAGGAAGTTTTAGAGAGTGAGAGAGAGCTTACTCGCCCAAATCAAGTAAATACTTCACAGAATCTCGTGGGTTCGATCTTTAGAATCACTTCGTTATGCTCTAGAGTGATTTTTGTGAGCATAATAGAGAATTTACTTATCCTGTGCTGCGACATGTGGTATTCTTGTTCCTACTCCCTCTTCTCCAAGCAACGTATTCAACGCTTCTACGATTTTCTTGGGACATCCACTTTGTCTCACAGCTTTGAGTTTGAGCTCCCCCTTGGACGGCCCTGATCCAGATGCATGTCCTCTAAGGTATGCCCGGTAGTTGGTCATTTGCATCCATGCACAAATGTTGTCATCGCAAGTTGCGTCGAAGAGGTTGTTTCCTCGCTTTCCCAACATTTGAAGCCATTTGTTGTGAACTGTTTCGGACAAATTGCAGAAAGGTAGGTCGGTCATCTCTTCCAAACTCAATTTGTACAAATCCATCCATCCATAACACAGGAGTGAGGACATCCAATTTCATTTTCGAGGGTTAATAGCCGGACTCATTCCAAGTGTATGAACTTCATTTACTTATAGACGAAGACGTTCATTAATGTAAAAATACAAAAGAGATTATTTTTTGTACAAATGATCACTACAGAAGACGTCTACTTTTGAGGAAAAAGACTGATATGAGATTCTCAGGAGGGGGTCCAGGAGCTCCTTCTTGAGTGGGAGTCTTCCCCAAAAGAGTAACATATTTGAGCCTAGAACCTTCAGTCAGATTCGACTAAGGTCTAGGTGCCCTATCCTTGACTCCCCATTTGGGTCTCCCCTCACATGCTCATTACTAAATTCGTAGAAGTTAAAAGTAATTCCTACTGGAATATTCTCAATCAAAGTCTCCAAGTACATGCCTCTAAGTTTGGAGGGTACACCTCTATTTTTCAACAACCGCTTTAGATAGAGGAGGATGGATACTTCAAAATCAACTTAGGAAGTCACTTACCATAGTCATGAAGCCTCCCCATTGTAGGTATCAGAAATGCCAGAAGGCTAGCCAGTGGTCTAAGTGATGAAGATCTTCTTCACTTGCAGCACCTGACGACAACTGTCACAACACAGGATAAGTAAATTCCCTATTATGCTCACAAAAATCACTCTAGAGCATAACTAAGTGACTCTAAAGATCGAACCCACGAGATTCTATGAAGTATTTAACTTTATTATGCTAGTAATCTCTCTTGACTTCAAAAACTTCCTTTCCGGTTCTAGATCTCCAACCGGAAAACTACCAACCACTAGGGGGATTAGGACCGGATTACTTCCTACCTGAATCCTTAAACCTCTAGTTAACCAAATTTTTCCAATTGCCACGACCTGAACAATTCCGGTCCTAGTGCCTTTTTGAACCAATCCACTTTGGATTGTTCCTGTATCTCCTCAACTCCTTTCCGGTTTAATTTTGCCTCTATTGGACCATCAGAGGGTTCGCCACTTAGATTTGTGAGTGGTAGGCCCACCACTCCTTCCACGGATTATAGTGGTTGAAAGACCACTTGATCTATCTATTCCTCTCCTAGGCTAACTCGAATCCGATTTGATTCCTCACAACAGTCTAGATAGCAATTTGGTTTGCAGGTCACACAGAAATCCCCCATACGATCCGTTCTTACTACAATGACATTGATGCCAGATCCTACCCGTGCGAAGCTAGGTGGTTACAAGTGTACCCATCCGTTCCAGCATTACCTAGAGCTATTCCGTTTACCCGTAAAGGTGGTGAGACCTCTCAGAAGGTCGGACACTCAACCGGATTTCCCCATCCAAGAGTTCTAACACGACTAAGGATACCCTCCCTATCCGCCTAGCCTAACAGTGGCTATCTCACCCAGAACTCACAACCCTAGATCTGTTGAGGCACTGAAGTCCACTCCCAACAATTCCACAACCTGCCCACACACTAAGGAGCGGAAACTATCACACCAAAGGGAGAGATCAAGTCACAAATCTACCCTACACCTTCCTAACTCCACATCATGCACACCTACCAAGCGTGGGAGATACACACAACACACAAGCGCATACAAAGATACAAGGAATTTGCAAAAACAAGACTCCCAGCATCCCTCGCGGGTGCTGACTTAAATACAAGTCAAAAAGGTACAAGTGGGCGGATTTCCCTACAAAAGTTCCGCCGCGACTTGGGCCGGATTTTTCGCTTCCTACCTACTCCTAACTGGATCGGAAAAGGATCCGGATCCATTCCTAACCTACCTACTATTTACAACCTAAATGCCAACTAGAGATCCTATGGTGGCACTATCCGCTCCCGGATCCATCTGCTCAAAGATTTCGTTTAAGTTCCGATTCCACTCCCCTTCTTGAGGATTTGGAACCTCCTTGCCTTCTGCGGATCCGGGTGATGAGTCCAAGTCGATGGCGGTTCCAGGTGTGTTGACCTGAGTCGCCCTGGCCTTCGATCTCTTGGACTTCGGGGTCGCATCCTTCCCCTCTCCTGTCGTCACATCCAGGAACGAATCCGGGAGGGAGGTATTCGAGAGTCGGATTCCGCGAGAACATGTTGCTCCCGACAATATCCGGGTACTCTCCTCCATCCGGTCCACTGCCTTCCGTGCCTCCTTCATTGCCGCTTCTACCTGCTCGGCAAAGTTTGTGACAATCCTCACCATCCGGGAACCGGATGGCTTCTTCTCCTCGTGAACCTTCTCGTCGAATAGTTTCGCCTTGGCGGTAGCCGTTCCGATCTCCCTGAATATGGCCTTTGCCTGCTCTACCATCTTCTGAGCCTCCTCCGCCATGGATCACGCAGTTGCGAAATTATCCTTGAGAACAAGGAGTTCCACTTTCGTTCAATCCAACTCCTCCTGCAGTCTCCCATGCCTTCTCCTCTCCTGCACTGAGAAGTTGGTGGGAATGGTAGAGGTGAATAAGGTAGGGACACACCGGAGTGGCCCTACTCTTTCCCACTCTACCCACAAGTTGGGCAACCAGATCGGAAATGATCCGGGCCCAGTCCACTTTCCGGTCTCCCCTCAGAGCACCGAAAATAGTGTTGGCGAGGGAGATGGTTACCCTCATTGGCTTTTCGGAGTGCAAGATCGGAACTAAAAACTTGAGCAGTCGGCGTTGTCGCTCATCGATGCAGTCCTCCACCGCGTATCCGTCCTTCGGGTTCACTGCACCCTGGAACTTTCCGCGGCAGAACTCATCCTTTCGGCTCGCCATTCCAAGCCCTCTTGCCCAGAAACTAGAGACTGCTCTCCACACGTTTTCCGTCCATAGATGCGGAACGGCTCTTAGAGTGTTGACTGTTAAACTCATTGGACAGCTTGCCCAAGAGTTCTCTCACTATGGACTCCTCTCTGAAGCCCCAAGGTTTCTCCACAAACCCTAGGCAACCCATGGAGTTTAAATCCTCCATGAGTTGGGACTTGGCCGGTTCAACGAAGGGAACAATCGGAATTACTTTCCGGAGCTTTACCTCCACCCAAGATGTACTAGCCTGTCCGCCTCTTGCTCTCCTAAGCTGCGGCATGGACACGGGTGAGTGCACTCAGAACCCTTTCCGATTCTACCTCGCTTTCTCTCCTAGCCGCACGCCTCGTTCTCCCTTTTTCTCGCCGATCTCAACCAGAAAGCTAAATTATAATGCTTACACTCACAAACCCTCGCAGCAAACACTATCACAAAACACTGACACGAAAAACTAAACGACAGGCGCAGATTACAAACATAGAGCACAGAGAGCACTTGGAAAGTGAAAATGAAAAAGAATTTGATTTGGATAGCCCAGCTCTTTTATAGCCGTTGGACTCCCTACCACCTCATCATGACACATTCCGGATCCGGTCCCTATATGGTATCCGGTCCATCACCTATCCGGTCCAACATCTACTCATATCTGTTCACTCTCTAGGACCGGATTCAGAGAATCACCTCACTATCTCATATTCCTTTCTTATTTTGGACCTAAATGGTTCCTTAGCTAATTTCGGATACTTATCTTTAGTTTCCGGTTAGATTTCCTAGGTAAACCAAAAAAATTGACAGTTCCACGTTGTCACAACAACCACCAAGATCGAATTGCAAGGTATCGTGTCTCTACTTCTTCAACAGTCTTGGATTCTTTGTATTGTTTGTAGAGGGTAATGTGTTGTTGTTGGAATGCTTCTTTGATGTGCTTTTGGGTATGCTTGTGGAGCGAACTACTCCAATGCAGCAAGCACATCCTTTCACGATTCTCCATTTTCTCATCAGGTGACCTACTTCTGTAGACAATCCGTGCCGCATTCCAATTGGCCATCGCGCTATCTGCCATGAATCCTTTGAAGTTGGTGTATTCCACTCCATGTCTTGCCATGGCCGTGTTTAGAGATCTCCAAAATTGGACTTGGATCTCCGTGTTCTCCAATTGCATATTGCAGGTGGCCACGGTCATAACTTTTTTGTACTCCGCATCGTACACATGGCATGCCATGGTACTCCACTCGTTGACGCATCTGACGTGGTCAAACATTATCCATTCGTTTTGTAAATCCCCTCCTGGTTGCATTTGTTTGACAAGGTCCACTCCACTTCCGGGTCCTTCTGTGAGCATTTTGAAGAGGTAGACCTTCTCCCTTCCCTATCTTGGGAAGACACTGTCATGTATGAACTCGAACTTTGACTCTTTCTTCATTGTCATGATGTTGTCAATGACCCCTCCCTTGTTGTTGGAGCGAAACGATGAAATGACATTCCTAATGTTCGGATTGCTAAGATATTGGAATCGATCCATCACTTCCTCTAGTTCCTCTCCGTTCAACATCTCTTTCTCCCCCTCTCCATTGTGAAACAAATAGTTCGTGAGGAACTCTTTGCTGGCAGAGAGTGCAATTGCAGAGTTGGTGGCCGTGGGCGTTTTGGCCACCTGCTGTGCAATGAATCTCGAGATTTTCTCTGTGAAGTCTTTGTACACACCCTTCACTACAAGGTGCGTATGATCTCCGAAGTGTATAGCGGCCCTAGTCATTTTTTCATTATCGCAATATACATAGTATATTCTAGCATCACATGTATTCAAGCACAAAAGGGGGCTCTTGCAAACTTTGCATACTAGAGTACAATCTTTGGGAGGAGTCCCCCCTTTACCAAAAGGGCAAATCGTGTAACCGGTCCACTCCGTTTCGTTCATTTTGGAAGCCCTTTTTACATAATCGCATTTAGGATTTTCACAAGCAAGGTGTTCAGCACAGTATGACTTATGGAACTTGAGGTTGTTGGAATTGTGAATGTTCGTGGTCATCAACTTACACCACGGGTGTCCGTCGTACTGCCTATCCATTCCCTCAAGGTTCTTGGCCGCCGAGGAGGAGGATGTAGATTGACACGGGGGCAATTCGAAGATGACGTCCCCGTTGAAATCAGTCGGCAAGTACTGCACATGGTGGTGCTTCACGGCGTTGACATCCATATTGGATAGTTCATTCTGCGAACGCCGCACATTCGCCAATCTCTTCAAGCACTCCATTATACTGACCTGTTGAGTAGGTGATGGGTGCACCGGAGGACGTGACAATAGAGATGGGGCTGGACTATTGGAGGGGGTGTTTGGTTCTAAGTGTGTAGAAGCCTTTTCCCTCGACTCAAGAGGGATTGGGCGTTGTTTCTTTTCAAGCATCACATTAGGTGACTCCCCTTCCGATTCACTCGACAATTCTATGATGGATTCTAGTTTTTCTACCTTCACTGACCATAGAATTGTACTCTCAAGGAGAATTGGGAAGCCTTGACGGGCCGGTCTCGGTGACACTGTGCGCGCAACATATGGCATGTCGACTGTGGAGTTATCCGACTATTGACTCGAAATTTTTCTTGAAACCCCTAGCATGGAAAGCGGAAGTCCATAAGCCCTGTAGTTCCCTGGGGCTAGGTACCAGCAATGGCTATCTCCATCTAGACTCTTGAAAACCGAAATGGATTGCACCAATTCACCTGATTGGGACAACTTTTCCTCTTCAATGTAGATGGAGGACTCTACAAATTTGAAGCGTACGTATAGGAGGTGACTCATGACCGTGGCTAATTGTCCATCGTCTACAAGAAACACAAGCGGAGCATCTTGACCATTCACTCTAATACAAGCCATCCTTGTGGAACACAAGCAGGAGTTGAGGGACGTTGAGAGGCAATGGAACTTTGGTATCAGTGAAGGCATCCAAATTCAGATGGCCTTATGCCCTTATGTAGTAGCCTTTCATTTTGGAATTTAAATTTGGGTGAGCAATATGTTAATTAGGGTAGGTATGATAATTAATCATGTTATTTGAGTGATAAAATCCACCGCCAGAGGTAGCTACCCATTATGCACCGCCATCCAAGTATTCATTTATTGCATGTCCGAGACCTCGGGGAAACTGAAACGGCCTCATCATTTATTTCTTGCTGTTCATTAAGTGGAGGCACTAGATTTGTCACTGATGCATTGGAAAAGGAGCAAAAATAATTGTGTTGGCTGATCTCGAAATCCCTGACTTCTATAATTGCCTCTAAGCAGCACATTCAAATTTTTGCCATGAGATGGAATTAATCCGCTTGACGGCCTGACGAGCACATAGGAATTCATCAAATCCATGTCGTACACCTGGGCCGAAGCTCTGAAACTAGAGCATGCGATTTGAGTCTCAACTTCGCCATGTCCATTTTATTTGGCATCCATCTTATAGGTTGTGGGGAGGAGAGGGAGGTTTCATGTAGAGTTCTTTCACCTTATGCTTAGAGAATCTTGAGGAGCTGAACTTGTGCCTATTGCCGTGAGGAGTAGAAAGAGGTGTCCTAGTTTTTTTTTCTCCTCCTCCAAGGCTTTGAAGAAGTCTAGGATGAACAAGAAGAAGGTAGTGTCTAGGACTTCTTAGTCTACACCTAGAGAGCTGAGGAAGTCCCTTCGCTTTGCTGGTGGAGGAAGTAGTGGAGAGGATGGCCCCATACCAAAAAATGGTGGTGGAAGTCAATCCATGTTGGAGGAATCAAGTGTCAATCGGAAGCATGAAGAAGACAACTCTGGGGCCACTGTGAGTATTAATTCCATTTATGCTTTTTTATTCTTCTAGTCCTAAGTGACATACTTCGTTTTTTCTCTTGTGCAAAGGAGGTTTATGATTCTAGAAATCAGTGCATCCAATGTGTTTGTGAAATAGAACAATTAAAAAAAATACGATCCTGTAGGATACTCAATTACCCTTAGATCACAGTCTAGGGGGAATCGTGGATCCCTAGAGAGAAACGACTAATTAGTCTTTGTCACAAGAGGAAGTCTTTTGGAAAGAAATGTAGGCTCTGACTATATAGAAGTAGTGAGCCATTTTTACGGTTACAAATCATGCCCCGCGTTTGTGAAATTCAGCATAAAGAAAATTAAAATCCAAGGGCCGTGTAATTAATGACTTCCAATCGACAGGTCGAATTATTTTGTAGAATTTACGAAGACAAAAAAATCATAGACCTTTGACAAGCATGAGATACACAGATTAAAAATGTCGTCCATTCTCTAGTCTAAGCACGACGAAGCCTAGGTAAAGCCCCGCGGGTCCCTGTGTAGTCGCGACCACTACAAGCGTGGCATCAGTTTTGCATGGCCGCATTTCGTCAATCACGTTCTCGGAGAGGTCAAGAGATTGAGAAGTGCATGCACTTTGTAAATTGAGTGAGTGGGTTGGGGGAAAGATCATGAAACCCGAAAATAGAGAGAGCATCGCCCGACCCTCCCACATTCCCTGCCTTTTGCAGTTTCCTCTCCCCGAGATGAGGTGCGCCGAAGTCGGCCGCGGCCTGGGCCGCCCGCCCAATCCTCCTACTCCGAATGTGGGGGTCCTCGCCCCGTCGGGCTCCTCCCCGATTCACACAGTCCATCCCCTTCCAAATCGCCAAGCCCCACGTCCTGGGTGTGGCCGACCTCTCCACTTGAAAACCCGATCTCAAATTTCAAAGAGTGTGTGCGTTGTTGCCAAAATCTCACGCGGTGTCTACCATGACACGAGCGCAAAGGGAGGAGAGTGCACTTGCGAAGCAAACAACATGAAGCTGCGCGAAAGATGATGCGAAGGACCTCGAAGGGACACCAACGTTGTAGCCACGCAAGCTCGGTGACTACCACAAGGTTCAAACTTCATGCCCATTCCCACAGCACAAAATTGACATTGAAGCCTTTGCTCTAGAATTCTGAAAATGCATAGGACCTTGTGGATTCTCAAAAAATTTGGACGTCATTGCAAGCTCACGGTGCGCAGGCACAGGGGTCGTGGCGGAGGTGTGGCCTCGCGGTCCCCTCGTCGGGCTGTGTCTCTGTGTCCCACTTACAGTGATATAATGCGGGTCGCCTGCCGCTGTGGGCGAGGTCCAGGCTTCGGGCCGCCCAGGGATCCCCTTGCCTTTGAATTCTAGTTTCAACTGTCGCCTCCTTAGTTTGAGATTGAATGCCAAAAAATATTTGGGGTCCCATTTTTTGGGGGTGGAGTAGACAAGCCCAAAGGATTATTCGGATCCAACTTGACCTTGGCAGGTGCCAGCTCCACCCCCCAAAAATGGGTTCTTGTGGATTCTATAAAAAAATTTGGATGCCGTTGTGAGCTCACGGTGCGCAAGCACAAGGGCTGTGGTGGAGGTGTGGCCTCGCGGTCCCTTCATTGGACCGTGTCTCTATGTCCCACTTATAGTGATATAATGCGGGTCGCTTGCCGCTGTGGGTGAGGTCTAGGCTTCGGGCCGCCCAGGGATCCCCTTGCCTTTGAATTCTAGTTTCAACTGTCGCCTCCTTAGTTTGAGATTGAATGCCAAAAAATATTTGGGGTCCCATTTTTTGGAGGTGGAGCAGACACGCCCAGAGGATCAGTCGAATCCGACCTCTTGGTAGTTCAATGCATCTTACATAATTTTGGTTTCAGGTTTCAGAAGGACCTAGCAGATTACCGTCAGCCTTGTTGCAGTTAGTGACGCCTCGCACAGAGGAAGACGGTGGAGAGCAATTCGAGCCTAAAACTCCCGCGGATGAAGACATCGATGTATCAAGTGACTCTGAAGACGAAGAAGGCGAGGAGGAGGACTTGGTAAGGGCTCAAAATATTAGAAATGGTGCTTCTCTTCTACCTAGGGCTTCTCAAGACTCGATGCTCAGTTGGAATACCAATTGGCCGGGTCACGTGATTGTAGGATACACTCGCAAACGCATGCAGCCAGAGTTTTCCTCTGAGAGTTCTGATACCAAATACAGCTCAGAGCCACAGACATCTATGTCCATCGTTAGTCCCTCATTTGAGGAATGTGATTGTACCGATAGTATGGGTAGGCATGGAGAGGTCATGATTCTTCTGAGCTCAGATTCAGAGAGTGATGTTGAGATTCTTGAGGGTTGACCGGACTTGATGTCATTTATAATTACAAATTATGATGTATGCTAGGTGTGACCTTTGAGGAAACCATATTTTGAACATCTTCAGAAATTTTATTACAAGTGTTGTTTCAATTGGTCATTGAAGTGATGCGTTGGGTCCATTGCCGTGGAGTTTGGCCTTGGTATATCTCATGTACATTTATTCTTATCCATGCCTATTTGGTCATCCTCTTTCATGGTTGTCTTGGTAGATGGATGTCTTGCCTCTGAATGTAACTCAAGATGATAGAATTGTAGAAACACCAGGGACCGATGACACTACCCAACTTGAAATCGGAGTAGAGGAAGAAGGACACCCAATGGAGGAAGATATGCTGGATGAAGAGGAGAAAGACTTGTTGGAGGATGACCTATGGAGGCTGCAGAAAGTTGACTCCGTCTCCACCATCAATGCGTTGAGGATGAAGCCAGAATACATGTTCCGATTTCCAATTCCTCTTTGCCGACTTGTCGCTATGCCAATGGTGCAGCTGACTCTCTCATGCGACGTGCAATTTCTTGAGCAAGAGTTTGCATGTGGATACCGTGATGGGGCAGCAGTCTTCTACGTTTCCACCACAAATGAGGTAGGCGAGACGTCACAGTTCCCAACACAAGAGATGGATGAATGGGCCCCTCTCTAGAAGGAAGAGAATGCTACATTCGAGGAGTACGTGGACTCACAGTCTGTAGTGAAATTCCTCAAGAACTTGAAGTTCTTCGTGTGTGACGGAAACCACCGATGCCTGGCCTGGATGAATGTCATCTACAGAATGTATTCCACAAATCCCGACTGGCACTTTGCAGTGGACAGCATTGTTTTGGACACCAAAGGCAAAATTGAGATTGTCATGCAGGTCATGCATGACATCAACAAGTGAGGTCACTATTCCCACAAGGCCTTATTCATTAAATTGAGACAATATGGTTATTTTGAGACTTTGAAAAATGAGTGCGAAGCTTCATTGAGGTAACAGTTGTTGAATACAACGATAAAAACCAAGGACACATAGTTTTGAATAAGGGTTGGGTTCAAATGACTTAAAACAAGTTCCTCGAATTACATCGATTGCAAGAACTCATGAAAAGACATATTTAGAAGTTCATTCAAGAATGTACCAAAGCCCTTGGAAAAATGAAATGCAAGTGAATTTCAATTCAATCCATTTGACTTATTTGGGAGATTGAATACACAAAGTATGTAACTTTTTGTTCACAGTGTCCTTTGAAGTGATTGAATTATGAAGGCAAACGATTGCCTAGAATGTAAGTAGTAACAAGGAACGTTACCATACATGTAAGAGTACTGAACTACTTTAGGTATTTTTTTGTGATTATTTTCTATGCTATTAATAGTAAAAGAGACCCTGAAGTTTATTTGGCTTCAGAAACTTCAATTGGTCACCTAGGCATCGCTATTGGCTGTACTATTGCTCTTGGTTGCTTCCATTGCTTTTATCTTTGCTAGACCTTTAAAGATATCATCGCGTCGGGAATGATAATATCACCCACTTCCACCACACAAATCCAAACTTTGAGATCCACTATCTTTCCGCTTTGGCCTTCGAGTAGTTTGAGGCACCTCTGAAGTGGAAAGCGATTTTGACCCTCGAGGAGGTAGCCTTGGTAGCATTGCATTGACATTGTCCACATATGGAAGTCAAGCCCCATTTGTTTTCAAGTCGAGGAACCGCCTGTGATCTCTGAAAATTCGTTGCCGGAAGAGACTATCGGCAGAAGGAGATCGTCAGGCTCCAACAGCCAACGAGGGACGAGGCTGTTTATCTTGGAGCCGAGGTCCAAGAGCATCAGTCGTGAGCAAGGGCAATGCATTGTTTGCCTCATGGACGAACGCATGCGTCGCCTTATGTCCGGCAATGTCATTAGGAAGTTGTTGAATCGCGAGCGACGATTGAAGTGCATCCTCGAGCCGAGGACAACTTGCCGATTCATCTAGTGGTAGGTCTAGTTTACGACTGGTTGCAGCATCAGTCCATGGAGCAAGGGAGAACAAGTCCCCTCGGGTCAAGGATGCTTGTTTCAACGGCGAAGGAGAGCAGATGGGAGTCCTGACAGGTCCGCGACTCGGGGGGCTGTCCACAACGCCTTCTTCCACGTCCCCCTTGGAATAGTCTATGGCCACAAATGCGGCGTCCGTGGCAGATCGCAACATGTATGGCTTGGAATACGGAATCGTGTCGCAACTCCCTCCCTCGGATTGGGACTTGTTGGAGAGCGACCTTTCGGATCCGGAGAGTAGACTCCTAGTCGGCCTTTGCCTTTCCGGTGGTTCAACAAAGCGAACGCCTCCAACCTGCAGTACATATATGATCAATAAGCCCACCCACATTACCCACCGTCGAATAAATATAATGCAAAAGCAACTTCAATTGAGAATGGGGGACATGGATAGTGAACCCCCTAAGTACATGGCAAAGATTCAAGAGAAATGCGAACTCAATATATTATTTACAGAAGATTGTAGTGTACAAATGGAGGACTATACACAAAATGTTATCTCACATCTAGAAAGAATCTACTTTATAGCATACTTCCTACGTCGGCCTCGCTCTATGATTAAGCCTATGCTAGGACGTTCATATCTAGAACCCATGACCTTCAAGGACTCTCTCATTGCGTCTATGAGGTGGTCCACCTTGTAGTCCCCCGCTCCCAATGGGTTCAAACCAATGCGGTTTTCCTCGACGTATGTCCGCATTTGACCCGGTTGGTAGTTCGAATCTAGACGTCTGAGCCATGGCAGAAGTTCCCCCATGAGGACGTCATCTCTGCGATTATGGTGCCTCCAAGAGTCTAGGAATATGGCATTTCCATTCTCATTGCAGACACTCTTGTTCGGAGAGTCGTCAATGAGAAGCATATTATCCGAGGTGAAGGACGTGCTTCCGCTTGGATTGCAGAACAAGGTCTCGGAGAGCACTTTCATACAATGCACTTGCTTAGCAAGATGAAAGAACTTTCCCGGAGAGTACTCTATCTTTTTGCATTGTTCTTGACTGAGTATATCGTAGGGTGCTCTACAACCGTTGAACAGGTGTCCAGCGATGGGTTCTGCGTTGCGCTTCAACATCGTGGTCCACACTAAGACCCTATCCGCGATCGTGGACACCTCTCGAAGGAATTCGCCCAGATTTTGCCGAGCGAATACCACCTTGGGTCCGATGATCGTGGGATTTCTGTGGCAGAGAACATTGTCTTCGAGCTTGTACGGTTCGAATTTCTCCCCGTAGGACTTCATTGTCGTTTGATAGAGTATGCCGTTCAAGTCGAAGACAATGTTCAGCCACTTCCTCCACGGTGGAGGAAGTACAGGAGGCACATTCCTGGGCACGATCTCTCTTCCGCCCTCTGCTACTACCTGATTAGAGCATAACAACAAAGAAATGAAGTTACCTGTTTAAACGCAGAAACAAGTGAGCCAAAAATGGGAGAGATGCATTGAATTCCACTAATCGACTGCGGTCTCCCAGTAGGAAGTGCTTTCATTGGTAGTGGGCGGTGCACACTTTCAAGTTTTTCAAGCTGGTTACACAAAACATCAAAAGCAAGATCCAATTAGACTATAGGATATTTGAAAAATGTGCATATTTTATTTACATAGATTACATGATACAGATAAAAATTCTCTGTTTCAAATAGGGTCGCAAAATCTATTCTAATAGAACTATGGTACACTAGACTACACAAGAAGGAGCTGCAAACGGATATGTAGTCCACGCGCAAGCAATCAACGAGGGGCCACACCATCCTGCCACGCAGCAGGAGTACATATGAGATTCAATGACTACTCAAAGCCTTCTCCCTACTCTTCATACACACAGACATGATCGACTTCAAGTTCTATCGACTCAATCAAAACCGTATGGGTCAGAGGGTTGTACTTAAGCGGATCCATGCTCTTGAGGCTCATCCCCTCCCACTAGTGCTGCAATAGGAGGCTCCCCTTGGATCTCCTCTACCACATTATCTTAGGTATCGTCCTCGCTCGCTTCGTAGTCGACCCTTTCTTCCTTTGCGGATAAAGGTGATTGCAACTCCTCCACGACCTGAGACAACATCGTGCACACCGGTGTCTCCATTTCGGGTGCTTGTGAAACAAGTCCTGATTCCACTTCGCCCTTATCATCGCCTCGATGATACTACTGTGGAACTTCTTTGTCTTCTCCTACGTGAGAGACATCCGCACCTCCAAGAACAAGGACTTCAAATGCCGCTTGGTCTAGAGAAGAAACCCTTAGCAGTTGGGATGTTGGTGTTGAGCTGACCAGATCCTCATGGGCAAGGGAAACACAGTCCTGGTTATCCTCGACTCGAGGATAAGACAATACAGGTTCTAGAGGTTGCATTTCCTACAAGATAGGAACATGGACTGTCGAAGGCGTAGGCTGAGGAGCTGGAGCCCTGAAAATGAACGGTGGTAGGCTTTGAGACTAGCTGCTTTGTGAATTCATCGCCTGCAGAAGCAATGCGACCTAACTATTCAGCTTAGAGAATTGAGCCTGTGACTCCTCCTGCATTTTTAGCATTTTGGCATTTGTCTTTGCATTTTTCGCAACTGCATCTTCCAATTGCTTCTCCTTCGCCTCTTTCTCCACCTTCCGTGCGATTCTTCTCTCTCGCTTCTCCTTGTCCTTCTACCACCAATCCTTCTCCACCTTGATGACCACACCGGAGGGTGCAACGACGGGTTTCATCTCCGTCACCGGCGGAATGCCTTCTTCCTCCTCGTCATCGTCCAAAGAATGGGGATGACCAATATCATCATCATCGCTAATGATGATAACCCCAGCCTCCTCTGGCATATTATTTCTTTGAGAAGGTTGGGGTTCTTCAATGATAGGGCTGTCATCGAGCCCGAACACTTCGTTCATGATCACTTCTTTTTCGGCCTCAATCCTTGCCCTTCTCGGTGGAAGCACCGCTTCTTGATGTTGCTCACGTTCAAACTTCGAATCCGTCTCGACGTCCTCCTCATCGTTAGTAGTTTGCACTAATGGAGGCGAGACTGGAGTTGCCATCCACGTATGAATCTGAAATGTGTTTGTTCCAAACTCATCGATGCCTTCCACGCTAGGATCACTACACACATGAGGACCCACTGTCTCTCTCTCTCTGTTAACGGGGGCGACAACAGCAGCCGGTGAATCAAGTGTCATAGGTGGCGACGGAGGCAAGTTCGAATGAACTATGACGAGTCCACGACTTTGTGGTTTCTCGTAGCACAGAGAATAGGGCGAATTTGAGAACATGAAATCGTTTTTGTCCATTTTCTTCGCAACATATGAAATTCTCATATACGATTTCGCCTCATCCTTGTCAATGAAGCCGTAGAAGAATGCCCCGAACATCTACATGAATGACAGAGAAGATTGGTCCAAGATGGTGGATAGTATCCTCGAGTCGAGGATAAAAGAAAAGATCTAACAAGACAGTGAAAATTCAGATAAAACAACAAAATATGAAAGCTATCCTCGAATCGATGATACCGAGCCTAAAGTATGAAAATATACCTTCGCAGCGAGCATGAATTTTGCCCCCGAGTACAAACCGAGGACATTTTCGTCCGGCTTGGCAAACGCATGCAGGATTTCTAGGTAGAACTCCATTCTAAGTTCACTGGCCTCTATCCTCCACTTCGCCTCCGTGTTCTTTGAGGGATCTAAATAGTACACGCAATTCGAAGGCGTGTCATATTTGGATTTCAATAACTCACGAGCGGTGCTTGCAAAAGCATTCGCTTTCTTGAAAAGAAAGAGAAGTGGCACATTAGGAGCAATCCCTTGATTCATGATGTTATTGAGCATCTCTGCTTTGCTCGGAACGTAAGTAGAAAGCACGTGCTCATATTGCCCGAGGTTCATAGATGCAAAACGAGTTGCAACTTTGACATCCTCCTTATCTTCCAAAATGAAGAGCCATACATTCGGCTCAGTCATCTTTGGACTCAATTTCTGAAGTAGAAAATCAAGTGCAGGCTCAATTGCACCTATAGTATCAGTAGGAGTCGTTCTATGAACCTCTCTAGCGTCCAAGACCGCGAGGTTTATCTCTCGGCTGTGATACTAGTAAGTTGTACTTGTCACCAGCGCCCTCACAGTCATATCGATTCCTCGAACTTGGACCCCCCCGACCTGGTTTGGAAGTTGATACTTCAACTTCATGAATCTTGTAAACATGTGAAGAACCTCTAGAAATTGTTTCTGGAGATCCTTCGCACACTTCAACCAGGCGTCGTTTCTGAGACGTCTTTTGAAGTACTCAGCCTTGGGGTGCGAGATCAAGAAGTCCCATGATACTGACGTGAACTTGTGCCTTGCTTTCTATGGCTTCCACACGTTGTCGTCAACATCGCCAGCTGTGTTGGTGAGTACTAGAGCGGGTTTGATGTCCATTAAATCCTGAAGAACAATTTTCTTCAGCTTCCTCCTCTCTACCCAATCTACATGAGAAAGGTTGTCTGGCACGAGAACCTTTGTTCTCGAAACTGACACCTTCGGATACAAGGCCTGCCGTTTGGGAGTCTCTCTAAGCAGGTGTTGCGCAAAGACTCCAAAATCCTTATCTGTAAAATGCCCACAATGTTTGAAAAACTCGCGTTTCAGTGACATTGTTTTGATTTTGAATCCCTTGATATCCTTAAACTTTGAAAGGGAAACAGGATCAATCAGCTCCCCCGCGGCGTGCTTTGTTAGAAAGCTTTCCCAATGCTTCCACAGCGCATCTGGCAAAGTTATTATCTGAATCTCGTTCTTCAGATCCGTGGTTCCACAAATTGAAGCGCCATCCTTCTCAGGATTGATATTTTGAAATCACTCTATGACAGCCCCTATAAAACTCTGCAGCACGAGAATTGACATCAATTTCTAATCATACCCATAGTATCCTCGATTCGAGGATACATCTGAATGGTTCAAAATAAAGTCCATAGGTCGCATTTTTGGGTTTCTACTGCAAATGAGAATAAGATCTACTTCACAAAAAGAATGAATGATCATCGAATCGACGATACGATAGAATAGAAGATATTTACCTTGTAATTGTTCACATTGAACACTGCCTTGTTACTTCTACATGTATCCTCATTTGGATCATCAGTTGGATGTTTATAGGCCAGCCAAATATTACGGCAACTAATGATTTGATTCCCCCATGTTGACTGGGCATGGTCCAGATGGTTTGTGCAGTTGTAGAACTTCGAGATGTTTCTCAATTTATTATGATCTTGTGACCAAACAATATAAGCATCCCACCTCTGTAGTTCCACTCTCCTGGCCTCTCCACAACTTGACTTTTGGAGCTCTTTTGAGGCCGTAATACTGTGCTGGCCGTTAATAATCATGAATCGCCCACTTTCAATCTCTTTCCAATTCTCGGGTTTCTTTTTGAGATGTTGGTTATTTTTGTCGACAGGTGTCAAACACACTTTCTGCCGCTGCTTAATATCGATGAGCTGGATGAGTTCATTCTTGACGGCCTCAACTATGTCTCTTTGCAGGGTGCGAATGACATATTGGTCAGAAGCAATAATGCATTGCTTAATATCAACACTAACAGTCTCCATGTCAAGTAGAAAACATTACTTGTGCTCTGCCCAAAAGTTTTGTTGAAGAACAGCGAATCTTTCGTAGTCCTTTTGCGCTGTTTTCGAGGTCAACGGGCCACCTGAAACTGTTGTCAAGGCTGAGCCTGAACTTCCCGTAGGTACAGTTCCAACTGGAAGAATCTTCTTCCTTTTCCTGCTAGACTCCACTCCACCAGAAGAAATTGAGCCTTTTCTTTTTGGCTCCGATTGGGCTTGACCAGGTGTTTTATCTTTTCTCCCTGATCTAGGAGTCCCAGACGATTGTCTTGGACGAGAATCCAATTCCTGTCTTCTAGCTTGGGACTCTAGTCGACCAAGTGCCGGCCTTTGTTCAACATTCTCCAATGCGTACCAGTCCAATGTCTGAAAAATCAGTCGCAATCGTGTTGCGTTCGATTTTGCAGTGTTGTTTTTCTAGGGAACATATCCGCTATTCTGAAATTCGTCATTCAGATACTCCATTTGTGACCCCTCTAGAAAAGTCATGAGATTTTCGAGGTCAAATTTTCCGTGATACGAGTTCACGTTGATGACAATCGAGTGACAGTGGCCCATGTTGTTTCCATTGTCATCCACTTCCCGCAGAAGTATTACGACATAGTTCCCCTGATGTTCCTCTATCAGGGTCACTTTCTCTTTCATATTCCAGGGACTATAGTTTGTTGTCCCTCGGATTCGATAGCGAAGGTAGATATAACTTTTCCACCGGTTTACACCAAAACTCCAAGTGTGGATATGCTCCTTAAACTCCCAAAGCATCCTGTATGTGTCCTCCATTTCAGTGATGAAGGGTTCATTGTTCAATGGATTTATAAATGGTTGAAGATGATGTGAGGTTGCAGATCGTAGTTGTCCGCCTGGTCCATTTTTACTTGTCTGCGAAACATGCACACGTAGATGTAAGCAGTTTATTTATCTTTCCTTCAAGTTCTAGACCGTGCTCTAGTTTCCTATAGTAACATTTATGGGATGATCAGGAATGTGGTCCTTCCAAAATATGCAAAATTCTATGTTGTTGTCATCCTCTGTTATGAACATGGTTGTTCGGCCGAACAACTCGACAACACGACGAACATGACGTCCAACACGTCTAGTAGACCCCCTTATCCGTCTAATAAAGTCAACTTTAAAGTTGACTTTCAAATAAAACACTTTCTATTTCCAATCTTGACATATTTGAGTTTCATTTTATTGAAGTGTCTCAATTTAATAATCACTTATTACATTCTTAATTATGGATCATAAATAAAATGAGATTTTAAATTATCTCTGCTGTTAGGATAAGGCTTTATTCATCAAAATTGTCATGTATACACGACACTCGTCTTGTACGACACACGACATCAGACGAACAACTCGACACCCAACCCCAAAATGTGTTCGACAGGACAACCTTGGTTATGAATGATGGACTTATCATCACATCGAGGATAAATGAATCCACTTCTCAAAAATTAGTGTTTAGCATCGAACTCAATTATCTATTATGGGTTAGAGGTTTTTGAATTTGAGAATAACATATTCGTTTGTATACATGAACGTTCGAAATTCTTTGACGAAGATTTAACATTCTATTTTTGTCGAGTTGATGATAATGGTTTGTTTAAGAGGAGATCTGTATTAAGTTGATGTCGTAAATATTTGTATCTATGGCTCTAGAAGAGGAAAAACTAGATGATGATCATGAAATGATACTTATTTTGTCTGTAAATTTTCTTGAATTGAATATTCTTTGACATTGGTATAGGACATTGCATTATTTATCATCGTATCGAGGATATGTGATTTGACCTTTTCACAATTTATTCTAGCCATAAATATTTACTTACTGGCGGTTCTCCTTTTGTTTCTGGTCAGATTGATATTAAAAAAATTGGAAGGAGCTATTTATTTTCGTTTTTTTATGAACTCTCATGACATTCGAGGCTATGTTATCGCCGAGTCGATGATAGATTTCACATGATGAAAATACATGGTGTCGTGTGACTTTAGGACATGTTGTTTTTATCATTTAATGATAAGACTTACGTTAACTAGAATTAAAAATATATAGATGTAGAATTTTAGTCATCAAATTACATCTTAAGATGGATCCTGTTGATGGATTGTAGGGTGAATCTTTAGTATTGTGAGAGTGAGTTTTGGAAGTTTGTCTTTCAATTTATTCTCTGCCGCAAGATAGATATCCTCGAGTCGAGGATAGACTGATAAAAGCTATGAATTCCAGAGTTTAAGTATGTATACCCTAATTTTTTTTGTAAACCCTAAATAATATTGAAATCAGATTGAGGGGAATTACATACTTGGGAGTTAAAATTCTTGGAGCTTCTCCAAACGGTCTTCTCTCCAAAATTTCTGAGATTGTCACAATAACTTGGACAACTGCAATCACACTAAAAAGATGTCATTACAATCCAAGGTTAAGAACAGAATGGTAAATGAATTCCAACAAATTCAAATCATTCATAGGATTTAGACTTCACAACATCAACACTAGAGACTACAAAAGTACAACTGTGAAAACAAACAATAGAAGACTAAGAAGAAATTCCCAACAACAAATCCAAGCATCAAAAATTCCTTGTATACCCTAATTGAAACCCACATTTTTAATTCTTACATAGCATAAGTCGCTTCTTTTGAAGCACCTGAGCATGCTAATCTATGTAAGAAGCAAGGAAATTGCGAAGTAACTTACAAAAGAAGTAAACCAAGTAGAAAACAAGCACATAACTTCAGAAATTGAAATAAAATGGAAACCCTAAAACAATACTCACCAAACTGAAATGGAAAGAATGTTGCACCTCCACGGTCACTCACACTCACAGCTCACAACGCCATGACCACTCACACTCACAGCTACATACGCCTGCTTACGAGTTCAATGGAGCTTCACAATTGATAGAAAGAGTTCCCTTGCTTAACGAGCAGATTACGGTCTCTCAGACTCACAAATACACCGCTCACATTCACAGAAAAATCAGTCAAACTCACAAAGAAATCGCTCACACTGGAGAAAGAACTCAGTCGCACTCGCAGCGCACTCACCAACACCACCTGAATTAGCAACACAAACAAGACAGGAGCAAGAGAAACACCGCGCAAACACAATAGGAGCAAGAGAACAAGCGCGGCGCAGAATCCTAGTCGCGGTGCAGAATTCTAGGCGCGGCGCGGGGAAGGAGATAACCTCCCAAGCCTAAACCGAGCCACCAAAGTCACCCGAGCCTCCTACACCGAACCTCATCCTCATGTTCGTCATCACCGAACCTCATCCTCAGGTTCGGCATCACCGAACCTCGTCCTCAAGTTTGGCATCACTGAACTAGAAGCTATGGACTCAAAGCTATCGTCTAAATTCCTGAGACTCTAAGGGGTTAAAAAAATGTAAATATGTCATCATGCTCTGATGACTTATAATGTGTGTTTTTTTAAGTATCCCTAAAAGCATAAATCAATGTAGTCTATCAGTCCACATGAGTTATACTTTTATATGAAGGAAGCATTTTTTTGAGGATTTAACCCTTGACCGCTAGACTGGTGACCGTAGAAATCAAGCATTTTGGAACCATATGACCTCATCTACTTTAAAAAAACCAAAAATATTCATTGGGAGTCAAACTATTGTAGAAGATCTCCCCTTTCCACCCCTAATTCCTTGGATGAATAGTTGCAATTTTGTCCTACAGAGGAGAATTCTTTGATGTTCATCAACCGAAAAACATCTAGTGCGTTGTTTAGGGGTTAAAGGGATTGATTCTACGAAACTATAGATTGGCCTAGTCATGTCGACATCTTCTCTTTTCTTTTGATTCATTGTCATTTATTTCTTTATTGATCTCTTGAGATTTTGCCAATTCCACACCAAAACCAACTACAACAAAAAAAACATGTATGCCTAGAATGTATCAGTTACCTACTTTCATGTGGAGATTTATTGTAATGAGAATTTTTTTTTTATACAGGCATAGACATTCTATTGTATTCCGCCAATGTACATCCACCAAACACTCCAAAAACTATTGATGTACAGTAAAGGTAGATATTTTTTTAGTGCGGAATGTCGATTAATTAGTATCAGTCCCCTTAATACCCCTATTCATTGAAGAATTACCAAACCCTAGCCCACCATAACAAAGCAATAACATAGTATATTGTCCTAATTTTATTTCCTAATAATTTAAGAATAGAAAAGTCAAGATGGTAAGGCCCCCTCATTGTAAGATTATTTAAAATAAACTTTGTTCAAAAAGAAAAAGAACCAAATCCAACTTTAGCTTGACTTTGTAATAATTATTGTAAAAGCTTCTAATGGAGAAGGTTACTTTTAGTTCTCAGAAAAGTAAGAGTAATTTACTGTTGAAGGTTTAGGGTACATTAGGTGTTCCTAAAGTACCTATTTTTCTGAAATTACCAATGTGCAAATATGTGAAGTGGTTGACCAAGTCAAAATTGCATTCACTATATTTGTAAGCTAGATTTGCCAAAATGAGGTCATAAAGTTTAGGAACAAAAAAATTATAGAAATCAATATGTGATATGAACCTCATTTCAATTCCATTTCCAACAAATTTCTCTATGAAATTGATAATATTTTGCATGTTTTTGAATTTAGAAAAATTTTTGAAATTTTCCTTTCTAGATTAAAAAAAAATTGTTTGAGGGTTCATGAATTTAATTGTATTGATGGGATCTACAATTTGTACTCTACAATTTTTATGTGCATATGATTTTCAAAATATGATTCCAAATAGCACATTAAAATGAATTTCTTTGAATGGTCAATTTTGGAGTTGAATCCAAATGCTTACAAGTTAATTGTTCCCAAAACTAAAGCTTCAATTTGAAAAAAGAGAAATGGACGCCTAATTCATCATCACATTTCACTAACCAAGTGTTGGGCTCTTTGGAAAACATGCATTCAACCCGAAAAACTAGACATTATGGAGGTTAGGGTTATGAAAATATGACCCTTTAACATGATTGGTGTATTTAATTTACCCTAAAACTCATATGACAAGTTGAAAAAAGGATTGAACTAGAATTCTATCATTCAATCCCTTTGTAAGCAAATGTAGAATTTGAGAGATTGAAACGAATATGTAATTTGCCTAAATATATTGAATTAATGGACTTTTTCTCAGAAATTAATTACTTGCTAAATAATTTTTTAGACTTATTAAACCACCAAGAGAGTTCCCCACAATCATCAATGAGGTCATAAAACATAGTTTGTTTCATTTGATGGCGATGATCGAATGATGCAAGAGAATAGTAGTGGTATATTCTACATATAGAAGAAACAAATAAATTCTACAAACTCAAAGAATTTAAATTAGATATTATCCATTCGAAAATGTATAATTTGTAAACGTTCTAGAGATTTAAAATTCATTTGTACATCATCATCAAGACTAATTTGCATAATGCACAATGTAGGTCTAAAAAAAGGCAACATATCCTAAATTAGATAGAAATCAAATTCCCGAACTCATGAGAATTGAATGGATGTTTCTCTAACATCAAATATATTTTCTAGACATATATGCTCAAAAATCATGATTTCTTCTAGTTTTACGAAGAAGAATTTATCTTTGTGAGGGGATTCATGAAATTAGACAATTATAATTTTTTTGGAAGTTCAAAAATTCTTTGAATAAGCTTTGTACTTCAAGTAGAGAACCTAAATCTAAATTTCATGTCAAAAACATATTTGTAGGTTTGTAGACTATTTAACTCAAGTACAAAAGTTCCTTTCAATGAATGCGTTAAATTAAGCCCCCCTAATAATTTTATTAGTTATGGACAAATCCATAGTCCTCAATGAATATTGCATGAACAAGTGACTAATGAAAAATAATTTGAGTTAAATCTTTTGTTTTTAATTAAGAAATGGATGGAAATGGTCATTTCAGGCCAAATGAAACCCTAAATTAATAATGTATACACTTTCGTTGTCTTCCAACCAATCCATTTCCAATTACAAATAATGTCCACAATTTGTAGATTACTTAACAAACAGTTCAATAGGGTTTTAGATACAGTCAACCAATAATTGCTTGCAATTACATTTGATGAATACATTCAATGACCTAACAACTTTAGTGTTAATATTAATAGTACAAATGAAAGTTTTATTTCCAAGGGAATTGTAAGGCCTCAGTCGTCCCAATTTTATAAAAGTGTTTTATGTATTTACAGAACGGCACTAAGTTTTTAAATTGTTTCACCATGCAATGTCAATTATGGCATCGTGGTGCCTCTAGAACATCATTGATTTCAATCACATAGACTCTTATTATACATAAAGGCAATTAGGCATTAATTATATCAATCAATAATATTCATACCAATGCATGAACATCTATATGAAGGTTATGTCCATAGTTCTTCAATGTCCTATGACAATATTGATTGTGCCACTAACTTCATTGAAGTGTAATGTAAATTATATCATTTGTTAGAAGTCTATAGTTTGAAAAAAGTATAAGTACTTGCATTCCATGAAATTATTTTTTTTGCAATGAAGAATATTTTGTAGAGTTCAAATATTCAAGGTTTATGATTATTTTATTATTTTTAGTAATAAAACTATGAGTACAAAGGAGCATGATTTTGTGTCATCATATAAGTAGAAATTGTTTAGTGTACACCAAAATAATTCTTAATGTCTACACAATCTATTTTGAAGAATTCAATCATTATAACAAACAATGATTCGAATACTACTATAATTTCAAATGCATATTACATTGCCATTAGGGAAGAACATATGCAAATCACTTGACAAATACATATCATTAAATCCTAAACCCTACAATTATACTATAAATGAATACTACAAATTCAATTTACATTTCAATGAATAAGAATTATGTAAGTACAAAAAAACATAGAATCCTAGTACAATTGAAAGATTGAATTCATATCGAATATTCCATATTGAATATATGAAGCAGTATTCATACTCACAATAAAGATGAATTCTTGTAGCATACAATAATTGTAAAGGAATTGTCATATTTCATGTTTACATGAAACTACTCAAAAATGATGGTACTAAATGAATTGTGCAAAACATTGTAGTAAAAAATGTTCCTAAAATGCTAAGCTTTTCACCCCTAAAGTCCTAAGGCCATTTTTCTTTCAAAAACCACTCGAAACTGCTACTTCTATTGCATTCATGTAAGGAATCAAAAAAAATATTTTTTTTTGAATCTAACCGTAGCATCTTTTACCAAACATTTCTTGGATCATCCATTGAAAATTTCATGATATCTTACCACACGCATTGAAAGATATTAGCATTCATAGTGAAAGAATTTTTTGTTTTGAATAAGACAGTCTGATTACTTGCTAAATAAGAAACTCTATATCTTTCATATTAGTAATCCCAATGGGATGAATCAAAGCTTCCCATTTAGACAAAAATATAATCTTCAAGAATAAAATAATTAAAAAACATATATTTCAATTTTTTACAAATTTTGTTCGTTGCTTGCTCTCCCCATTTTCAGATTATTGTGGCACATCTTTTGCTCCTGACCACTGATTGAAATACACATTATATTCCCCCAGAGCTAGTAATTTTTTATATCTTATGAGAAAGTTTCAAAAAAAATCACTAACAATTGAGCTCATAGGAACCTACTTAAAATCCATGTTGACACTCGTAAGCACATTGGGACTTTAGGGATTAAAGAGTACTTCCGTACAATCAAGCGATGAACTTCACATAAATTGCATCACCTAAGAAACTTAGGAGATTCCAAATTTTTTCCCTACAAATCTGGAATTGTTCACAATCCTAAACCCTAAACCCTAACCCTAAACCCTAAGACGTGAACCCTACATTCCAGATAATTAGGATCCCAAACCATCGAAGGAAGGATTTTTTAAGAAACCCGGACACTAGACAAAGTATAAGCAAAGAAGCAATTATTAGGAATCTCCTAGTAATGAGAGTCAAATGAACAAAAATTAAGACAATGACATAAATAGCAGATAGACTATAAACGAACGAACTTTTTTGGCTGGTATTAGTAAAAACTTTTTTTGGTTGGTATTAGCAAAGCCTTTTTTTGGTTGGTATTAGCAAAGACTTTATTTGGTTGATATTAGCAAAGACTATTTTTGGTTGATATTGGCAAAGACTGTTTTTGGTTGATATTAGCAAAGACTGTTATTGGTTGGTATTAGCGAAGACTTTTTTGGTTGGTATTAGTAAAGCCTTTTGGTCTAGTATTAGTAAAGCCTTTTTTGGCTGGTCTTAGTGAAGCCTTTTTGGGCTGGTATTAGAGAAACCCTTTTGGGGCTGCTTTCGTTCTTCAACCGCATCTTTATGCCGCAAAGCTGACAGAAAGCAACATATAAAGAGGCATTTAAGTGCTGCCACAGAACGTGGACCATGAATGTTGTCAGATGCCATGTATTTCCAAAGAATTTGAATTCCCGCACCAATTCTTCCCCGCCCCTCAATTGGTGGAAGCTCAAGCTCTCTCCCTTCCAACTTTCACATTGCAACTTTGTTTTGCATTTGCGTGTTCTCATTCTTTGTTGCTCATCTCTGACGTATAGGACGCTTCAGCATTTTGTTTGCCGCATTTCCAATCCATGTTTGGTTTTCAATTGTCTTGTTCAGATAGTGGGGACTCTAAGAAGACGAGTGTGTACATTGACTGCAATTGCTGGTAAATAGTATTGTGCTTTGACTTCTCATTTGTACAGTACGCACTACGTCCTGTTGTTGTTGTACCTTACATCCCTTTGGTTTTCAATTAGTAGTTTCATTAGCAAAAGAGTGAAACATAGAAATTTGATTTCTATTGTGTCGTATGAGAGTGTTGGTGTTGTGCATCATGAAGACGGTGAGGTATATGTCTCCCGATTTTTTTGCCGAAAATTATGGAGGATCCTATATTATATCAATATAGAGTATATCCTTGAGTCGACGATATCAAGAGAACTCAATATGTAATTGAAAATCGTGGACTCCATGAGAAGATGGAACAGTCTGAATTCCTGAGACTCATCCGTCATATCCTCGAGTCGACGATATCTATTTAATTTAATAGTATGTGGGTCTTATTGTCGACACGAGGATAGGTCTGAGTTTAATATTCCTTCAAATGATAATGATTTTATATTTAAGGACGTTATCCATCTTAAAGTCTAATGTTGGAAGATTTATATTTCAAGAAGTTTTATCGTCGACTCGATGATATATAAATCTCGTAATTTGGGTCCCTAGTTCATTAATCGTAAAATATTTTAGAAAATTATTTGTGTAATTGTCTTATCGTCGACTCGAGGATAAGTCATATTTCCAGGAATAACCTGTATTATCGATAAAAATGAATGGGACTCCAAATAAGATTGTATCGATGGAAGGTTAATATGTTTTTTATTCTCAAGAGGTTATCGTTGACTCAATGATACTCATGTTATCCTTGTGCATAATCCTCTAATTTTCATTTGGTTTCTAAATTGTGTTTATGAAATATAATATACTTCTTGACATAATATACTTCTTCGACGATGTTTTGTTGGTGTTCCTTGGAATGTCTCTGTCACTTTATCTTGGATTTGATGATAGCCTTTATGTCCCTTTAGAGGTTTTGTTACCCTCGACTCGATGATAATTATTTTATTTTGGAATGCATTAGTCTAATTATCTATTTACTCATGAATGTGAAATTTATATATTCACAAATAATATCTTCTATATATCGTAATTGAGGAGAATCTCTACATATGATACTATTGAAAGGTTTACATTTTTGGTCTCACACATGATTATCGTCAAGTCGACGATACCCATTTCCAACGTCCAAAGTCATATTCTAAGTTGTATATGACTAAGAACTGGATAAATAATCAAGAGTCATATTCTTTGTCATTTAGAAATAGTCAAAATTTCACGTACATTATTGGACCACTCATTTGTTTGTTGTTTCTTGAAGTATTTTTGAATTTATTACTTCATCTGAAAAATACATTTAGAAATTATTCACGAGGAAACGTTTTGTAGTTACAAATTCTGAGGTAAAGACAATTCTTTACTCTATCCTCGGTTCGAGGATAGACATATGTATTTTGGGATTATTGTGTTAACCAATTTGATTTGTGTTATCTACAATTCCAATTGATTAAGAGTTCACATCGGTTTGAGGATAAGAATTCTCTTTGTAATATATTGAAAAATAGATTGTGTATAATGTATATTTCATATAGTCTTCTGTTTGAAATTGAGTGTGATAGATTTAGATGACTATGTGTTGTTCTTGTATCTGAGATAATTGTTCTCATGCACCAATTGGCTCTAGCCTGCAGAATGGATATTCACGGACTTGAAGTTTTTGCAAACGCGGTGCCTACGTTACACCCTGATGTCTGCACATGTGACGGGATTCCTCGTGCAAAGTGGAACTTTAAACCAGTCACTCTCCGTAATGAAGCAGGGGACGATGTTGCAAATGCAGTCTTACAAAGTGTCGATCCAGATGTTGTGGTAGACAGCGATGGGAAGCCTCTTGGCAATGATCGAGTTTTTGTTCAAATTGTGCAGTCCTTATGCGAGGCAGAAGTCCCAACTGGGTGGATGTGGTCAATTCACTCTTGGCACATCAAGCGAGTTTTTCTCTCTGGTGTCAGTTTGTATGACCATGACCAAATGCATATTTATAGCACCGCCATGAATTCCTACTAATAGAAGAGTTCGTAAAGGGGTTCGATCCTATGAAAGCTTTTGAGAGAGAATGGAGCTTAATTATCCCAAAAAAGAGATCCTCTTGGTTCCTCAAGTGATCATTGAAGTCTCCACCAAAACTTGTTGTCCAAACAATTGTTTGCAACCTTTTCTGCGTGGGCAAATTCAAGCCATTCGTTCTCAACTCCATGTTAACAATGGGGTATATGCTCGGAAGAAGTGTCTTCTTGAAGTGCATAGGCAGATCCGCAAAGATCCTGCTGGCAAAGAGTGGATTATTTTGAAAGGAAGGGAAGTGTGTCCCACTGCATGGTGGACCATTCATGGGGTTTCAAAGGCTACCTTTTATAGGTACAAAGAGATGGCGAAGGATGGGAAGCAAGCAGAGGCGCATGGGAATTTGGGGTCCAAAAAACCAAGGAAACATACTGTGCAAGCTACTGCAACACTTCGGACACTAGTGGTTCATGAAGTTGACAAAATGCCACACAAAACGAGGACACTTGAATTAGGGGAGAAAGTCCCTGCAATGGTTTTGTCGTCTGCATTTTGCTGGAGTGATCAATTAACAAAAATCAATGAGGCCAATGCAACTTTAAATTTGCAACCAATTTCTTCGAGTGGCTTGAGCAACATTTGACGTGCTTCTTTCCCAGAATTTGCTCCAAAAGCATGTGGAGACAGTTTTGCTCGATGTGGCTTGTGTGATAAATACAAGCAATTGAGGAGCGCATGCACTCTCCTTTCGTACGCGCAAGAGAGGTGGACCGTTGCTTTGGATACCCACCTTGTGGGCCAAAGGGTCCATAGAGAACTGTACTATGCAAATCGACATGTTTCTGAAACATATCCTGAGAAGATGCTAATCATTATCCATGATAAAATGGATCACTCCAAGACCGCTTCTCCACACTTCTCTCACAAAACTAAAGCAACGGATTCCTACATGAAAATGCCTGTTGCAATTACGGGTATGATTGCTCATGGACATGGGGATGTTAGATATACACACTACGGTTTGGACATTTTTCCAACAAACTCAAATCATACCATTGGGTCCATCGCAAAGTTGTTGCGTGATATTGAAGAACCACCAAAGAATTCATCGCGCAAGTTATTTTCTGAAAAGGAGACGCAATCCACATTAACCAAGGCAATTCTGGAAGAGGTAGATATTAGCTTGGACTCTCTTCTTCCTCCTTCGGAAGAATCAATTCCAGCTCAACCTTTACCACCAATATTGACTTTGCAGTTGGATAATGCATCAGGGGACAATAAGAATAGATGGGTTTTTGCTTTTTGTTCCCTACTTATATACAAAGGAATTTTCCGCGAAGTGTACATCAATTTCCTCATTGTTGGGCACACTTATGAAGACATTGATGCTCTTTTTGGTCGATGGAGCACTAAATTGAAGACAAACAACTATCCAACACTTCCGAAACTCATGAAATCCTTCATGGATTGCGAAACACATCCCGTCATTCCTCATCTCATCGAGGAAGTTCTTGATTTCAAGCGATATGTAGATGGATATTTGGGCACAGGAGGAGATTTTTTGGAAGGTCATTCTAGGTCCCAACAGTTCAAGTTTTACATGGATTCCAATGGATGGCCTTTGATGGAGTATAAAAATTTGCGTACGGACAAGAAATGGTTGCCAGAGGATGGCAAAGGAATTCGCTTGTGGTGTGAGACTGAAGACGGACGTCCAATAGTTCCAAGTGGTGATCCACCACCTCTAGGTCCTGATAAGATGCGTTCTCTCGATGAGATCAAGAGAGGTTTGAACGGTTTCATTGCACACTAGAGTGGAATGGTAGATGATGACCAATCTAGAGAATTCAAGAGGAAGAATGGCCCTACAAAAGAATATTGGAAAGGTGTTTGAGCAGCTCTTGATGCACCTCTAGAGCCACGTGAGACATTACTACATGGATTTTGGCCGGCTTTGAGGATCATCCATGATGAGGAAGAACATAGGGAGAGGGATGGTACACTACCTGAAGGGGATGCAGAGGATGCACCCTTTGTAGGACGAAGGCATGATCGTCCTCGTGCTTCTTTTTGTGTTAATCGTGATACGTTCGCAAGTTATTTTATCGTGGTGCGGCTTGCTAATGGTGACTCCAAGCCATTATGGCTTGCCAAAGCCATTACGAATCCGAATCCAGATCCAGGGCATATGAATATGATTCAAATCCAATATTGGACGCGAGCTTCAGATCGACACATTAACATGGAAACATATGATGGATGGGACACAAAAAAAGGGAATGTGTGGTGTGAAGATCGAGCAATAACCCCAACGTGGTCGAGCACAGACTGTATCATGACCGCTTGGAAGCCACGTATGCGAGAGGGGACTTCAGATCCAAGGGTCGCAATTCCAAAGCCTCAAATTGACATCATCAAAGCATCAGTAGAAGCCTTCATGGCTAATTCAGACGACGATGAGTCTATGGCGGAAGGATGAATAGTGTATAGGTATATAAGTAGTTATTGTTGTAGGGTGTGAAGTGCCATGGACTTTGCATTTACATGTTTTGAGATGTTCGCAAAAATATATTTTGTCTATTTTATGAGGGTAGTTTGATTGTCTTAGAATTGTTGATTTCTATTAATAGTATATTTTATCTTCTTATTTTTCTCGAATGTTTTGCATTAAGTGTATTCATTTGAATTTTTTGTAATAAACATGTTTTAGATGTTAAAGTTTGGTATCAACAACCTAAAGATTAGTAGTTTCGTAGATGCACCTCTCAATTTCAAGAAATGTCTCAATTGATGACATCTTGCATGATTTAAAGTGTATATTTTTAATGAAGTAAAAATGTTCAAAAGATGAATGTGGCTTCTTCCTACTATTTATAGCAATAATTAAATTAATTAAAAAATTACTTGGACATTTTTAAGTCTCAATTTATTGAATTGTCTCAATTTAATGAACTCTTTTGTTTTCTAAATATAGAAGTGAATTAAAAGGAGACTGCAGCTTGTCTCATTTCAACGAATAAGGCCTTCAAGGAGGGTTCCGTGTGGAGATAAGCAACCACCAGTGGAAGAAAACTCCATACCACTTACCGAAAGGTTAGCCAAACCCTAGGATCAATTTAGCAAATGACTTACAATCCCCATCTCAGTTCCGGTTCTGTTGGTCTGTCGTTGTACCAGAAAAGTCTAGAGGTGGCTCTGTATGACCTGCCTTCCGGATTGGCCATCCGGATAGTTGTTAGAGCGTTTCTGGTCTGATCTAACGCAACAATTAGTCTAAGTGGGCGTTGTGTAGTTTAGAGAGAGAAGAGAGTGTGAGGAATACGAGTGGTGAGTTCCTACCCCTCTATACAATCATAGGTGGACCCTTTGAAGGTAAAACAGAGGTACCAAAAATTGGCGTGTCTATGTGAAGTGACAGATCTGGAATCCGAAAAAAAGGAGTGGATCCGGATTTGATTTCGGAAAGAGAGGGCTTAAGTGAGTAAAATGGATAATCCAGGCTTGCAGCAACATACTAGAATCCCCAAGGATGATATTTTGAATTAGTTTACATGTTGTGGTGTTGTAAATGGTATTTACCACTTGCTACGCATACGACAATAAGCTCAAGCTTTGAGCTCCATTTTCCTTTCGCTTTGACCTTCGAGTGGCTTGGGGGGCCCCTAAACTCGAAAGCAATCTTGACCCTCGAGGAGGCCACCTCTATAGCGATGCATTGACATTGTCTATGTCCGGAAGTTGAGTCCCTATTATTTTGGAGTCTAGCAAATGGCGATGTTCTCTGAAAATTCGTTGCTTGAAAAGACTATCAGCAGATGGAGATCGTCTAGCTCCTGCAGATTGTGAGGGACGAGGTTGCTTATCCTTGATCCGAAGAACAGTAACACTTGTAGTTGGCTTCCATAACACCCCTCCTTTGTCATCCTCCAATGCAACCGCCAACTTCAATCCATCGATGCGAACATTAGGAACTGCAGACGAAGTTGGAACATCATCTTCGAGCTGAGGATGTCTCGCCACTTCATGCAAGGGTAGTTTTAGTTTGTGATTCGTTGCCTTGTCCATTCGCGGTTTTGGCGAGAAGGAATTCCCACGACTCGAGGATGCTCGCTTCAACGGCAACGGAGAGCATATGGGAGTCCTCACAGGTCCGCGACTTAGGGGGCTATCCACAACCCCGTCTTCAACGTCCCCCTTGGAATAGTCTATGGCCGCGAATGCAATGTCTGCAACAGACCACAATAGGTATGGTTTGGAATACAGAGCGGTGTCGCAACTTCCCCCCTCCGATTCTGACTAGTTAGAGAGCGACCTTTCCAATCCGGAGAGGAGACTTCTAGTTAGCTATTGCCTTTTCGGTGGTTCAACAAAGTGAACGCCTCCAACCTGCAATACGTATATGGTCAACAAGCCCACCCACATTACCTCTGTCCAACAAATGCAAAAGTATCTTCAATTGAGACTAGGAGACATGTATAGTAAACCCCGAGTACATGGCAAAGATTCAAGGGAAATACGAACTCAACATATTATTTACAAAAGATCGTAGCGTACAAATTGAGGACTATACACAAAATGTTATCTCACATCTAGAAAGAATCTACTTTACAACGTACTTCCTACGCTAGCTCGCTCTATGATTATGCCTATTCTAGGGAGCTCGTATCTAGAACCCATGACCTTCGAGGACTCTCTCATCCTATCTATGAGCTCCTCCACCTTGTAGTCCCCGGCTCCCAATGGATTCAAACCAATGCGGTTTTCCTCGATGTATATCTGCATTTGGCCTGGTTGGCAGTTCGAATCTAGATGTCTAAGCCATGGCAGAAGTTCCCCCATGAGGACGTCGTCCCTACAATTATGGTGCCACCAAGTGTCTAGGAATATGGCATTCCCATTCTCATTGCAGACACTCTTCTTCGGAGAGTTGTCAATGAGAAGCGTATTATCCGGGGTGAAGGACATGCTTCCGCTCGGATTGCAGAACAAGGTCTCGGAGAGCACTTTCATACAATACACTTGCTCACCGAGATGAAAGAACTTTCCGGAAGAGTATTCTATCTTTTTGCATTGTCCCTGATTCAGGATATAGTAGGGTGCTCTACAACCGTTGAACAAGTGTCCAAGGATGGGTTCTGCGTTACGCTTCATCATTGTGGTCCACACTAAGACCCTATCCACAATCGCCAAAACCTGCCGGAGGAATTCACCTAGATTTTGCCAAGTGAGTACTGCCTTGGGTCCAATGATTGTGGGATTCCTGTGGTAGAGAACATTGTCTTCGAGCTTGTATGGTTTGAATTTCTCCCCATAGGCCTTCATCGCTATATGGCAAAGTATGCTGTTCAAGTCGAAGACAATGTTCAGCCATTTCCTCTACGGTGGAGGAAGTACAGGAGGCACATTCCTCAGCACGATTTCTCTCCCGCCCTCCAATACTACCTAATGAAAATAGAACAACAAAGAAATGGAGTTACCTGTTTAAATGCAGAAACAGGAGATCCAAAAAGCGGATAGAAGCATTCAGTTCCCCTAATCGACTGCGGTCTCCCATTAGAAAGTGCTTTCATTGGCAATGGATGGTGCACACTTTTATTTTTTTGTAGCTGAGCAAGAAGAACATTGAAAGCCTAAGACAATTAGATCGATGCGCAAATCCATGGAAATCGGGTATAATTTATTTACAAAGTCTTCATATTACAGCTACAAAATTATATTACGTCTCTAGTCGATTGAAAACTACTTTGAGCACTATGCTACACTATTGTACACGGATGGTAGCCACAGATAGATTCGTCATCAACGCCAAGCAATCAAGTAGCAGCGATGACATCCTGTCAAGAAGCATGGATACAAATGAGATTCGATAACTAGTAGAAGACTTCTTAGCTGCTATCACCAAACACAATCATGAATGACTCCAAGGTTCTGGAATCAATCGAAATCATAAGGGTTAGAAGGTTGTACCTCAACGGTTCCTTTTGGATCCTCCGATGCCACTTCTGCTATTGAAGGTTGTCCTTTCTCGCTCTCCTCTGGATCGTTGTTGAGAAGATCTTCATCACCAACTTCATAGTCCACCTTTTCTTCCTCTATAGAAAGGGGAGATTGCACCTCCATGCGGACTTCACATGATTCCTCACACACCGTTGCATTATGAGGCTCAGCCGCAGAAGTGGCTTGAGCCTCCTCGACAATAATGTTCATCTGCTTGAATGGTGTCCTCCTGTCGAGGAACTTCAGAAGCAGCCTTGGGAACCAAGACTTCAAAGGCCCCTTCATCTGGAGATGGGATCCTGGGCATTTGGGATGCTGGAGTTGAGATGACCAGGTCCTCATGTGCCAGTGAGATCGCCTCATCCTTATCCTCGACTCGAGGATAGGACAACCCACTAACCAAGTGGGCCATTTCCTACATGGCTGTAGCGCTACCCGACAGCACTTGAGGTTGTAGAGTCGAAGCAACACAAAATGTAATCGGACAGCTCTAGGATTGGCTCTTCCAGGACTGAAATGCACTCAAGAGGACTGCAAACTAACTTTGTAGCTCGTCATACTTAGCGTCCGACTTCTCTTGGAGTTCAGTAATTTTCTCATTGGCAGCCTTGTTGCCCGCCAGTAGCTCAGCAACCAGCCTCTCTTTTTCCTCCTGCTCCTTCTGCCTGGCTATCCTCCTTTCCCTGGCTTCCTGGTCTTTCTTCCACCAATCCTTCTCGACCTTCACCACCATGCCAAAAGGTGTGATGACAGGTTTTAGCTCAACTTGCTTGGGAACACCATCTACGTCATCGTCATCGTCTGATGAGTGTGGATGATTGATATCATCATCATCACTGATGATGATGGGGTTATCCAATTGCGTTGAGGGCTCACTTTCTTCAGCTGCACGATTCCCCTAGGATCCAAACACGTCGGTAATGACAATGTCCTCAAAGTCTCTCCCTCGTTCCTCTTCAGCTTGCTTCTCCTAACATCTTTCAAACTCGGTGTCGGTCTCTACAATCTCGTCATGTTGTTGAGTTTGCAATACAACCGGAACAGCACGAGCATCCATCCATGTGTGGAGCTGGAATGTGTTCGTCCTGAATTGATCGATTCCTTCAACTCCAGGATCAGTACTTACATGTGGCCCGACAACTTCCCTCTGGCGGTTCCCTATGACATTACTTTCTAGCGGTGACTCCAATGTCATGGGTGGCGATGGAGGTGAATTGGAGTGAACAACCATAGGTCCACAACTTGTGGGACGATCGTACAGTAGCAAATAAGGTGAATTCGAAATCATGAAGTCATTTCTATCCATCTTATTCGCTAGGAGAGTGATTTTTGAGTATGGCTTTGCATCTTCTCTGTCACTAAAGCCATAGAAGTATGCACCGAACATCTACAAATGACACGCAAACATTAGAGATTTGCATTTCTAAATCAATGTTGAATGTATATCCAAGGTAGATGATATTATTGTCAACCCGAGGATAACAATGGATTGCACGTACTTCAAAGATAAGCTTAGAAAAATGAAAGAACTATCATTCTAGATACGAGAATATGATTTTTAGGAGAGAAGATCCACTAACCTTTGTGGCTAGCATGAACTTCGGTCGTGTGTAGATACCAAGAACATTTTCATTTGGCTTTGCGAAGGCTTGGAGTATGTCTAGATAAAACTCCATCCGCAATTCAGTAGGATGTATCCTCCACTTGGCTTCTGTATTCTTGGACGGATCGGTATAGTATACACACCCGGAAGGTGTGTCATATTTTGATTTGAGGCACATGCGGGCAGTGGTGGCAAAGTCATTATCCTTCTTGAAAAAGAAGAGCAGCAGCACGTCCGGAGCTTTTCCTCTATTCATCACGTTATTCAACATCTCTGCCCTACTGGGGATGTAAGTAGATATGACAAAGTCATACCCAGTAAGCCTGAGAGCTGCAAAAGAAGTTACAACCTTCACGTCCTCCTTCCCACCGAGAATGAAGAGCTAGATATTGGACTCAGTCATTTTCAGTTCTAGTTTCCGATTAAGGAAACTTAGAAAGGGGTCGACAATGCTTTCGGTATCAGTTGGATTTGATCGTGGCACCACCCCAATATCCAGAACTGCCAAATTAACCTCTTGTTGATGATAGGTATAATTTGTGCTGGTGACGAGCGCCTTAGCGATGAAGTCAATTCCTCGTACCTACACTCCTCCGGCAAGTTTAGGAAGTTGGTACTTCAGCTTCATAAACCTCCTGAATATGTATAGGACCTCTGGAAATTGTTTCTCAAGATCCTTTGCCCGCTTCTGCCACGCATCATTCTTGAGCCGTTTCTTGAAATACTCAACACTAGGATGTGAAAGAAGGAAATCCCACGATGCGGAAGTAAACCGATGCCTTGCCTTCCATGCTCTTTAAGCCACATCAATGACATCGCTACCATTGTCTATGAACTTCAAAGATGGTTTGAAGTCCATCAAATCCTAGAGAACAACTTTCTTGCGTTTCCTCCGCTCTACCCAATCACTGTGCGCAATGTTGTCGGGAACTAGTATTTTTGTTCTCGCAACAGAGACTTTCGAGTATATTGATTTACGCCCCGGGGTTTCACCTAGCAAGTGCTGCGCAAAAACTCCAAAGTCAATGTCTGTAAACCATCCGCAATGCTTGAAAAACTCTCTTTTCAAGGACATTGCTTTGATCTTGAAACCTTTAATTTCCTTGAACAATTTCAAGGAAACTGGCTCCATCAGCCCTCCTTCGGACTGCCTTGTCAAAAATTGATTCCAATATTCCTAGAGATCATCAGGCAAGGTGATGATCTAAATTTCATTCTTCAGATCCGTAGTCCCTTTGATGGAAGCACCATCCTTTTCAAGATTAATATTTTGGAATCTCTCGACAACTGCATCCATGAAGCTCTGCACTTTCCGATAGAATAATTCTATTACAATCCGGCATGGAAATGATAGAATTTGTTTTGGTACTATTGTCGAGTCGATGATAAAACTATGTTAATAAAAACATAGATAGTCCATACATAAGTAATTCACTAAACAATAGTAAATCGTAGAATTATTCATATTCGATATGATCAATTTGCATTTACATTCTCACAGGACATGAAGAAGTTATCCCCGACTCGATGATAACGAGGAAGACCAATTGCATACCTTATAGTTCATCAAGTTGAAAATATCTTTGTTGTTCTGAGTTAAATCTTTAGAGTGAACATCTGTGGGGCGCTTGCAGGTGAGCCAGATGTTTCAACAACTAATAATTTGGTTACCCCACGTTGGTTGAGCATGATCCAAATGATTAGTGTAGTTGTAGAATTTTGAGATGTTTCTTAATTTGTTTGGATCAAGGGTTCAAACAATAAAAGCATCCCCAGTCTGAAGTTCTACTCGGCAGGATTCTCCATAGCCTCTTTTCTGAAGCTATTTAGAAGCCGTGATGCTGTGTTGACCGTTGTTAATCATGAACTGTCCATTCATGATTTCTTCCCACTTCTCTGGCTTTTTTTTCAAAAGTTGATTATGAGAATTGATGGGGGTAAGGCAGACCTTCTGCCTTTGCTTCATGTCAATCAGTTGAATGAGTTCATTCTTCATAGTAGCAATGATATCCTTCTGCAGTGTTCGAATGACATATTGATCACTCGCCAAGATGCACTATTTGATGTCCACGGATACTGTTTCTTGGCCGAGTAAAAAACAAGCCTTGTAGCCAGCCTAGAAGTTTCTTTGAATTAAAGCAAACTTCTCATAGTCTGGTTGTGGAGTATTGGAGGATGCTGGACCTGCTAATATGGTCGTGAGCGCTGATTCTGAACTCCCAACACCTGCAATTCCCTTGGGAAGACTTCTCTTTTTCTTCCTACTAGAGAGAGGTGCTTTTGTTGAGATGATGTCTCTCTTTCTTGTCGCCGATTTCGTTTGACCTGGTCTTTTGTTCCTTTGCTTGCTGAACCACCAGCTGCAGACCCACCTTGTTGACGACTCTCGAATTTCGCTCTCTGACCTTGTGAGGGGTTTCTACCAAGTGATGGTGCAGGCTCTACATTTGCCAAGGCATATCGATCAAGAGTTTGGAAAATACAGCTCAATCTAGTCGCATTGGACTTTGCTGTGCCATTTTTCCAAGGAACGTAGCCAGATTTCTCAAATTCCTCATTGAGGGACTCCATCTGCAACCCCTCCAAGAATGTCATCAAGTTCTCGAGATCAAACTTTCCATAATAAGAATTTACGTTGATGACAATGGAGTGGTAGTGATCTTTCTGGTTTTCATTCTCATCAACTTCGGAGAGCACAATTACAACATAATTGCTTTGGTGATCCTCAATCACTGTCACCTTCTATTTCATATTCCAGGGTAGGTAGCTTGTTTTTCCCTATATTCGGTATCTAAGATAGACATAGTTTTTCCAACGGTTCACACCGAAAGTCCACATGCTGATATGATCTTTGAACTCCCATAGCATTCCGTAGCTATCTACCATTTCAGTGATGAAGGGCTCATCGTTTAAGGGGTTTACAAAGGGCTGAAGATGATGCGTTGATACGGAATAATCGTAGAGATCTTGCTTCTCCATCTTTGAAGCCTGTCAAGTGATTTGTGCATATGTGTTAGAAATTGATCTATCATTGATTCGACGATAAGTTTATTTGGATTGCTGGAGGAGAATTTGCATTGGTCATATTGTTGAGTGTTGGCTTTTAAACGTTGCATAAAAATGATTGATTCAATGACAGCTGGATTTAGGTGTGGGTGTATATTGAAATTATTGTGAAGGTATATATATTTCTACGAACATTAACAATCATTTGTTACTATCTTAACGATTTGTTCCTCTGGCATCGGTTATATTCCATGAACTTAGTCATATTTCATGACAATGATGTCCAAATGTTTCTTTTGATCATTAATTTGTAGTTGTTTTCTCTTGTGATTGGTGGGTTTATTGTTAATTCCTAACGAAGGTATCGTCGGGTCAATGATATAGGTGGGGTCTAGTACCTATTTGAGAAATTTTCTTGAATTTTTTGTATTTCATTTCGTAAATTCTTTATCTAAGAGGGTATCGTCGACTTGACGATAAGGGAAATGACCTGGGAGGCGGTGTTTTCTATTAATTGGATTTTCTCTATTATTCCTTGGTGGGAATGTAGGGATTAGAATTTGTAAGTTATCAAGTTGTTGATTAGATTATCATGGATGATTGTATCCTCGAGTCGATGATACATTTCTCTGATGATTAAAACCCTAAACATGTAGACTCTGCACAGTAATCTGTTCACTAGGTTTGTAGTGTGTCCTTGACTCGACAATATGTGTGTTTGAATAAACTAACCCCTAAAATTGGAGAAGTTGCAAACAAAAACTGTCGGCTAAGACTGAACTGAGATTCTAAAACCCTAAATCGTAGACTAATTTGTATAAGATTGAATACCTGAAACCTCACTTTGCTATAGACTTCCTGAATGCTTTTGGAGATTGAAATGGCACTTCTTCCTTATTGGAGTACAGACTTGTAAGCATAGGAAAGGAATCTCAAAGATTTGGAAACATACAACTTTGTTTTAGAAGTCAACGTGAAATGCAGCAACGCCCATGAGCACCACATTTGAGAAAAATATGTTCAAAATCCTATTCCTAACAATTACTCACGAAAGCAGAACTACAAATTCCAAATCCAACAATCAAAATCCAATTCTTAAACAAACCCAACAACGGAAACCCAATTCTGAAACAACAGCAACTCTACTTTGTCAATGCGCAACCACAGTATTGGAATCAGAGTGAGAGAAAGCCTTTGGAAAAAATGCAATGCCCAACATTCAAGCACAATCAACTATCAAGTAAGCCACTTCTAAAAAGAAAATTAGGGTTTAGGGTTTAGGGTTTAGGCCATGCACGCGGTGGTCGCGACAACGCAGTCACCCGCGGGGCTTTGCTTGGGCTTGGCCGCACTCAAACAAGAAAAAGGATGACATTTTTAATTTGCGTATCTTATGTACGTTAAAGGTCTAGGATGTTTCTATCTTTGTAAATTCTACAAAGTAATCCAATTGTTGATCTTATTCCTTTATTTTTTATATGCCAAATTTCAGGGACGAAGAGCATGATTCCTAACCGTAAAAACGGCCAACTACTTTTGTACAGTCAGAGTCTACGTTTCTTCCCAAAATCCTTCCTCTTGCGACAGAGACTAATCACTTGTCTCTCTTAGGGGATCCAGGGTTTTCCCCAAACTGAATTTTATAGGTAATTGAGTACCCCTACGGGATCTTGTGTTTTCCTAATTGTTCAATTTTACAAACGCATTGGACACACTGATTCCCAAAATCCTAAACCTCCTTTGCACAAGGAAAAAGCGGAGAATGTCAATTGGAACATTGAAATAGCAAAAATGGAATTAGTACTCACAATGGCACCAGAGTTGTCTTCTTCTTGCTTTCGGTTGACACCTGATTCCTCTAGCATGGGTTGACTTCCAACAACGTTTTTTGGTGCGGGGCCTTCCTCTCCACTACATCCTCCACCAGCAAAGCGAAGGGACTTCCTCGGCTCTCCAGGTGTAGACTGAGAAGTCCTAGACACTACCTTCTTCTTGTTCATCCTAGACTTCTTGAGAGCCTTGGAGGAGGAGAAAAAAACACTATGACGCCTCTTTCTACTCCTCACGTCAATGGGCACAAGTTCAGCTCCTAGGGATTCTCCAAGCATAAGGGCAAAGAACTCTACATGAAACCTCCCTCTCCTCTCTACAACCGATGAGATGATCAATTAGAATGGACATGGCGATGTTGAGACACAAAACATATGCACTTGTTTTAGCGCTTCGGCCCAAGTGTACTACATGGATTTGATAATTTTCTTGGTGCTCCTCGGGCAGCCATGCGTATTTACTCCGCTTCATGGCAAAGCATTTAATGTGCCGCTTAGAGGCAATTAAATAGGTGGGGTATTTCTAGATCAACTGACACAATTATTTTTGCTCTTCTTCCAATGCATGGGTGACGGATGTAGTGCCTCCACTTAATGAAAGGCAATAAATAAATGATGAGGCCGTTTCAATTTTCCCAAGGTCACGGACATGCAATAAAGGACTACTTGGATGGCGGGCCATAATGGGTAGCTACCTCTAGCGGTGGATTTTATCACTCAAATAACATGATTAATTATCATACCTACCCTAATTAACGTATTGCTCACCTAAATTTAAATTCCAAAATGAAAGGGTGCTACATAAGGCCATTTGAATTTGGATGCCTTAACTGATCCCAAAGTTTCATTGCCTCTCAACGTCCCTCAACTCCTGCTTGTGTTCCACGAGGATGGCTTGTATTAGAGTGCATAGTCAAGAAGCTCCGCTTGTGTTTCCCGTAGATGATGGACAATTAGCCAAGGTCATGAGTCACCTCCTATACGTACGCTTCAAATTTGTAGAGTCCTCCATCTACATCGAAGAGGAAAAGTTGTCCTAGTCAGGTGAATTGGTGCAATCCATTTCGGTTGTCAAGAGTCTAGATGCAGATGGCCATTGTTGGTACCTAGCCATAGGGAACTACAGGGCTTATGGACTTCCACTTTCCATGCTAGGGGTTTCAACAGAAATTTGGAGTCGACAATCGGATAACTCCACAATCGACATGCCATATGTTGCACGGACGGTGACACCTAGTCCGCCTCGTGAGGGCTTCCAAGAGCTCTTTGAGAGTACAATTCTATGGTCAATGAAGGTAGAGAAACTAGAATCCATCATAGAATTGTCGAGTGAATCGGAAGGGGAGTCACCTAATGTGATGCTTGAAAAGAAACAATGCCCAATCCCTTTTGAGTCGAGGGAAAAGGCTTCTACACACTCAGAACCAAACACCCCCTCTAATAGTCCAGCCCCATCGCTATTGTCACGTCCTCCAGTGCACCCATCACCGACTCAACAGGTCAGCATAATGGAGTGCTTGAAGAGATTGGCAACCGTGCCCCATTCTCGGAATGAACTATCCAATATGGATGTCAACGCCGTGAAGCACCACCATGTGCAGTACTTGCCGACTGATTTCAACGGGGACGTCATTTTCGAATTGCCCCCGTGTCAATTTGCGTCCTCCTCGGCGGCCAAGAACCTCGAGGGAATGAATAGGCAGTACGACGGACACCCGTGGTGTAAGTTGATGACCACGAACATTCACAATTCCGACAACCTCAAGTTCCGTAAGTCATACTGCGCTAGACACCTTGCTTGTCAAAATCCTGACTGTGATTATGTGAAAAGGGCTTCCAAAATGAACGAAACGGAGTGGAACGGTTACACGATTTGCCCTTTTGGTAAAGGGGGGACTCCTCCCAAAGATTGTACTCTAGTATGCAAAGTTTGCAAGAGCCCCCCTCTTTGCTTGAATACATGTGATGCTAGAATTTACTACGTATACTATGATAATGAAAAAATGACTAGGGCCGCTATACACTTCGGAGATCATACGCACCCTGTAGCGAAGGGTGTGTACAAAGACTCCGCGGAGAAAATCTCGGGACTCATTGCACAACAGGTGGCCAAAACGCCCACGGCCACCAACTCTGCAATTGCACTCTCCGCCAGCAAAGGGTTCCTCACGAACTATTTGTTTCACAATGGAGAGGGGGAGAAAGAGATGTTGAACGGAGAGGAACTAGAGGAAGTGATGGATCGATTCCAATATCTTAGCAGTCCGAACATTAGGAATGTCATTTCATCGTTTCGCTCCAACAACAAGGGAGGGGTCATTGACAACATCATGACAATGAAGAAAGAGTCAAAGTTCGAGTTCATACATGACAGTGTCTTCCTAGGACAGGGAAGGGAGAAGGTCTATCTCTTCAAAATGCTCACAGAAGGACCCAAAAGTGGAGTGGACCTCGTCAAATGAATGCAACCAGGAGGGGATTTACAAAACGAATGGATAATGTTTGACCACGTCAGATGCGTCAACGAGTGGAGTACCATGGCATGCCACGTGTACGATGCGGAGTACAAAAAAGTTATGACCGTGGCCACCTGCGATATGCAATCGGAGAACACGGAGATCCAAGTCCAATTCTGGAGATCTCTAAACACGGCCATGGAAAGACATGGAGTGGAACACACCAACTTCAAAGGATTCATGGCTGATAGCATGATGGCCAACTGGAATGCAGCACGAATTGTCTATGGAAGTGGGTCACCCAATGAGAAAATGGAGAATCGCAAGAGTACGTGCTTGTTGCATTGGAGTAGTTCGCTCCACAAGCATACCCAAAAAGCACATCAAAGAAGCATTCCAACAACAACACATTACCCTCTGCAAACAATACAAAGAATCCAAGACTGTCGAAGAAGTAGAGACCCGGTACCTCACAATTCAATCCTGGTGGTTGTCATCGGGTGTTGCAAGTGAAGAAGACCTTCATCACTTGGACCACTGGCTAGCCTTCTGGCATTTTCAATACCTACAATGGGGAGGCTTCATGACTATGGTAAGTGACTTCATAAGCTGATTTTGAATTATCCGTTCTCCTCTATTTAAAGCGGTTGTTGAAAAATAGAGGAGTACCCTCCAAACTTAGAGGCATGTGTGTCGCGACTTTGATTGAGAATATTCCAATAGGAATTACTTTTACCCTTTACAAATTCATTGATGAGCATGTGAGGGGGACCCAAATGAGGGGTTCAAGGATAGGGCACCCAGACCTCAGTCGAATCCGACTGAAGGTTCAGGGCTGAATTATGTTATTTTGTTTTGGGAGACTCCCACTCCAAAAGGAGCTCTTGGACCCCCTCCTCAGAATCTCATGTCAATCTTTTTCCTCCAAAGTAGACATCTTCTGTAGTACTCATTCGTAGAGAAAAGAATCTCTTCAATATTTTTACATTTACAAACGTCTTGTTGTGTAAGCAAATGAGGTTCATACATTTGCAATTAGTCCAAGATGATCACATGGGCTATTAACCCTCCAATATGAAATTGGATGTCCTCACTCATGTATTATGGATGGATGGATTTGTAGAAATTGAGTTTGGAAGAAATGACCGACCTACCCTTCTGCAATTTGTCCGAAATGGTTCACAACAAATGGCTTCAAATGTCGGGAAAGCGAGGAAACAACCTCTTCGACGCAAACTGCAATGACAGCATTCGTGCATGGATGCAAATGACCAACTACCAGGCTTACCTCAGAGGACATGCATCTGGATCACGGCCGTCCATGGGGGAGCTCAAACTTAGAGCTGCGAGACGAAGTGGATGTCCCAAGAAAATCGTAGAAGCGTTGAACATGTTGCCTAGAGAAGAGGGGGTGGGAACAAGAATACCACACTTGGAAGGAGAGGAAATCTTTGGGAGCACGAAGAGGAAGTTGGACATACCCATCGGTGATGCCGGAGATTCACGTAGACCGGACAAAGTGAACTTCTCTCAACCGCGTATGAGAACTAGGTCCACAGCGACTTCTCTTCAATCTTTGGAGGGCCCAAGTGAACAACCTCAAACCCAGAACCCTAAACATGTCACTACTACATTTGAAAGTGACTGTGACACCTCCAAGTGGCACATTGCTAGGATCAGCCACAAGTCCAATGCAAAATGCCACGCTCAACAACGGACCACCAACATCAGGTGCGCCTCTAAAATCGCAAGGGGAAGGAAGGGAACACTAGCTCCAACCTATCGGGGCAGAAAGGAAGATTATGGGAGCAAGCGGGAGGTGGTGGTTGACTTTTGGTTTTGTTGGGATGACATTGAACGATGTGTAAAGGGTACGAAAAGGAAGTGGGTCATTGACTGGCTTGAGGTGCTAGAGGTGTGGCCTGTTCTCAGTGGGACCAACTTCAATAGGGAGGAGACTCTACTGCTGGAACATGCAGGCTTCCACCTTCAAGAAAGGCCGACATTGTCCCCACGGTGACTCTTGACCATGTCGAATGTTTTCCAGACTGTCTCCTATGACCAACCACCGCCCAAGAACCCGGATGCATATCCAATAGTTAGGAACAACCGAACCATTTGGAGGATAGCCAATGCACCAACTACGGAACAATAGAACAAGTAGGAAAGTGCAGCAAATGTAAAAGGACAAATATTGGGAGTCACCTTGCTCCCCTTTCTAGGCCTTGGTGCAATAGTGGCGCTTGAGACAGGGACAGATACAAATCGAAACATCTATCAAATTACAGTGGGTTGTTCCCCACGTGCACATGCCCAGACTTCGTGAATATGGTTGTTTCAGCTATTGGAGGTCGACAGCAATACGTGAATTGCAAACACTTATACTATTTGTATAGGTACTTCTGCAAGATGGACATCCATGAGGACAAATTCATGCATGCACCTAGTTATAGCTTCAATGAATTGAAGCTACTCCTAGTTCAAGTAGGAATCAGTATAGTTCCAGAACCCTAAACCCTACATTTATCCATGTACTTCAATTACATAGTATTCATTCACATATATTGTGATTGAAATAATTTGCACTGTACTAAGGGAAAATGTTAATGCATTCTTGAAATATAGAAGCATGTTTGATAAGTGAAGTGCTTTGTTGCCAATTCATATAGATGACTATATTTCCAAGTCTTTTTCCTACTTTCAAATCGTCTTCATAGTCTTTTTACCTCCAATGTGTTCCCATTCATTTTCCCATTTTTTAAATTAATTTTTTTATTTAATTCCTGTGTCCCCAATTTTCTTTTCCCAATTTTAATCCTTTCCCCATTTTTTTTTTCTTCCCAATTTTTTTCCTTTCCCCATTTTTTTCCTTTTTCCCCTTTTTTTTCCTTTCCCCTTTTTTTTCCTTTCCCCATTTTTTTCCTTTTCCCCTTTTTTTTCCTTTCTCCATTTTTTCCCTTTCCTCATTCCTTGGATTCCTCTTTCTTTTTTCCTTTTATTTCATTTATCTTCTCCATTCTCTACAATTGGGGGGAGGATGTCAACATTTTGGCAGTTCTTATAATTATGAAGAGAAATGAAGTTTATAATTGTAAATAATGTAAACCACCAAAACTAGAGATTCCAGTCAAATGCCGACCCTAAATCCACCATGGCTTCTACTCATCATTTCACACAAACCTTGAGGTTTTCTACTCACCCTTCACATATGCACTTACCTAAACTCATATGAAAAATCCCAATTGTTCTAGGATATTTAGACACCAAATCCTATATATTCAAATTAGATAGTGAAAACAACACAACTAAGTTGTGTCCAAATGGCATCTATCTATAATCCTAGAACCGTCTAGCATATTTCCCATTGTAATCATTGAACTAAGTGCTACAACTTTCCAATAAAATTTGACACTCTTTTTCCATTGTAATAAGCAATTTAGAAGAATAAAAAATAACTCATTCCAGAGTCCACGGTTTTAGGGGACATGGTCATAGGTCACAATATTCACTTAAAATAGGAAATTTTTGTCTATTTTGGGCGAAAAAATGAACAAAAAATATTTGGGGGCAAAAAATTGCTCCAAAATAGTTTTCGAGGCTCTAGGCTCACATACTCCACACTCACAGCTCACAGGCTCACAGCTCTAAGCTCACACACTAGCGTCGTTGATTTTTGATGAAAGGAGAATACAGTAGGCTATAGGTCCACAATAAGAGACTATATTGAAGGCAAAAGAATTTCCTATCATACATATTGTAGTTAAGTACATTTTCCAAATGTCAAAATACCAAGTGAAAAAAAATGTTGAACATGATAAATTGGGAAGTGTAGAATGGTTCTAAAATAAGTTGTTCGTATACCATGGAGTCAATCTGTATTATTGGGTAGTGAGATACAACCCTGGAGAACAAGTCAAGTGTACCTGGAGAAAGGCCATTGTGACAAAATTGATGGCCTCTAGTCATTACTCAACCGACTGAGCAATATACACAATTCAAGTGTCAACTATAGGATTTGAGTGTTCGTTGTGTGATTTAGAGATAAACTTTGAAATACCATATCATGTTTAGGTACAAAATTTCCAATGCCAAATGAATATTTCTATTTATTCCTAATTGTCCAATCACCTATTCATGGTTGATATAAAATTTCAGGCTTGACATTGTGTAGGCAATACAATACCCTTGACTATTTCAGAAAATATTGTAGGCAATTTTCAAGGGTTACTATTAAAAACTTTTTTTTCACTAAAACATGGTAAATATTTAATTTGTAAGAGGTCCTGAAAGGCATATATGTACCATTAAAAGTTGGGTATGATACATTTGCAAAACAAACATTCATATTTGTTGTGATCTTTAATCCAAACATCCTTCCACCTTTCTACTTTATTCTTCTTCATCCAGGACCTAGGCTTCCTCCTCATCCTAGAATTAGAAATAAAACATATCGATGAAAAAACTTTTCAAACATTCATTGCAAGAGTAATTTCAGCAATAAATGTTTCTGAACCTTCTCACATGTTCTATGGTTTGCATGAATTAATATTTTATAGGGGCATGTGTATAGATAAGTGAAAACATTGACATGCATGTCATCCAAATGTAAAAGGTATGATGCTAGGATGTGCTTCAAAACATCTTGTAATGCTACAAGGTTTGTCGTAGCAACACTCAGCCAAGGCATTCCCCTATAATTTAGAAACATAGCTTCTACTGTGGGGACTTCAAAACATCTTGACATGCTATAAGGTAACGTCATAATAAGTCGCAGTTGAGGTCCCCATCAACTTCAGTAGCATTGTTTTTAAATGAACCTTTCCTCAGAATCAATGTAGGAACATCTTTTAATAATGAATTTTCCATCATGAATCCTCATAGGGTATGGGATAATTTGAAGATGAGAGCTTGACCACTCATTGTCAAAATGCAGGAATTGTGTTCAAAGTAGAATTTTAGTCCTCATTTTAGCATAGTAGAATACCTTCTTTCAAAAAACTTTGAACTAAACAAAAGTGGGTAATTAAGCTAAGTTTAATCTCTAAATTTCTTTTTGAGGTTTTGAGGCTCCAAATGCCAAAGTTATGTACAAGTTTTAGAGAGGGATTGGAAGAGACATTTTTTGGGACAATTAAAAACATTCTCTTTGATATGTGTCCATAACTTTTTATTGGAGTCTTCAAATCTCAAATCCATTTTTGTAAATGAAACTTGGCTTCATTTTACAAATTTTTAAAGATCCAAGTTTTTTGGAAAAAAATTATTCTACTATGCCCCAAATGAGGTTTGAAATTCTACTTTGAGATTATTTCAAAGTATTGTGAAATTCTTAAGAGAAAAATGAAAAAAACTCTTACTTATCGTGAATAGACTCAAAAAATCTGAAATTTTCCCCATATTAGTACCATTATATTTTAATGCATAAGAGCATGGTATAAATGAAAGTTATCATGCTATTCTAAAATTAGAAAATAAACAAACTAGGCCCAAAGTTCATATTCCCAAGAAAATCTAAAAAACAATTTTGACCCTTTTCATTTGTTTCAGAAAAATCATTGAAACTTGAGGACTAGGCCTACACTAAAGTTGTATTAGAAGACTAGGGCTGTAATGGAGTTGCTATATATGTTGCATACCGGCTACATTGGTCACCCTCCATGCAACCTCTACAACTCATACAAGTATTCTCCCTCACCCTAATGTATATCTAAACCCTTGTATTGTATTCTTGGTAGAATACAAGCTCTACATAGGCACAGAATCTTTAATTTTGTTGATGTTATTTATTTTTAAATTGCTAAATTTTCAAATTCCTCTTGCCCCCAACTTTATAGTTCAACACATTTCATGTTCATTCCATTTGTGTTATGTAAAGGCAACCAAAACACAATCCGTAGGGCTGGCCATTTCTGGCCATGTCGTCGTTGAAGGGATAATACCATAAAGAACTAATGAGAATAGCTATTTTTGTTGCATAACACAAATCACGAAAAATATAAATCAAAATATAATGTGTTTTGTTCCACAAAAATAGTATACAAACATATGTTGACTATGTTGCATTGAAAGATATTAGCATTCACAGTGAAAGAATTTTTTATTTTGAATAAGACAGTCCAATTGCTTGCTAAATAAGAAACTCTATATCTATCGTATCAGTAATCCAAATAGGATGAATCAAAGCTTCCCATTTAGACAAAAATATAATCTACAAGAATAAAATAATTAAAAAAAAAATTCAATTTCTTACAAATTTTGTTTGCTTCCCGCTCTCCCCATTTTTAGGTTATTGTAGCATATCTTCTACTCTCGAACACTGATTGAAATACAAATTATATTCCCCCAAAGCTAATAAGTTTGTATATCTTACGAGAATGTTTTTAAAAAACCACTAACAAATGAGCTGATAGGAATGTATTTGAAATCCATGTTGTCCCCCATAAGCACATTGGGACTTTAGGGGTTAAAGAATACTTTCGTACAATCAAGTGATGAACTTCACATAAATTGCATCTCCTAAGAAACTTAGGAGATTCCAAATTTTTTTCCTAGAAATCTAGAATTGTTCATAATCCTAAACCCTAAACCCTAACCCTAAACCCTAAGGTGTGAATCCTACATTGCACATAATTAGGATCCCAAACCGTCGTAGGAAGGATTTTTTAAGAAACTCGGTCATTGGACAAAGTATAAGCAAAGAAGCAATTAGTAGGAATCCCCTAGTAATGATAGTCATATGAATAAAAATTAAGACAATGACATGAATAGCAGATACACTACAAACGAACGAATTTTTTTGGTTGGTAATAGTGAAGCCTTTTTTTGGTTGGTATTAGCAAAGACTTTTTTTGGTTGGTAATAGCGAAGACTTTTTTTGGTTGGTATTAGTAAAGCCTTTTTTGGTTGGTTTTAGTGAAGCCTTTTCTGGATTGGTATTAGAGAAACCCTTTGGGGTCTGCTTTTCTTCTTCAGCCGCATCTTAATGTTGCAAAGCTGACAAAAAGCGGCACATAAACAGGCATTTAAGTGTTGCCACAAAAAGTGGACCATGAACGTTGTTAGATGCCATGTATTTCCAAAGAATTTGAATTCTCATGCCAATTCTTCCCTGCCCCCGATTGGCAAAAGCTCAAGCTCTCTCCCTTGCAACTTTCACGTCACAACTGTATTTTGCCTACACAGCCATGCCATTTGATTGTTCTCATTTTCTAGTTGCTCATCTCTGACCTACAGGACGCTTCAGCATTTTGTTTTCTTCATTTCCAATAGGCTTGTTCAGATAGCGGGAACTTTAAGAAGACGAGTGTGTACATTGACTATAGTTGCTAGTAAGTAGTATTGTGCTTTGACTTCTCATTTGTAGAGTATGCACTACTTCCTGTTATTGTTGTACTTGACATTCCATTGATTTTCGATGAGTAGTTTCATTAGCAAAAGAGTGAAACATAGAAATTTGATTGCTATTGTGTCCGATGCGAGTGTTGCTGCTATGCATCATCGAAATGGTGAGGAATACATCTCCCAATATTTTCGCCGAAAATTACGGAGGATCCTATATTATATCAATATAGAGTATATCCTCGAGTTGATGATATCAAGAGAACTCAATATATATTTGAGAATCGTGGACTCTAAGAGAAGAGAGATTGGTTTGAATTCCTAAGACTCATCCATTATATCCTCGAGTCTACAATATCTATTTAATTTAGTAATATGTGGGTCTTATCGTCAACACGAGGATAGGTCTTTTATATTCCTATGAATGATATCAATTTTATATTATAATGGATGATATCCATCTTAATGTCTAATGGTGTAATGTTTCTATTTCAAGAAGTTTTATCGTCGACTCGACGATAATTAAATATCGTAATTTGGATCCCTAGTTTATAAATTGTAAAATATTTTAGAAAAGTATTTTTCTAATGGTCGTATCGTCGACTCGAGGATAAGTCACATTTTCAAGAATAACCTCTATTATCGATAAGACTATATTGGACTCCAAGTTAGATTATAACTAAGTAAGGTTAATATGTTTTTATTCTTAGGAGGATATCGTTGACTCAGTGGTATTCATTTTTACTTCGTGCATAATCCTTTCATTTTCATTTGTTTTATAAATTGAGTTTATAAATGATAATATACATCCATACATTATTCGACTATGTTTTGTTGCTGTTCCTTGGAATGTCTCTGATACATTCTCTTAGATTTGATGATAGCCTTTATGCCCGTTTAGAGGTTTTGTTATCCTCGATTCGATGATATTTATTTTATTTAGGAATACGTTAGTCTTCTTATCTATTTTTCCATGAATGTGAAATTTATATATTCACAAATAATATCTTCTATATATCTTCATATGATAATGTTGGAAGGTTTATATTTTTGGATTCACACATGATTATCATTGAGTCGACGATAGCCATTTCTAACTTCAAGAGTCATATTCTAAATCGAATATGACTAAGAACTTGATAAATAATGAAGAGTCATATGCTACGTCATTTAGAAATAATCAAAATTTCCCGTACATTATTGGACCAATCATTTGTTTGTTGTTCCTTGAAGTCTTTCTGAATTTATTACTTCATATGAAAAATAATTTTACAAATTATTCATGAGGAAACCTTTTGTAGTTACAAATTATGAATTAAAGACAATTCTTTAATCTATCCTCGGTTCGAGGATAGACATATGTATTTTGTGATTATTGTATTAACCAATTTGATTTTTGTTATCTACAATTCCAATTGATTAAGAGTTCACATCAGTTTGAGGATATGAATTCTCTTTGTAATATATTCAAAATAGATTGTGTATAACGTATATTTCATATAGTCTTCTGTTTGAAATTCAGTGTGATACATTGAGACGATCATCTGTTGTTCTCATTCACTAATTGGCTCTAGTCTGCAGAATAGATATTCACGGACTTGAAGATTTTGCAAACCCGGTGCCTACGTTACACCCTGATGTCTGCACATGTGACGAGATTCCTCGTGCGAAGTGGAACTTCAAACCAGTCACTCTCCGTAATGAAACAAGGGACGATGTCGCAAATGCAGTGTTACAAAGTGTTGATCCACATGTTGTGGTAGATAGCGACAAGAAGCCTCTTGGCGATGATCGAGTTTCCGTTCCAATTGCGCAATCCTTGTGCGAGGCAGAAGTCCCAACCGAGTGGATGGGGTCAATTCACTCTTGGCACATCAAGTGATTTTTTTTCTTTGGTGTTAGTTTGTATGACCATGACCAGATGTATATTTACAACACGGCCATGAATGCTACTAATAGAAGAGTTCGTAAAGGGGTTCTATGTCTCAGCACAGGATAAGTAAATTCCCTATTATGCTCACAAAAATCACTCTAGAGCATAACGAAGTGACTCTAAAGATCGAACCCACGAGATTCTGTAAAGTATTTACTTGATTTGGGCAAGTAAGCTTTCTCACCCTCTAAAACTTCCTTTCCGGTCCTAGATCTAAAACTGGAAACAACCAACCACCAAGAGGGTTAGGACCGGATTACTTCCCATCTGATCTTTTGATCCTCCGGTTAACCCAATTCTCCCAATTTCTAGGGCCTAAACAATTTTGGCCCTCGTACTGCTCTGAACCAATCTGCTCCGGCTGGTTCCTGTACCTCCTCTACACTTTTCCGGTTTAGTTTTGCCTCTGTTGGACCATTAGAGGGTTCGCTGCTTGGGTTTCTGAGTGGTAGGCCCACCACTCCTTCTACGGATTATAGTGGTTGAAGACCCACTGTTTTCTCCCTTCCTCTCCTAACTAACTCGAATCCGGTTTGATCCCTCACAATACTCCTGACATCAATCCGGAATGCAAGTCACATAGAGATCCCCCGTACGATCCGTTCTTACTACAACGACCTCAATGCCAGCTCCTACCCGTGCGAAGCTAGGTGGTTACAAGTGTACTCATCCGTTCCAACAGTAACTAGGATCATTCCATTTACCGACTAAGGTGGTGAGACCTCTCAAAAGATCGAACACTCAACCAGACTACCCGTCCACGAATTCTAGCGCGACTAAAGATACCCTCCCTATCCGCTTAGCCTAACAAGGGCTATCTCACCCGGAACTTCAAAACCCTAGATCTTGTTGAGGCACTGAAATACACTCCCAACACTTACACAACCTGCACACACACTAAGGATCGGAAACTATCGCACTAAAGGGAGAAATCTAATTACAACTTTGCCTTACGCCTTCCTAACTCCGCATCATGCAAACCTGCCAAGCTTAGGAGACACACACAACAACAGAGCGCATACAAAGGTACAACAGAAATTGCAAAAAGAAGACTCCCAGCGTCCCTCACGGGCGCTGACTATATACATTTCAAAAAGTTACAAATGGGCGGGAAAACTCGCAAAAGTTCCGCCGCCATCTCGGTTGAACTTTCTGGTCCTACCTACTCCCAACTGGATCGGAACAGTTTCCATATCCGTTCCTACTCTACCTACTCTGTACATCCTAAGCCCCTATTCGCGATCTGATAGTCGCGTTGTCCGCTCCTGGGTCCATATGCTCAAAAACCTCGTTTAGATTCCGACTCCTCTCTACCTCTTGAGGTCGAGGAACTGGATTGCCTTCTGTGGACGCGGGTGGTGAGTCCAAGTCGATGGTGGTTCCAAACGTGCCGGCCTGGGTCGATCTCTTGGACTTGGGGGTCGTATCCTTCCCCTCTCCTGTTGTCACTTCTGGGAACAAATCAGGGAGGGAGATATCCGAGAGTCGAATACCGCGAGAGCAAGTTGCTCCTGACAGAATCCGGGTACTCTCCTCCATCCGGTCCGCTGCCTTTCGTGCCTCCTTCATTGCCGCTTCTACCTGTTCAGCAAAGTCGTTGAGAATCCTCACCATCCGGGAACCGGATAGCTTCTTCTCCTTGTGCACCCGCTCGTCAAACAACTTGGCCTTGGTGAGGGCTGTTCCGGTCTCCCCGAACGTGGCCTTCACTTGCTCCATCATCTGCTGAGCATCCTTTGCAATAGACTTGGTGGTTGCGAAGTTCTCCTTGTGCACCAGGATCTCCGTCTTCATCCAATCCACCTCCTCTTGTAATCGACAGATCTCTGCTTCCTACTTCCGGGCCTCGACCGGATCAGAGATACAACCCGCCACCTTTTTCGGTAGCTCTCTATCGGGTGGTGCTCCCACCATCCTCCCGATTGCTACCTGTCACAACGTGCGGTTTTAGATTTTTTTGGTTTACCAGGTCAGGCTAACCAGAAAATACATATAGGTATCCGGAGTTAGCTAAGGAACCATCTAGATCTAAATAAAAAGCGGAAAATGAGATAGTGGAAAGATTTACCCAATCCAGATCCCAAGAAGTAGAAGGGTAGGAACAGATATCTGACCGGATAGGAATGGACCGGATACCTTAGACAAACCGGATCCGGAATGAATTAGGATGAGGTGGCAGGGAGTCCAACGGCTATAAAAGAACTGGAGCTACCTAGGTCAAACACTTTCTCATTCACGTTTGCCCAGCACTGTCTGTGCTCTGTGTTTGCCTTTGTGCCTATCGACTAGTTTTTTCCGTGACAGCCTTTTGTGTGAGACCTGTGCGATTAGTGTCCGTTGCGAGACTTGTGGTCCTTGAACGTTCGAGCTTTAATTACCGGTTGAGATCCGGGAGCGAAAGTGAGAACGAGACGTATGGCTAGGAAAGATAGCGAGGGAGTATCAGAAAGGATCCCAAGCACACCAATCCGTATCCATGCCGTAGCTTAGGAAGACTAGAGGCGGACAAGCCAGTTCTAGTGTGCCCCCAGCGGAGGTAAAGCTCCGGAAGGTAGATTCGGTTGTTCCCTCAACTGAACCAGCCAAGTCCCAACTCATGGAAGATTTGAATTCCATGGGCTGCCTAGGTTTTGTAGATAAACCCTGGGGCTTTAAGGAAGAGTCCATAGTCAAAGAACTCTTGGGCAAGCTGTCCAATGAGTTTGACAACACTCCGCGAGCCGTTCCACACCTGTGGACGAAAGACATGTGGAGAACAGCCTATAGTTTCCGCGCAGGAGGGCTAGGAATGGCAAGCCGAAAGGATGAGTTCTGCCGTGGGAAGTTCAGGGGAGTAGTGAACCCGAAAGACGGATACGCGGTGGACGACTGCATTGATGAGCGGCAGCGCCAGCTGCTGAAGTTCTTAGTTTCGGTCCTTCATCCGGAAAAACCGACAAGGGTGACTATCTCCCTCGCCAACACTATTTTCGGCTCTCTGAGAGGAGACTGGAAAGTTGACTGGGCTCGGATCCTTTCCGAGTTGGTCACCCAACTCATAGGAAGAGTCGGGAAGAGTAGGGCCACTCTGGTGTGCCCCTATCTCATGCACCTCTATCATTCTCAACATCTCCTGAGCGCACCGGAGGAGAAGAGGTGGAAGGCTCAGGAAACTCTCCTAAAATACGGAGAATCGGAAATGGACGAGGAGATGGAATCCGGTTTCGATCCCGAGGAGAACAGTGAGTCGGAGGAAGAGGAGACGCCAATGCCAGTCATCAAACGGTAGAAGACAACCTCTCCCAACAAGAGGGGGACACCGCCCGCTCGCGACACCCCGGCCCCAGAGGAGAAGCCGGAGGTCAAGAAGACGGTGTCAGAAGAATCCGATCCCAATGATCCGTTCAGATCACTCGTAAAGAACTTATGCGATATACGAGTGGATTGGGAGATGAAAAGGAAGATGCTGATAGCAATCGGGAGGATGGTGGGAGCAGCACCCGATCGACAGCTACCGGAAAAGGTGGCGGCCTGTATTTCTGATCCAGTCGAGTCCCAGAAGCAGGAAGCAGAGATCCGCCGACTACAGGAGGAGGTGGATCGGATGAAGACGGAGATTCTGGTGCATCAGGAGAACTTCGCCGCCACCAAATCGATTGTAGAGGAGGCTCGGTAGATGATGGAGCAAGTGAAGGCCACGTTCGGGGAGACCGGAACAGCCCTCACCAAGGCCAAATTATTTGACGAGCAAGTGCATGAGAAGAAGAAGCTATCCAGTACCCGGATGGTGCGGATCCTCAACGACTTTGCTGAGCAGGTAGAAGCGGCAATGCAGGAGGCACGGAAGGCAGCGGACCGGATGGAGGAGAGTACCCGGATGCTGTCGGGAGCAACCTACTCTCGCGGTATCCGACTCTCGGATATCTCCCTCCCGAATTCGTTCCCGGAAGTGACAGCTGGAGAGGGGAAGGATACGACCCCGAAGTCCAAGAAAACGACCCAGGCCGGCACGCTTGGGACCGCCATCGACTTGGACTCACCGCCCGCGTCCACAGAAGGCAACCCGGTTCCTTGACCTCAGAAGATCGAGAGGAGTCGAAACCTCAACGAGGTTTTCGAGCAGATGGACCTGGGAGCGGATAGCACGACCATTGGATCGCGGATAGGGACTTAGGATGTACATAGTAGGTAGAGTAGAAGCGGATACGGAACCTGTTCCGGTCCAAGTGGGGAGTAGGTAGGACCGGAAAGTCTGACCGAGATGGCAGCGGAACTTTCGCGAGTTTTCCCGCCTATTTGTAACTTTTTGAAATGTATATAGTCAGCGCACGCGAGGGACGCTGGGAGTCTTCTTTTTGCAATTTCTGTTGTACCTTTGTATGCGCTCTCTCGTTGTGTGTGTCTCCCAAGCTTGGCAGGTTTGCATGATGTGAAGTTAGGAAGGTGTAAGGTAGAGTTGTGGTTAGATTTCTCCCTTTAGTGCGATAGTTTCCAATCCTTAGTGTGTGCGTAGGTTGTGTAAGTGTTGGGAGTGTATTTCAGTGCCTCGGCAAGATCTAGGGTTTTGAAGTTCCGGGTGAGATAGCCGCTGTTAGGCTAGGCAGATAGGGAGGGTATCTTTAGTCGCGCTAGAACTCCTGGACGGGTAGTCCGGTCGAGTGTCCGACCTTCTGAGAGGTCTCATCACCATAGATTGGTAAATGGAATGATCCTAGTTACTGTTGGAACGGACGATTACACTTGTAGCCACCTAGCTTCGCATGGGTAGGAGCTGGCATTGAGGTCGTTGTAGTAAGAACGAATCTTATGGGGGATCTCTGTGTGACCTGCATTCCAGATTTCTGTCCGGATTGTTGTGAGGGATCAAACCGGATTCGAGTTAGTTACGAGAGGAAGGGAGAAAACAGTGGGCCTTCAACCACTATAATCCGTAGAAGGAGTGGTGGGCCTACCACTCAGAAACCCAAGCGGCGAACCCTCTGATGGTCCAACAGAGGCAAAACTAAACCGGAAGAGTGTTGGGAAGATACAGGAACCAGCCGGAGCAGATTGGTTCAGAGTAGTACCAGGACCAGAATTGTTTAGGTCTTGGAGATTGAGAGAATTGGTTTTAACTGAGGATTTCTGAATCGGGTGGGAAGTAATCCGGTCCGGATCCTCTGGGTGGTTGTTTGTTTCCGGTTTTAGATCTAGGACTAGAAAGGAAATTTTAGAGGGAGAGAGAGAGCTTACTTGCCCAAATCAAGTAAATACTTCACAGAATCTCATGGGTTCGATCTTTAGAGTCACTTCGTTATGCTCTAGAGTGATTTTTGTGAGCATAATAGGGAATTTACTTATCCTGTGCTACGACACTATCAGCATCTTCCTCTTCAACTCCCAATCCGCTCGTATATCGCATAAGGTTTTTAAGAGTGATCTAAATGGATCCTCGGGATCTGATTCTTCTGACACTATCTTCTCGACCTTCAGCTTCTCCTCTGGGGCCGGGGTGTTGCGAGCGGGCGGCATCCCCCACTTGTTGAGAGAGGTCGTCTTCTATCGTTTAATGGGTGGCATTGGCACCTCCTCTTCCTGTGACTCACTGTTCTCCTCGGGATCGGAACTGGATTCCATCTCCTCATCCGTTTCCGATTCTCCATATTTCAAGAGAGTTTCTTGAGCCTTCCACCTCTTCTCCTCTGGTGCGCTCAGGAGTTGGTGAGAATGATAGAGGTGCATGAGATAAGGGCACACTAGAGTGGCCCTACTCTTCCCCACTCTTCCTACGAGTTGGGTGACCAGCTCGGAAATGATCCAAGCCCAATCAACTTTCCGGTCTCCTCTCAAAGCGTTGAAAATAGTGTCGGCGAAGGAGATAGTCACCCTCGTTGGTTTTTCCGGATGAAGAACCGGAACTTAGAACTTCAGCAGCCGGTGTTGCCGCTCATCGATGCAATCATCCACCACATATCCGTCTTTTGGATTGACCGCTCCCTCGAACTTTCCGCGGCAGAACTCATCCTTCCGGCTTGCCATTCCTAGCCCTCCTGTGCGGAAACTATAGGCTGTTCTCCACACGTTTTCCGTCCACAGATGTGGAACGGCTCTCGGAGTGTTGTCAAACTCATTGGACAGCTTGCCCAAGAGTTCTCTGACTATGGACTCTTCTTTGAAGCCCTAGGGTTTCTCCACAAACCCTAGGCAACCCATGGAGTTTAAATCTTCCATGAGTTGGGACTTGGCTGGTTCAGTTGAGGGAACAACCGGAACTACCTTCCGGAGCTTTACCTCCGTTGGTGGTATACTGGCCTGTCCGCCTCTACTCCCCCTAAGCTGCGGCATGGACACAGATTAGTGTACTCAGGACCATTTCCGATACTCCCTCACTGTCTCTCCTAGCCGCACGCCTCGTTCTCACTTTCGCTCCCCGATCTCTACCGGTAATTAAAGCTCGAACGCTCAAAGACCACAAGTCTCGCAATGGACACTGGCACAAAAGACCGTCACGAGAAACTAATCGACAAGAGCAAAGGCAAACACAAAGCACAGATAGTGTTGGGCAAACGAAAATGAGAAAGAGTTTGATCTAGGTAGCTCTAGTTCTTTTATAGCCGTTGGACTCCCTACCACCTCATCCTGACTCGTTCTGGATCTAGTTCAGTTTGTCTAAGGTATCCGGTCCATCCCTGTCCGGTCAGACATCCTCTCCTATCCGTTTACTCCCTGGAAACTAGATTGAGTAGATTTTTTCACTATCTCATTTTCCGCTTCATATTTTGGCAGCATGAAATTCTAATTTTTTTGGTTTTACTTAGTAATACTAATCGGATAGCTAGATATGGGTATCCGGATTTGGTTAAGAAGCCATAAGGAGTGGAAATAGAAGTGGAAAATAAGATAACGGGAAGATCTACTCAAACTAGTTTCTAGAGAGTAAACGGATAGGAGCGGATGTCTGACCAGATAGGTGACGGACCGGATACCCTACAGAAACCGGATCCGGATTAGGTCGTGCTGAGGTGGAAATGGGGTCCAACCAGTATAAATGGGCTGGCCTGGCCAATCGCACCCCTTTTCACTTTTTCATTTTCCAACGCTTTCAAGCTCCTCGTGTCTGTCAGTTTCAACGTTCCGTGTCGGTCACTGTTTCGAGTGTTTTTCGTGAGTATTATAGTATCCGCTACAGTGTAAGTTTGGTTTCCGGTTGAGATTGGAGAGTGAAGGAAAGGAACAGGACGTGCGGCTAGGAGAGCGACAGTAAGGTAGAATCGGAAAGGGTTCAGAGTTGCTTGTCCGCAACCATGCCATAGCTCAAAAGAACTAGAGGTCATGCTAGTTCGTCGTCAGCAATAGATGTCAAACTCCGGAAAGTAGTTCCGGTTATCCCTCTGTCAGAGGATACCCGAGTGGAACTCATGGACGACTTGAACTCCATGGGTTGTATAGGGTTTGCAACCAAGCCCTAGGGTTTCAAGGAGGAGGTTTTCGTCCGGGAACTCTTGGGGAAAGTGTCCAATGAGTGGGATAATACGCTGAGAGCAGTTCCGCCCCTCTAGACGGAAGAGGTCTAGAGGTCAGTTTACAGCTTCTGGCCGGGAGGATTTGGGATGGCAAACCGGAAGGATGACTTCGTTCGAGGCAAGTTCGAGGGTGTGATAAACTCGAAGGACGGATACACCATAGAGGATTGTAAGGATGAGCGGAACCGCCGACTCTTATAGTTCCTCGTTCCGATCCTCCATCCGGAAAAGCCAACAAGGGTAACCATTACCCTTGCGAACACCATTTTCGGGGCCTTGAGAGGGGACCGGAAAGTCGACTGGGCCCGGATCATTTCCGATCTGGTGCTCCAGTTAGTTAGTAGGATCGGAAAGAGTAGGGCAACTCCAGTAAGCCCCTACTTGATGCACCTCTACCAGTCCCATCCATTCCTAAATGACAGAGAGGACGAGGTGTATAAGAATCAGGAAGTAGTACTGAGATATGGAGAATCAAGATCGGATCGAGAGAGCGAATCCGGTTCTGAACCGGGAGAGGATTCAGAGTCGGAAGACGAGGAGGCGCCAGTGCCGCCGGTCAAACGTCATAAGACTACCTCCCCCAACAAATGAGGGACGCCACCTAGGCCCAACACTCTCGCTCCGGAAACTAAACCGGAAGAGGAGAAGGCAATGGATCCCAAGGACCCGTTCCAACCTTTGGTGAAAGTTTTTTGTGACATCTAGATGGATTGGGAACACAAGAGAAGGATAGTCGTAGCCATCGGGCAATTAGTGGGAGCAGCACCCGACCGAGAGCTACCGGAAAAGATGTCGGGCTGTATTTCTGATCCGGTCGAGTCCCGGAAGCAGGAAGCAGAGATCCGCCGATTACAAGAGGAGGTGGATTGGATGAAGACGGAGATCCTGGTGCACAAGGAGAACTTCGCAGCCACCAAGTCTATTGCAGAGGATGCTCGGCAGATGATGGAGCAAGTGAAGGCCACGTTCCGGGAGACCAGAACGGCCCTCACCAAGGCCAAGTTGTTTGATGAGCGGGTGCACAAGGAGAAGAAGCTATCCGGTTCCCGGATGGTGAGGATTCTCAACGACTTTGCTGAACAGGTAGAAGCGGCAATGAAGGAGGCACGAAAGGCAGCAGACCAGATGGAGGAGAGTACCCGGATTCTGTCGGGAGCAACTTGCTCTCGTGGTATTCGACTCTCGGATATCTCCCTCCCTGATTCGTTCCCAGAAGTGACAACAGGAGAGGGGAAGGATACGACCCCCAAGTCTAAGAGATCGACCCAGGCCAGCACGTTTGGAACCACCATCGACTTGGACTCACCACCCGCGTCCACAGAAGGCAATCCGGTTCCTCGACCTCAGGAGGTAGAGAGGAGTCGGAATCTAAATGAGGTTTTTGAGCATATGGACCCAGGAGCGGACAATGCGACTATCAGATCGCGAATAGGGGCTTAGGATGTACAGAGTAGGTAGAGTAGGAACGGATATGGAAACTGTTCCGATCCAGTTGGGAGTAGGTAGGACCGGAAAGTTCAACCGAGATGGCGGCGGAACTTTTGCGAGTTTTCCCGCCCATTTGTAACTTTTTGAAATGTATATAGTCAGCGCTCGCGAGGGACGCTGGGAGTCTTCTTTTTGCAATTTCTGTTGTACCTTTGTATGTGCTCTGTTGTTGTGTGTGTCTCCCAAACTTGGCAGGTTTGCATGATGCGGAGTTAGGAAGGCATAAGGCAGAGTTGTAATTAGATTTCTCCCTTTAGTGCGATAGTTTCCGATCCTTAGTGTGTGTGTGCAGGTTGTGTAAGTGTTGGGAGTGTATTTCAGTGCCTCAACAAGATCTAGGGTTTTGAAGTTCCGGGTGAGATAGCCGCTGTTAGGCTAGGCGGATAGGGAGGGTATCCTTAGTCGTGCTAGAATTCGTGGACGGGTAGTCTGGTTGAGTGTCCGATCTTTTGAGAGGTCTCACCACCTTAGTCGGTAAATGGAATGATCCTAGTTACTGTTGGAACGGATGAGTACACTTGTAACCACCTAGCTTCGCACGGGTAGGAGCTGGCATTGAGGTCGTTGTAGTAAGAACGAATCGTACAGGGGATCTCTATGTGACCTGCATTCCGGATTGCTGTCCGGATTGTTGTGAGGGATCAAACCGGATTCGAGTTAGTTAGGAAAGAAGGGGAGAGAACAGTGGGTCTTCAACCATTATAATCCGTAGAAGGAGTGGTGGGCCTACCACTCAGAAACCTAAGCGGCGAACCCTCTGATGGTCCAACAGAGGCAAAACTAAACCGGAAAAGAGTTGAGGAGGTACAGGAACCAATCGGAGCAGATTGGTTTGGAGTAGTACCAAGACCGGAATTGTTTAGGTCTTGGAGATTGGGAGAATTGGGTTAACCGGAGGATTTAGAGATTAGATGGAAAGTAATCCGGTCCTGATCCTCTTGGTGGTTGTTTGTTTCCGGTTTTAGATCTAGGACCGGAAAGGAAGTTTTAGAGGGAGAGAGAGAGCTTACTCACCCAAATCAAGTAAATACTTCACAGAATCTCGTGGGTTCGATCTTTAGAGTCACTTCTTTATGCTCTAGAGTGATTTTTGTGAGCATAATAGGGAATTTACTTATCCTGTACTGCAACAAGCAGCTCCTAGATCGGAGGTAGAGGAAGTCCACTAATTCGGCTTCACGAGGGAAACTCCCAATTCAAGAGAAGATTCCTATAGAAGAAGGAGGCATATCCAGATTCTTCAAAACCAGATTCAACTGGGTACTACAAGCTCAAGAGTACCACGAGAGCCTGGTGGAACTGCTCAGGAAGATCAGCAAGGAGTTGAAGACGTAGCCGGAAGACATCCTCAAAGCTTTGAAGAAACTCCTAAATTCAGAATTGTTGGAGAAGGAGGAGAAGCAAATTGAAGGCCTGGAGAAAGAGAAGGCGGACCTTCAAGCCAGATTGAGCTGGGCTCAAGGAAAGATGGTCGCAGCAAAGCAAAGGGAGAAGGAAGCCCTACAGTTGATCAAGAACCTATCCGGGTTGGTGGACAAGCCGGCAGACCTGCTCATGAAGGTAGCCCTAGTGTAAAACAAGCTTGCAGAGGAAGGACATCTTACCGAATCTAAAGTGATTTGGATCGTGGTGGACTTCTCTTTGAGGATGGAGTCTACCTTGAAGGAAATGCGCCAACTCCTAGGACGGATTGATCCGAACCGTGTCATGGACTTCTCCAGCTTTCCGGAGATACACTTTGACACAGAAACTCCAATAAAATTGTTAGCATCAATGCCACTGCCGGCTAGACCGAAAGCCCCTCGGGTGACTCTCCAACATTGTACAGAGACTTTCTTGACGCAACTCGAGAAGACCATCTGGGGAAGTGTGAAGACAATATCAGAGCCAACTAAACAGTCGGAAGCAAGACAAGAGTTAGCACCACCGAAGATTACGGTTTCACCACCTATCCCAGTATTCCATCTTCGGGTGAAGGAGCCACTTCAGACACCTCGTATACAGATTTGTGGACAATTGGCGGACCGGATCAGAGGACTACTGAATCCGGCCCAGACCCATCTGGAAGGATTTGAGCACATGCTGCAGCAGCAACAACCGAAGAAGGAAAAGGACACTATCATTTTGGATGAGACGTCTCCAAGCGAAGAAGATGAGAGGGAGATCACTCAGACTGAAAAATCTGAGGAAGAGGAGTATCAGACCAAATTGAAGGATGAAGAGGAGGAAGACATGGAAGGGGAATACCCTCCTCCGGAAATCCAGAAAATCTAGACCCGAGCAGGGTTGAGGATGACTCCGGTAAAGGTAACTCCAAAAGCAACTTCGAGGGCATCCACACAGACACCAACAAGTCAAGGCGAGAGTAGTCAAAAGAAGGCGTGGAAGGCGAAGTAGTTAGAATGTTGTTAGTTAGGATTTGAATTTTGAATCTGATCCGAGTTTCCAGGCGTGGGCCCAAGTTCCAAATTTTTAGGATCTGACTTTTCCGGGTTTCTCGGGAAGTTTGTGAATGGTCACCTAGATTTTCGGGTGGCTTTCTGGCCTTTTTGGCTTTGGTTGTTTTGAGTTTTTAAGTGAGGGGCAGTTTGTTGCCCTCTCATTCCATCCTAGCATTATAATTTGTGTTTTGTCATCCTTTCTTGAATTTGAGCCACCAAGTGGACCCTTAGGAATTGATCTATCGTATATCCAACTTTCCGGTGCTGTCTTGTAAGGGTGTTGAAGTGTAAGAGAGGAGAAGGAAAGGAGGAATCTAGATCTGAGGGGACTTGGATCTGATTTGTGTGAGGAGCGTTTGTGTCGTAGTCTAGACTAGTGATTTTGGTCTTGAGCATGTGTCTTTAAACTCTTGGAACAGGAATCCGATTAGGAGTGGTGTGGGTGCGAGTTCGGAATACCAGGGAGGGTTCCGTGCGGAGAGAAGCAACTGCTAGTGGAAGAAAACTCCATACCACTTACTAGAAGGTTAGCCAAACCCTAGGATCAGTTTAGCAAACAACTAACAATCCCCATATTAGTTCCAGTTTTTGTTGGTCTGTCGTTGTAGTGGAAAAGTCTAGAAGTGGCTCTATGTGACCTACCTTCCGGATTGGCCATCCGAAAAGTTGTGAGAGTGTTTCCGGTTTGATCTAGTGCAACAATTGGTCTAAATGCGTTTTGTGTAGTTTGGAGAGAGAAGAGTGTGTGAGGAATACGAGTGGTGAGTCCCTAACCCTCTATACAATCAAAGGCGGATCCTCTGAGGGTAAAATAGAGGTACCAAAAACTAGTGTATGTGAGAAGTGACAGATCCGGATTCTAGAAGAGAGTGGATCCGAATTGGATTCCGAAAAGGGAGTGATCCGGAAAAGAGAGAGAAGAAGTGAAGAGAGAGCTTAAGTTGGTAGAACAGATAATCTCGGCTTGCAGCAACAGTTTAGAATCCCCTGGGACGATATTTCGAGTTAGTTTACACGTTTGGGTGTTGTAAATGGTATTTACCACACGCTACGCATACGACAATAATAGGGAATTTACTTGCTTTGTGCTGTGACAAAAACACCTGAAAGAAAGCGAACACTTCTTTGGATAGCTAGGCGCATGTTTTGTTCCTCGATCTAACTAGCTTGGCCTCACTAAAGTATCTTTCCCCTGGACAATCGAGGAGGACGTCCATGGTGGCTCTCGAAAACATTCGTTCTTTCTTGAACGCCTTCCAATTTTCAACAATGATCTCGTTCTTGGCGTTCATTAGACCCAATTGAGGATTGATTTTGTGAAGCTCCTTCTTCACTAAGTGTTTTCGTTTTCATCTTTCCGCCCATTCCTTAGTTGTTTAGCAGCTATCAAGCACCGATGTTATGGCTTTAATTGTGACCTTGGGATAACAATGTTTATGCTTCTCACCCGTTTGGTTTAGAATATGGTTGGCAAGTTTTACCAACTCGTTGTAGCTCAGATTCCCCAAGAACTTGAAGAATTCCCCACTAAGCATGCAGTTATTTGGATTCCAATTCGCTCTACTGTTGAACAACTTATCGGTGTCAGGATTAAAGAGCTCTCCATGTGCTGCAGCCATGGTAACGTCCTTCCAGAGATTATAGACATGGTCTGGTGCACTGATTAGCTTGAGCTCATTTGTGAGCTTCAACTTTTCCTCTTTGTCCTTTGTCTTGGACAACTTCAGGTTTTTATTTACATTGATCATAGAAAAACATATGTAAACAGCTTTCTCGAATTCTTGAAGACATCATTCAAGAAACTAGTTGAGCTCGAATCAAGCTAAATTACAATGAAGACCATAAACACAATAAAACGATATGTAGTATACAAACTGAAATACTTACATTGAATTTATCTCTATTGTGAAAGTTTTCTACTGTTCGTCTCGTGCTCGATGTAGTCCCAATGGATGATACGTCCTTTGGATTTTTCAGCCGACCCAATGCCTTCCACACTAACCGAGCTCCTAGAATGTTCATTGCCCAGGATGGCTGAGTTGCCATGAAGTGATTCATGCGGTTATAATAGGAAAATATATTTCATAATTTCTCATCATTCGACGACCACACAACAAAACAGTCCCACTTTTGGAAATGTTTCTTCATTTCTTCATTGATATTGTAAGCGTCGTCCAATATCCACTTACTAGCTTCCATGCTATGCTAGCTGTTGATAATGTAGAACTGGCCCTACTTGATGGCCTCCCATGTAGTGGGCTTCTCCATGTGACCCATAGGCATAATGCAAAGCGTTTGCTTCTTAGTCTTGTCCGAAATATTCAGAAGTCAGGTCACCATGTCATCAACAATTCAATTCTCTTTTGACCATATGTTGAATGTTGACAGCGCAGCAATAAGTTTGGAGATGTCAATCTCATGCTTCTGACCGACCAGAAATACGTACGTGTCTTCACATGTAGTCCAAAATCTTTAGTAAACCTCACTAACTGACTTGGAGTCTAGTTTTTTCTCTGTCTTTTGAGAGTGAGGCACGTTCTGCATCTCATCCACATAACTTCCCTCAACAACTTCCATCACCTCCGTTGATTTGGTTGGCGTAATGCGGTTCGATGCGGATCCGCTAGACTTCCTTCCTCGCTTCTGGACGGGGGTTTTGACTTGCTTTTGACCAGCTCTTTTCCCTCTACTTGACCTGGACTCAATCACTGAGTTAAGTTTCGAGCTCTCACTCCTACCAAGGGTACCTATGTTCATGTAGACCAAGCGAGCTTTCTTCAACTCATTCCGCAACTCGAGCTTCCCTTTGAGTGTGCTCAGATCACTAAATATGAATCGAAGCTTCACAACTAGGCACCTCTAATTATTTGGTCTGCCATCCTTATTGTGCTACTCATTGTTGTCTAGTTTCTTCTCGAGCTCCTTCACCTCATCCATGAAAACAGAAGTCTCAAGACTTCTGAGGAAAGGAGTCAAATTGAAGGGAATGAGAACAGAATCCAAGACAACCGTAAAGTAATACTACTGCTCTCTTGGAATCTTTGGAACCGTTGTCATGCACTTGATCTTGATCATTGGATGAGCGTTCGCTTTGATGTCCTTAACTTTCTCTTCGAAGGAAAGTTGAATATAGACTGTAGAGTTCTTGAACTTGTATGAGAATGACATGTCGTTCACAAAGGGAATGATCTAGAAACTCTAGCTCTCAACTTTGTTTAGGTCCTTGAACTCCCAAAATTCTCCGTCACTAAGCATCATGTCCTCTACAGTGTTTTCTATAGGATTTTGGACTTCACATCGTCGAAAGTATTGCTCTAGGCTTGCAACTTGCTCTTCCATCCTACAAGACAATATGAATTAAATGATGTGCATGTTGATCTCAACTCGAGCTGATTTGACATCTCTTGACTAATGGAAGTATTGCTATTGTAGTACATGACTTGGAGAAATTATTTGCTTTACCATTATGAGCAATTTAGCTCGAGTCGAGCTAATTTCACATGCTCGTGGTTTCCAATGAAGAAACTAATGTCTAGTTTTCATCAACCGTGTTAAGGGATCTTCTACATATATTGGGGGACATTTTAAATCGTTGCAAATGGCTTACAATTTAGCTTGAATCGAGCTAAACTGCTTGGGCTCTACTATTATATCTAATCATTGCTATATAGGTCAAGGATTGTCTTATATTTACTAGGGTCTTGGTGGTTTTATAATAAGATATGATACTTCGGAATAGGTTTCAGTAGTTATTGCGCTGTAGATTCATCTCAGGTCGAGCTAAACCTACTGGGGCTGATGTTAATGCATATACTAAACAATTGTTTCAGTATGATATTTGTTACATTTGTATACTACTTATTGGTTATATGTGGATTATAGAAGCATTGTTTTTTGCTCTCTACTATCTGTAGTTCAAGTCAAATTGAGCTAGAATGTGACAGATATTTTTATTGATTTCATTGACGATGTTATTCAGCTCGAGTTGAGCTAAAGTGTCAATTGCAGTTTATGTTTGCTAGCTATTTCCTATAGTTCAGCTTGAGTCGAGCTAAACTGCAGGTCACTGTTATGCACGGAAAAGGGGCTCTTGTAATCATTGATAAGGTCAGGATTATGGGTCAATTATCTAGTTTGCAAAAACTATTTTGATAATGTGGCTTCTTGATGGAGGACTCATTGTTCATTTGGTTTGAGGGTTCAGGGTTTGAGGGACTACAAGCATGGAGTTGAGGGTTTAGGGCTAGAATCCAATGGTCTAGGGTTCAAGGTTTCGCAAATCTAGAAATCTCAACATAACTATTTTGAATGTGCTCATAAGCAAATTATGACAAACTCAATTCAGCTTCTACCAAGACATTTATTTCCAAATTCTGTGTTAAACATTTGAAATTCCAAAGCACACTCATTTTTAAGGTGAAAGTTCAAAACTGACCAACCATACAAGAAACCATAGATTGCGGTTTACGAAATAGAAATTCCTTATACACTAACCTATATAATGCACTTGCAAATATCCTTGTATACTATAGATGCTAGTTCTAAACCTCCCACTAAAATGCTGATACACCTCACCACCGTAATTCACGGAAAGCCTGAAGAAAAACAATGAACAACATGTCAAGCAAAATCCCCAAAACCTTATTCAAATCTGTAGCATACAAGGAGAAGGGATTGCAGAGTTTGCAGGACAATTGCACCATTACCAAAATAAAAATAGAATGCACCCACATGCTTCAAGATTTCAAACTTACAAACGAATCCACCTAAAAGCAAATTTTTCCACACCAACAAGACAACAATCATGAAGGTTGTATGAACTAATTCGAAATTGAACAATGCCCTAAGATAGACTCACCTCCATCTTACTTCAGGTGTTGTTGTTTAGGCAGATACAACCAACTCTTTGATACAGCAGCTAGAAAAAAAGAAAACTTAGACCGTATAACCCCCTACTCTTCTCAACTAAGAGAAATTCAAGTAGGACCTGCAAAAACCAAAAATTGCACTTTTCAATACAAAAAAATGAAAACAATATCTTCAACAATATTTCAGTTGTTATGTTCCTTTCTTTGGATTGCAAATAAGCTTACAACCAAGAGAAATAGCTAATCCTGAAACCACCTCTCGAAGCATATAATTCTTCAAACCCTAAGCATATGGTTCATCAGACTCTTACAATAGTAAGCAAACTCACCAAGCTAAGGATGCCTACTGCCTCGCTCCAAGCACTCGTGCAAGCTGAAGAAAACTGAAGTTGCGGTAAAGCTTGACGACTGCAAAATGCTCACAATTAATCTACAAGAACAGTGATTATTCACTAAGTAGTTCACTCCCATGACAGCAACACAAACGTGCACTCTTGTGACACACAAGAAAACTAAAAGACAGGGTCTCCTGCTACAACACAAACACGCACTTCCAAATGCTCTTCAATCATGAAGACCTCCACAGTCCACCAATTGCAACTTATGGAACTCACAAAAAGAAAACGAGCACGACGAAGGCTACGACATGTAGAAGAAGGAGAAAGAATATGCGCTGGAAACCTTAGAAAACCCATCTTCTCCACACCCAAGAAATACCTGGGTCTCCCTCGAAACCCTGAACTACTTCCAATACCCCTCTGATCCTTTTGATACCCGGATCTCTACATACCCAGCTGACTTTCCTTCCGATACCCCCTCTGGTCCTTCCAATACCTCGATCTCCATATACCTGTCTCTCCCATACCCACCTCTCCTTCCATTACCCACCCCAGGTATTGAGACCCTGGAATTGCAGTGCACATATCCTTACTAACCCTTCACTAACACTCATGCTCGCTTGCATGTCCCACCCCCTCCCATGGTACCCATACGTGACTTCCATTGTTGATACCTTGAAAGAGTGCAAAGGGCTTTATAGAAATGATTTTTTCTAAAACCGTGGAAATCATTGTTAAAAAAAATTCCAGCAAAACTCATTTGAAGTGAACTTACTCTAGGGTATTCACATTTTCCACCTCTAATTCCGAGATTCATTAAGTAGTTGTAGTTATGTTATTTACCAGACTGTTCTTTGTCATTCATTGGACTATAAACATCCATGGCATTTTGTACGAGTTAATCATACTTTGGATCTAATAACATTGTATCTGTAAAATATACAAATATATTGAAATGATCCTTAATATAAGTACCCGTCACTTAAGTGATAGTTCTCCCGTAATTGATATCCTATTACTCCAAGAGATACAAAACAATCATAGACTCATACTATCTTCCCATTCACATGTAGATGGTATTAATTTTTTGATACCAAGAAAATGTGAATCTTTAATATAGGTTCACTTTCTAATACGGAATTAGAAAGTTCCAGTTAATGAGTCCAATTTTTTTAACCATACATTAGAAGCATGTTAGTTTTCAAAATTTCATTACCAATGATTTACATTTCTTTTAAACATACATTGCAAGAATGCCAGAAAATAAAATAACAATTAATCTTGGTGACAATGCAAAATCTTTAATTAGAAAAGTGATAGAATTTTTTCGGTCAAAAGTTCAAGACCCAAATAGTATTATTTTAATACAAAGATCCTCAATGATCTCTTGAAATTTTATTTATTTTTCCATTTGAATGTTGACCTTCGTGATGATCTTTAAGAAAAGGCGATAAACTAAAATGCTAAATATTTTTTGGAATATTCACACTAACATTCCCAAGAACTATTAGTTCGTGTATTTTTGTTGTGCAAGAAGTAGACACCTTAGTCTATAGTATTTGTATTACTTTGAGTATTGAGTTCTCCTACTACTATTGATTGTAGACATTGTACATACAATCATGACAACATGAAAATAAAGTAACAATTATATAGAGACCAAACTTTGGAACCTATATATTAATGTGCCCAAATGGTTGTAGGTCCTTTTCACAGATGAAAAAAAAAATTTATTGTTTAATTGAAGCATACAAGTTTGTATATCATATCCCTAATCCCATGGCAAAAATGTTAATTTAATCAAACCATGACTTTTTTGGATAGATCTAAAACATTAATTGATACTTGTAGCATTTTATTTTATAATTTTATAATTTTGTGAAAGCACTGATAGTAGTACAAATAATCTATTCATCATCGACTAAAATCCTTATTCCTATTTACCTCTCAAAGTCTGTAGATAATTTAAAAAACTCTAAAGAAGTTAACCAAGGTAGTTGCTTTACCTAAACCACTCATAATTAATTGAAATAATATAAAATATTTTAAATGGAATGAAAATCTTTTTTACAAGAAATTACCATGTAAAATTAATTTAGGAATATCATAAAACAAATGCTCCCCAAAATTCAATCAAACTGAACATAAGATAGGGTCTAATTATAATTTGTAGTGGCCAAACAATCCAAAATTTAAGCACATTGTCTCATTTCATTATGAATTGAATGTAAAAATTAATTTCACATTCCAGTTATGCCATAGGCCAAAATGAGTGAACATGCTTTAATTTTTGAATGTTTTTTATTTAGTAAATGCAGTCACTGTAATAGGTTTAATTCCATAACAAAAACTGTTTAATTTGTGGCTTCATTAAAGATTTGATAGTTATGACTCATTTATGGAATGACCTCAAAGTAAAGTTTCCTATCATAGAAAAGTGGACTTCAAAGTTCTAATTATCTTAGACATTCACTTCAATCTCTAAATTATAAATGCACATAGTGTCACGACCCTCATCACAAGGCGTGCCCGTGCCACCTTGGTGAGCAAAGGGGACATTGGGGGTGACTCCCCAAGCCTTGCAAGAGATGAGGTGAGGGGGACTAGGAGTCCCGAGCGATCAGAGCGTGTTAGCGCTTTGATCCGGACGAATTTGGGGGCGTGTGATACATGCTTGGAAAGGTCTTGAGAAGACGCTTCTAGCCGTTCAAAGAACTCGTGATTTGGACTTTCGAGTCAAAAGTTATGGGCGTTCAAAGTTGGGGATGTCCCGGTCGCGCCGGGAGTGTCCCGAATCTTTGGAGGGCGATAACTTTGCAAGTACTTGTCCGAATGGAGCAAGTGAGTAGTCCATCGGCATCTACGCGTTGCGAAGATGTCGGAAATGGGGTCGCATGTGCGATTTGGATCCCGGACCGCAAAGTTATGCCGGGTGGAAGTTCGGGAGTCCCAAACTAGCGCGAATCGGGAGAAACGAGGTGGTCTTCCAAAACCAAAGGGTGTTTGGGAGTCCCCCTTGTCATACAAGGGGGGGTCTGCCGAATCCCACAGAAAGTACTATAGGAGGGGTTGGTCTCACTCCTCACTCCCTCTTAGAGCCTTGGTGAGTCCCGGTGACTCAAGGTTGGTGGTGTAGGGTCACGACAACTCCAAGGCACCATGGGACACTTGGGTGTGTCCCGTGGCACCGGTTGGGTGGAGTTCCACTCCTTGCTAGGCTATGTGAGGTGTCCCGAATGGTGAGTCCCGATTAGTGATGAAGTGGAAAGTAGCAAATATACAAGGAACCTAGTATGGAGTTGGGGTTACACTCAAGGGCGGTTAGGACCATGGTGAGTAGTGCCACTATGGGTCCTTGCACAATAAGATGGAAGTTCCGCCCCATGTTAACAAGTAACATGCCCTGGTGTCATGATGGGTGTGTGTGTGCTAGTAGTCCCGGTGACTGGGACTTAGTACAAAGAGTTGGAATTGGGGACTAACATTGGATGTGCGTGGCATGTGCAATGTTAGAAGAGCATGACCCTTGGTGCCACTAAAGTATCAAGTGCTTGAGAAGCATTGGAAGGGAACTTAAGGTGGTAAGTGTCACTAAGGGGCGTGACACATAGACAAGAGGCATAAAATTCACGACAACTTATGAATTTCATTAAATTGTAGTTTTTAATAGGTTTCTTGAATCTAAACAATCTTAAAGTCAGGTTCTCTATTATGAAAATATACACTTACAAATTTATTTTTTTAAAGAAGTATCTTCCAGTTTTGAAATAAAGAAGGCCACTGCTTCTGTTAGTAAACCACAAATTCATGAAACTAAGGTCATTTAATGATATCACTGATTATATTTAGTACGACTATCTTAAAAAATAGGTAGTTGATTTTTTGGTAATAGAAAATAGACACATAAAATTCATTTTTCATTGAGATATAACAAATTTTTAGGCCAACCAAAAGTTGCATGAAGACACAAAAAAATGTAGTCCATGTATTTTTCAACGACCACACTAACCATGATGGAAGCATGTTCTCTCATTTTTACAACAACCCTAAAGGTATACAAGAAGTGTACATGCCAATGTCTTTGAAATAAAGTATGAATTGCGAGTCCATTTTTTAAATATAGGCAATTTCATTAAAATGGCATATGCCATGCGCCATTTTGAAATAAGTAGCTAAAGGACTTTGATTGTGGTGGTTTATGGTTGTGTTATGTAGCTGGTTTAGGGTGATTGTGGGTGTGCCTCATTGCTTCGCTTGATTTGAATGCACAATTTTCTGCAGAATCTACAATAATACCGCCATTTTAATGAAATTCACTGGAGAATAATTGTACCAGAGAAAAGGCCATAGATGTAGTCAGTGAAAGTCTTGTCTACAGAGCTAGTACTATAGAATGATCATGGAATTTGGGATCATTGACCAACGTGCCCTGGCCCCCTCCTAATTGGACATTTTTTGTCTGGTCATGATGGGCACAAGTGTGGGTGTCTTCACTAATTTTGTTTAGTTCTCAAGTAGGTGGCTGGAAAATTACAAAAATTATCCCTAGTACGGCCCTTTCAAATAGATGACAATGGAGATAGGAATACCTTCTATTTTTTGTTTAGCAAAGTACTTTGTACATATATTGTTAGGGTGCCCATGCTTCTTGCAGTCTACAAAAGAGCTCATGATCCAAAGCAATATTCATGGACGAAATAGACAAACACAATTGAGCTACAGCTAGAGATCAAAGGGGCACTTTGCATTGTATTATATAATGCTTGCAACAATGAAAATCGTCAAGGAAGCCTTGTCACAAGAAATCATATTAATAAGCCTTGTTGCTCTTCCTCTGCAATTCGATGTAAATTATCCACTACAAATCTCACTTGTTGTCATGGTGTGACGAAACTGTCCCCATCATTCTTCTTTGGTTTCTAAGATGCCATAATACTGTCTATTGAAATGTAGTCGACTGGCGAGGCCGTTCAGTCAATCTTCCATCTGAAATTAGTCTTCATGTCCCATCTTGCGTACAATCATTGCAAATCCTTGGACGTGCCACATGGTACGTACCATTGCATAAGAACTTCACGAAAGTGATCAATAGCTGGATCAAATTGTGGATTCTCCACTGCCCTACCAAGCCACACGGGCTCATCACAATCCAATGTTGATCTCACAAATACGTAGAAACCTTCACAGCGGTCCGTGGCGACATTGTACGCCCATGGTGGCCTCCCTTCAAGAGTGCCAATATACGGGTCCTCTAATTGTAGCTCTTCTCATGTACGTCCATTTTGCATGAAGTCCGTCATAAAATCCCCTGGTTGTCGAGTTTGTGGCCAGAATCCTTGTTTCAATTCCTCGGAGTTTGTAGCCTCTGGTTCAATTGTATCATGCATAGCATTCCTCACATCAGTCCAGTATGTAACCAACTGTGACATGCACGCCTTGTACTCGGCTGTTCCATCTTCGTTTGATACATTTGTCCAATGTTGGATATACTCATCGAGTCCACATAGAATCTCCAATAGGTTTGTCATTTTTCTAGGCTTCACGTACACATGATCACCTTCGGAAAGTATAGGTTTATGATTAGCATCTTCCTTCCATAGCTTCAATCTGTCTTTAGGCAACCACGGAATGTCAGTACAAGCTAGTTTGTACTACATGATCGGCCACCCATTGTCATCCATGAAGAATTTGTATTGCCTTCCGTTGGAGTGACCCACTAGTTGTTTCTTGTTCATCCCAACATAAGGCTTGACATAAGCCTTGAAATTGGGTACCTCTTCTATCAGATGGGGAATGAATGGAACTTCTTCCATTTCCATGTAGGACTACATCAACAATGGCAAGGTTGGATGGTCTTTCTTGCAGAGTTCCATGCTCCAACGCTCGAAAGATGCATCGATGTCATCGTGGGTGTGTCCCACTATCATGAATGACACAACCACCTCTTTCACAATTCGTCTAGCAACCAAGAGGGACCAGAAACAAAAGACATATCTATTTTTGTTTTCCCTCCAAGAATTGTCCATTTGAATATGTAGTACCGGTGGCAATGGTCGAGCTTCGATAGGATGCAAAGGAACATCTCCCAATGAATGAATGCAAACTGCACTCTTGTTGAGCAATGCCCGATACAATGGTGTGCTACCCACCCCTCTAAATAGTAATCGGGAGGACTTTGCGGGTGGGTCTTCTAAATCTCGCAACAATTTGGCAATAGACCCCATAGTGAAGTTGCTATCACTCGGAAATACATCCAAACTATAATGCGCATATTTGCTGTCCCCATGCCCATGTGCAAACATTCTCGACACTTTCACAAGCAACTTCATGAATCCGTCCAAGGCCTTTGTTTTTCTGGCCAATGCAAGACACACAGGAAGAAATTACATTTTTTTTAATGTCGGGCCTTGACATGCTCCTGTCTAAGGCCTGGACATTTCATGTCCAACTTGGTGTCCACATGTCTTCTTGTGCATCTCTATGTCTACTAGGGGTTGAAGTGGATGTTGGAGATGAAAAAAGTGAAATTCATGTGAAAAAACATGGTGGTGTTGCTATTTGCATCCACTTTGTCATTGAGATGGTGCTTGACATCATCATGTTCAAATGGTTGTCTGAAAAAACAATATTTGACACGTCAGCAATGGGGACCCACTTTGACCATGGGTAATTTTCATTTAAATTATAATATTTTTTAATAACAACGCTACCCACTTGAAAAAAAGAGTTGGGCAGCATTTTTTGGGCAAGGTATGTTAAAATGTGATGACATGGCAAATGACGTGGTCCAAAGTTGACGTGGCAAACAAGATGCTGACTTGGCAGACATTGCCGCGTTAGCAATTTCTTAGTTTAACCATTTTGATGGCCTTCTCTAGAATGCCTTGAGCAACTTCAAGACGTCCCAAAAGACATCCACATAGACGTTTAATGTTGTAAATGATGTCTCAGAGGACCTATTGGCGTTGAGGGTGATCTTCCTATTAATATTCGAGTATTTACATTGAGGTGCATGAGACAAGAGGATGCTGATGATGAGATTAGGATAAGGCAATATGGACATTCCCTAAGACATTCAATGGGGCATGGCCATCTTCATTGTCTTGCACATGTGCACTTCAACATAAGGTATGTTTGTTTGAGATGATGTGCATTGAATTCACAAGAATTTAGGTTATGCAATGTCTAAAGCATGAAACTTTACTATAATGTTTAGGATGTTCACCATGGAAGATGATTTCCAACTATAAATGTCCATAGGGGAAGGTTCATGAGTGCTCTTAATAGTCTGATACAAAAGTTATAAGAACAAGTGGCATGGAGGAGCATGATGATGTGGGAAACTACAAAGACATGCATTGCGTAGAGGGTTCACATGAGGCACCTTCAATGCAAATTGGCAATGTCATATGAATGTTTTGGGAGCACTGAAACATGCACTAAGACATACATATCGTCTACAGTATTCTCATGATGTCCGCATAGACAGCTATGTGTTAGGTGACCCTCTAGGAAAAAATTTGTAGGCCCTTAAAGCCCACTTAGGAAAAAAATGGAGACATGTTCTGCACCCAAATAAATAAAAATATGAAAATATGTGTAGGCCTCATAACTTCAATAACCCCAAAAGGAGGAACATCCATCCCACTAAAGAAAACAAACATGAGCACATCTGTAGTATCCCAAATCCATCTTAGGAAATAACAAAAGAAGATAAAAGGGTCCAAATTCATAGGTCCACAGACACTAATTATGTCCACATTCAAAAACAAATGTCTAAAATGACAAAGAATGGACCAAAAATGTCCGAACTAACACATCTTAATTGATTGAAAGTGTCCAAATTGACAATGTTCATTTGAACTAAAAATATGGAAACATGCATAGCATCTGAAATCTCTCTACTGTTTTCAAGTAATCTCATGAAAGAACTTTGCAAGCCTCCAATCCTCCTATTAAAAACTAAAATATGCAAACATGGGTAGGCCTCCAAGCATTCTCATAAAATAAAATAAAATGTGCAAACAAGTGTAGGCCTCCAAGCATCCTCATAAAATAAAATAAAATGTGCAAACATGGGTAGGCCTCCAAGCATCTTCATAAAAAAAATATGCAAACATGGGCAAGCTTCCAAGATTTTGAAATTATATTATACTACTATTGTGGTCATCTATTTTGACAGAAATGGTTTAAAAAGGCATGCCACTTGGGACTCTTAGATGTCTTAGAAGACGTTGGAATGGACGTTATGATGTTCTATAGAACATTGTGATGCTTTAGATCTTCATTCTAGTGACAGTCAACAATTGTGACTACGGAACCCTAAAAAAGTGGACGCCTGCTTTTGCCTGTCACGTGGAACCCTAAAAAAGTGGACGCCTACTTTTGCTTGTCGCGTGGAACCCTAAAAAAGTGGACGCCTGCTTTTGCCTATCGCATGGAACCCTAAGGCATCTTCTTGTAGACTGTTCAAAAATTTAGCTTTGGAATTGAGAGCAATCTTTTGTGTGCAACATGACACTTCACTCAAGTGCGCATAGTTGTCTTCCGTTTCCAAGTGGAGAAGGAGCTTTAACAGAAGGAGATCATGATCTTGACAAGGATAGTGCAGGTCTCAACATTTTCAAGAACTTTTTGGAAGGGGTTGGGGCTGCATCACTCACCTCAACAATGGAGGTAGCCGAGGCGCCCACTACATCCACCCAAAACCTCCATAGAAGTAGCCGCCTACACAATCCAAGTGAGTTTTAGGGTGACGACGCTTGTGTGATGCCACAAATCTAGTTGTTTGATGCTTGGTACGAGTTCTCAGTCTTAGTGCAAAAGTCTCAACGCTGTCTTGGACCCTATTTTGGACATTGACTGAAGGTGGTCCGATTCCATGACAACATCTTCCTATTTCTATGTTTGGGCTTAGGGGGGGATGTACCGTCATTTTTTAGATTTCTTATGTAATCAGTTAGGATCGAAGGGGGGGGGATAATCTCAGTGAACTTGTTGCCTTGATCATGTTGCCTTGATCCTCAACCCTTGTCCTCAAGGAGCCTTTGTTGAGCTTTAATCAGGGTTGTCGTTAGTTTTAGGGTGAGAACGCTTGTGTGATGCCACAGATCCAGTCATTTGATGCTTGGTACGAGGTCTCAATCTTGGTGCGGACATGTCAATGTAGATGCAGACATACTAGTTCGGAAATTGAAGCAAACAATCTGATTCCAATTGTTAACTACGGATTCTTGCCCCTCTATGGATTTAGGGTTTTAATAGGTCAGGAAACATATTTTATGTTCATGAACATTGAGGCCTCCATTGGAAGCCCCACTGATGTTTTAAATTCTTTGTATTGACATGGATTGGCTGTACCCCCTAAGGTGCTTGTGTTTGGGCTTATATTTTTATTGATTATTTTGGTGAGACTACATGTCGTTGTTGATGTAAATCCGTTGTTGTGGACGTCTAAGATGTCTAAACGCCATGGTGAAATTCTAGGACCATGGGACCCTGCTGTTGCAGTCATATGGTGTTCAAATCGGTAATTGTGAGACTTGTGTTGTCATGATCAGTGATCAAGGCCTTATGCGTGTTGAATCTCAGTTTCTGCCTACAGCAATAGCTATGTTGCTTGAGTCACATCCTTTTGGAAATCCCTATACTTAGACATCCTTTTTGATATCTTGAAATATATGAAGGTCACGTGAGTGAACCCTAGAACGATGTCTAGATGTTGAGACTAATGTTGTAATAGACGTCTCAGTCATGTGAAGTGCTGCAAATTTAGCTTAGGGCGCCATAGGTGATGTTTAGGAAGTGTCACAATGATCCCGTTTGGTGTTTTTCCTTGCATGTTTGTTCTAGGTAGCAGGTGAAGATTTTGTGAAGTGGCCTTTATCACAACCAAGAATGGCACCAACTCGTTCAAAATTGCCAATGAAATGTGCACTAGAGCCATGACGTGGCCAAGGAACTTCATCAGATGCTACGCCGCATCAAGTGGTCCACATTCGTTTGTCCCAGGAGCAACACTCCAAGCATGCCAACGACAATTGGCAAGTGGCAAGCCGCCAACAAGAAAAGGGGAAGGGGAAGGCTGCTGCGAGGAGTCCACCATTGACGAAGTGCCGAGTGCACATGGCACAAGAGGAGGTAGAGGAGTCCGACCCGGAAGATAAAGTGGAGTATGAGGGTTCCAGCAATGACTCCGATGATCCCTCAAAATCCAAGTTTGTGCATTCATTTTGTCCCTTTGTTTCCAATTTCAGGTTTTCTTAGAGAATGCTTGCTTGTAGTAGCATCTCGTAGGAGTCCATGTGAAGGCCATTCAGTTGATTGAGGTGTTGTCAAGTGAGTCTCACGTCAACATAATTTTGCTAGTAGACACTGATTCCAGCACCGGCTTCGTCATGAGACGTTGATATAGACATTGTTCTAGACATCGATGAAGACGTCGTATGTCTTTATGCAGCAAAGATGTTCTTGGTTTGACTTTGTGGTCATCATGGCAAAGGCAGATGTCCGAGTATGGGGACTCGTCATCCTCAGACGATGATCTTGATACACTGATGTTGGAAAAGGAGCCAACTCCACCTCCAAATCCACCCTCGAATCATGTGAAACGGATCCTCGTCATTAAGAAGGACACTGCAAAGGGGGATAAGCAAGTAGTGAAGGTGGATAGACGTGGCAATCCTTACGGAAAAGCCGCTGAATATCTTGCAAATGACGTGAAGTCATTTGCAAAGGATCTCCACCTGGCATATGGATGGGGCGACCAGCCAATGAAGGACAAGATGCAGTTCTTTGAATGCGTAGCAGCACATATTAATTGGCATTGGAGTTGTTGTAATGGTTTGCGTTCTAGTGTTGGTACAACAGACGTCCACATGCTGTCTCGGATGTTTTAGTGTTGAGCAAGATGTCAATTTATCAGATGACTCACTACTTTGGACTCTAAGTTCACTTGATTTTGTTGCCTTTGTAGACTGCATTGTTAAAGGTGGTCTTGAGATCAACCCAGGTTGGTATGCTCAGTTTGTGACAAAGACTTTGATCAATATACGCCACAGCCTCATGAGGCTCATTGACCTTGATTTACCTATGCCCATCGGCTTGGACCCCGAGGTTTGGAAAACCCTCAAAGCAAAGCATAAATCGGCAAAGGCTCAAGAGAAGTCAATGCAGATGCATGCAATTTCAAAGTCTAAGAGCAACAAGGAAACCTAGATGAGGTCCATAGAGAAGCGTATGATGGGGGAGTTGGTAACATGTGCTTCACTCTAAGTGGTGTTTCAATGTTTCTATGCTAAATTTGTTGTCCTTACTAGCATTAGTTAATGTTGTTATCATGCATGTATAAGCATGGGTGTTGACAAGTGGCTTCTTATTTATTTCCTCACCGATGTCTAGATGCACATCTTTTGTTTTCTTTAATGTTTCTTTAGACTAACAGTGAGCTTGTAATGTATAATTGGCAGACTCTTGAACTGGGATGCATACTCGAGGATGATGAGCTTTAGCGTGCTAGCGAAGAAGAGTTTGCCTGGCATGAAGAAGAGCTCCGCAATGCAAACATCCGATATGCATCCCCCCAGGACATCGAGGAAGTGCGTGCAACAACATCAAAGATTGGAGGTCGTCTTGATGAGATGAATAACTTGATCCGTTTGCTTGTGCAATCCTTAGGCCCTAACAATGTACAACATCAGATTCTTGCATCAACGCCTGCAAGCCTGGCACTCTTGCAGGGCAACGTCTACATCGATATTCCCGAAGTCATTCACGGTCACAACACTACTGTAGGTGACGTTGATGGAAATGGAACCAATGCTATGTAGGTTGGTGAAGTTGGTGCAGACGTTGGCGTGGATGCAGATGAAGACACAGAGCCTGAGGTTGACTACTTGATGGACCATCCCCCGGACGACGCAAGAGACATTGATCCTGAACAGATTCAAGTTGATGTTGTTGTGGGTACCACGCTCGGCATTGATGGAGTGGCCCTTAACCCCCTTGCAACGCTTGTTGATAACGCGGTGAGTGCTCCCGTGGACGTCTCTGCGGATCCATATTCCATAGTGGCTTAGCCTGCATCCATCAAGGGAGAGGGTACTCCTATTGCCTTAGCAAGGCAATCCAACCCTCGAGAGGCATTTCTCATGTTGGACTGGACAAGAACATAGATGGGAGCTAGACATTGGTGTGTTGTTTTAGACATTGTATTGGACATTATGTATCTCTCTCTTATTATAGTGTTTTATCATTTAGTTCTAATAGTATGTACAGTGGTATTATGTGCAATCAGGTTGCAAATCTTCCATCTACATGATCGTCGTCTCACGTCAATCAAGTGACAAGGACCTTGAAGCCAACACCAAAGCCAACACAAGTGGTCACCACTGTGAAGGCTACGAAGGGAACCATGCAACAAGTGCCCAAACCCAATCCCCCTACATGAGGGGGGCAACCCAAAAAAGGAGAAGCATCATGGAAGAAATGACCATTGAGGTGTGTTTTGATTCTCTCAAAAGCATGGATATGTGGCTGGTAGGCCTTCAGTTGTTTGTTTGTCCATTGTCACTAACGTCCAGCGTTTGTTTGCAGGACTCCTTCTATCCATGGAGACCTCGCCTTCAACACTCAAATGTTTGCTTAGACATAGAGGACTCTTCACGCAACATTGTGAGAACTTCTTGGTGGCACTATTTCATGATTATCTAAACGGGTTTAGTGTCTATCATATTTTTTGTGGGGCATGTTGTGCTATATTGCCTTTTACAAAAGCTTTGTTCTCCTCATGGAGATTTGTTTTCCTTGCAACACTTTACCGATATATGAATATGATATTTTTTGTTTGCCTAAAGGCTCCTCCATTTAGTGGTGCATGTATTTCAAGTATTGTGATTGTGCTAAGCTCTCTTGCTATGCAATGTCATTCATTGATATAGTGTAAAACCAACTTTGGTAAATATGTGCCATGCCAAAGCATTGTTTAGGTCTCTTCAAATGTGGGCACAATGTCTAATGTTCAACGTCCTCACGATCATTGCAATGTTGCACCGCATTGTTTTGATGTCTTAATGTCTGTCTACAAGCGCACATAGGAATCCACCATATGGTTAGGTAGGATTTAATCCTAGACCCCTTCAATTCAGTGTCAATGTCTGTGAAGTCTACAACATGTCTTCATTCACATCTCACAGTGCACATTGCTATCACATCTAAGCTTGCCCTAAACGTGGAAGCATCAAAAGCTATGCATGCATGTCATTAAACATAGCCCTATACACGTCCTGAACATTGTCTACACAAACTTGTGCTTCTCAATTGCCTAACTAGTTAGTGTCATTTCAGACATCCCATGCTCAAACCCAATCTTCAAGCACGTTGGTATGAAGCATGTACATGTTGTCTAAAATGATTTGTTACTTGTAAAAATGTTGTACATGTGAATGTTGACATCCAATGCGCCACACGTCTAGTAGAAAATTGCATAAACATGTCCTTAACCATGTCGAATGCCCCACTGTGAAAGCCTCAGACGATACAAATGGCGTTAGAATCGTAGTGCTTACCAATAGTGCATGTTTCGCATAAACATTGTCTTTAACATAGTTGTGTCTGGGACAACATCGTGTTAGACTTTGTGATGTCTGAAAAGACATCTTTCATACATATATAGAAAGCTCTAGAAGAGGCTTCTCCGCGCACCAAAATTGTTCACGTCAACATTCGAAGATGCCATGTCATCTAATGTTGACTCACCGGTCAATGTATACATCAAATGCCACATCACCAAAATTGGATGGATGAGAAAATTGCCAACCTGGCTGCCCATGCTCACGTGGCACCAAATTTGTAGCCACATGGCAGAGTTCTGGCACCCGTTGACTAGTGTCTTTTTGGATGTCCGGTGCTTAGCATGCTGCTGTCCAGGCTTATTTTTGGATGTCCGACCCCTGTCTTGGGCAACTCGATGTAATTAGACACCTCCGTCAACATGCGTAATGTCGGATCTGACGTTTGAGTGTCCTAATTTCACAGTCAGGCGACTGTGTGTTTTCTTCTAGTGCAAACTGGATTAGAGGAGGAAGAAGAGGAGGAGGAGGACATGGAAGAGGAAGACTCGCCTCCAGAAATCCTTAAGATCTAGACATGGGCAGCATTGAAGATGACTCCAATGAAGACGACTCCGAAAGCAACTCCAAAGGCATCCATCTGGACACCAACAAGTCAAGGCAGGAGCAGTCACAAGAAGGCACAAAAGGCGAAGTAGTTAGGATTTTAGTTAGTTAGGATTTGAATTTTGAATGGGATTTAGGTTTCCAGGCGTGGGTCTGGGTTCCAGATTTATAGGATCTGATTTTCCAAGTTTCTTGGGAGGTCTGTGATTGGTCACCAGGATTTTTGGATGGCTTTTTGGCCTTTTAGGCTTTGGCTTTTTGGGTTTTTACGGGACAGTAGGCTTGTTGCCCTCTCATTCCATCCTAGTGCGTATAGTTGTTATTTTGTCATCTTTTCTTTAATTTGAGCCACCAAGTGGACATTCAAGAATTGATCTACCGTATATCTAGCTTTCTTATATTTGTGTGTGAGAGCATTGAAGTGTAAGAGAGAGGAGGAGGAAAGGAGGAATTCGGAACTGAGGTGACTAGATCTGATTTCGGAGGGAACATTTGTGACGAAGTTTAGGCTTGTGAATACAATCTTGTGCGTGGTGCCTTTAAAACACTGGAACGGAAATCCGGCAAGGAGTGGTGTGGGTGTGAGCTTGGCTAAACCAGGGAGGGTTCCGTGCTGAGATAAGCAACCGCCAATGGAAAAATCCCCATCCTATTCTCCCTGGAAGGTTTGCCAAACCCTAGGATCAGTCTAGTGAACGACTAACAATCCCCCATCGGTTCTGGTTTTTGTTGATCTATCATTGTAGTAGAGAAGACTTGTTACGGCTCTGAGTGACTATCGCAACACAGAGCAAGTAAATTCCTTGTTATACTCACAAAAATCACTCTAGAGCATAACTAAGTGACTCTAAAGATCAAACCTACGAGATTCTGTGAAGTATTTAGCTTTATTAAGCAAGTAAGCCTTACTAACTTCTAACCTTTCTTCCGGTCTTAGATCTAAAACCAAAAACAACCAACCACCAGATATTACCAAACCGGATTCATCCTCCTTCCGGTTTCCTATATCTCCGGTTGATCCAATTTAATTCAATCCTAGGATCACACCACTTTCAGTCCTCGTACTCCTCTGGACCAATCCATTCCGGATTGCCCATATGTCTCGTTACTCCTACTCCGATTTAGTTTTGCCTTTGTCGGACCATCAGAGGGATTGCCACTTGATTTTGTGAGTGGTAGGCCCACCACTCCTTCCATGGATTATAGTGGATGAAGGTCCACTATCCTATCTCTTCCTCTCCTAAACTAACTCGGATCCGGTTTGATCTCTTACAACAAGCTAGACATCAATTCGGTTCGCAGGTCACATAGAGACCCCTCATACGATCCTTTCTTACTACAACGACCTTGATGCCAGTTCCTACCCGTGTGAAGCTAGATGGTCACAAGTGTACTCGTCCATTCTAGCACTTACCAGAGCTATTCTGTTTATCAACTAAGGTGGTGAAACCTCTCAGAAGATCGGACACTCAACCAGATTTGCTACCCAAGAGTTCTAGCATGACTAAGGATACCCTATCTATCCACCTAGCCTAACAACGGCTTTCTCACCCAGAACTCAAAACTCTAGATCTACGGAGGCACTAAAGTCCATTCCCAACACTTCCACAACCCGCTCACATACACTAAGGATCGGAAACGTACACACCAAGGAGAGAAATCTATTCACCAATCAATCCTACACCTTCCTAACTCCACATCATGCAAACCTACCACACTTAGAAGATACACACAACACAAAAGCACATACAAAGGTACAAGAAGTTTGCAACAAGAAGACTCCCAGTACCCTTCGCAGGGACTAACTTAAATACACCCTAAAAGTACAAACGAGCATAAAAGCCTGCAAAAGTTTCGCCGCAATTGAGGCCGGACTTTTCAGTCCTACCTACTACTAATCAAATCGGAACAGGGTCCAGATCCGTTCCTACTGTCGCGAGCCGTAATCCTAGAAGTCACCATGTTAGTATTTAGGAGTAGATAACTATATAGAATTTTTCAAAATTTCTAATAGACAAAAAGGATTAGAACCCTCTTAGCCTAAACAACTTGTTAAGACTAAGAGGATACTCCAGGTAATCCGTAACGGGATCCAGGACGGATCCAGAATTCGGAAACCCGAATAGCGACAGCCTACTGCCTAGACTTCCGGTCTAGGAGAATAGGGACCCGTTACGGATAAACGGTCCACTTTACAAACAATCGGTATTTTGACGAGTACTTAACCCCGCCACTCTCATTTGTTCTTCCTCTTTTTCCCACAACTGTTTTGTGCGTGTATAGTTGAGTGAAAGAGTGGTGAGTTAGTGATTGGGTGAGAAGTTATTGTGTGTTAAGATTTCAGAGTAGTTTGTGATGGTGGAGGGAGATATCCGGAAGACTTTGGTCACGGGCCAGATGGTTTGTCCAACCATTCCAGAAAGGCTAAGAGAGAGATCCCAACTAGAGGACGAACTCAATGAGATAGGGTGTGTCGGTTTGTTCATGCGGCCATGGAATGTAAAGAACGACCGGATGATCCAGGAGCTGATTGTAGGAGCCTCAAACCAGTACAAATTGACAGTGAGAGGAAGGCCTGCAACCTGGACTAATGAAGTCTGGGCTAAGGTTTACGGATTCCCTAAAAAAGGATCCAATTTAGCTTCCCGGACAGACAAGTTTACGGTCGGGAAGTTCAAGAACGCAACCCATTCTAAAGAAGGGTATGCAATGAGTGACTACCTAGATGCAAGGTAGAGGCATGTACTAGAGTTCCTGATCCCCATCCTCTATCCAGAAAAGCCTACCCGGGTTACGGTTACGGTAGCAAACACCAGATTTGGTGCTATGGAAGGTAGGCGAGTCAGTTGGGGCAAGGTTATTAGGTCAGTAGTCTCCAAGCTTGCCACCAACGTAGGAAAAGGGAAGACCAGTCCAATAGGTCCGTATCTTTTCCACCTCTACCACTAGGTAGAGCTTTTAAGTGATGCGGAAATGGTAGAGTACAACACCGAAGCCACCATCCTCCAATATGGCCTCACAGAAGAAGTGACAACAAAACAGCCACTGATAGAGGAGGAGGAGGATCTGGAAGAGGACAAGCAACTCCTGGAGCGCAAGCGACGGAAGTCGATGGATTCGACATCTTGGGGGAAGCTTCCGGCCAAATAGAATATATCTGAGGAAGAAGAAGGGAGCATATTCAAATTCTTCAAGACCGGGTTCAATTGGGTACTACAAGCGCAAGAGTACCACGAGAACCTAATGGATCAACTGAGGAGGATTAGCCGGGAGTTGAAGACGGAGCCGGAAGACATCCTGGACGTCTTGAAGAAACTTCCAAATCCGGAAGTTCTCGAGAAGAAAGACAAGTAGATTGAAGCCTTGAAGAAGGAGAAAGCAGACCTTCAGGCAAGACTGAGCTAGGCTCAAGGGGAGATGGCTGCAGCAAAATAGAGGGAGAAGGAAGCCCTACAGCTGTTGAAGAACCCATTCGGGTTGGTGAACAAGCCGGCCAACCTGGTGATGAAGGCAGCTCTAGTCTAGAGTTGGTTGACTGAAGAAGGGCACCTCACCAGATCCAAGGTGATTCGAATACTAGTGGACTTCTCCTCGCTAATGGAGATTATGTTGAAGGAGATGAGGCAACTGCTTGGGCAGATCGACCCTGACTGGGTAATGGACTTTTCCAACTTCCCAGAGATCCATTTCGACACAGAAACCCAAGTCAAGCTCACAACCTCGATGCCACTGCCGTCAAAACCGGAAGCCCTGCAGGAAAGTCTTTGGTATTCGACGGAACCCTTCTCCAAGCAACTAGAGAAGACAATCCAAGGGAGTGTGAAGACAGCGCCCGAGACAAGTAAGCAGCCAGATGCGACACAGGAGTTAGCACCGCCGGAGATTACGGTTTCACCACTTGTCCCAGTGTTCCACCTTCCGGAGAAGGAGCCACTTCCGACACCTCGCACCCAGACCCGGGGTAAACTGACAAAGCAGATTGGGGGATTGTTGAATCCAGCTCGGACTCATCCGGAAGAATTTGAGCACATGCTACTAGAGCAGAAACCAAGGAAGGAGATCGAACCTATCATGTTGGATGAGACGTCTTCAAGTGAGGAGAACGAGACGGAGATAACTCAAATTGAGAAATTTGAGGAGGAAGAGTACCGGACCAGTCAGAGGATGAGGACGAGGAAGAAGGGAACTACTCTCCTCCGGAAATCTGGAAAATCCAGACGCGGGCAGCGTTGTGGATGACACCGATCAAGGCAACTCCGAGGTCATCCACGCGAGCACTAGCGAGTCAAGGTGGGAGGAGCCAAAAGAAAGCGCGGAAGGGGAAGTAGTTAGGACCTTTCTTTAGGCAGTTAGGATTTAAAATTTTGAATTGGATCTAGATTTCCAAGTGTGGGACTGGGTTCCGGATTTGTAGGATCTCACTTTTCCGGATTTCTCGGGAAGTTTGTGAGTGGTCACTAGGATTTTCGGGTGCCCTTTTTGCCTTTTTGGCTTTGGTTGTTTTGAGTTTTTAAGTATGAGGCAGGTTTGTTGCCTCTCATTCCATCCTAGCGTTATAGTTTGTATCTTATCATCGTTTCTTTAATCTCAGCCACCAAGTGGACCCTCAGGAATTGATCTGTCGTATATCCAGCTTTCCGGTGTTGTCTTTCGAGTGTGTGGATGTGTAAGAGAAGAGGAGGAAAGGAGGAATTCGGAGCTGAGTTGCGAGGAATGTTTGTGACGTAGTCTAGACTAGAGATTTTGGTCTTGAGCACGTGTCTTTAAACTCCTGGAATGGGAATCTGATTAGGAGTGGTCTGGGTGCAAATCCGGAATACCAGGAAGAGTTCCGTGTGGAGATAAGCAACCGCTAGTAGAAGAAACCCCATATCACTTACCGAAAGGTCAGCCAAACCCTAGGATCAGTCTAACGCACAACTTACAATCCCTATCTTAGTTCCGGTTGTTGTTGGTCTGATGTTGTAGTGAAAAAGACTTGTTACGGCTCTGAGTAACTTGCCTCCCAGGTTGGCCATCTGGAAGGTTGTGAGAGTGTTTTCGGTCGATCTAGTGCAACATTTGGTCTAAGTGTGTGTTGTGTAGTTTGAGAGAGAAGAGAGTGTGAGGAATAAGAGTGGTGAGTCCCTACCTCACTATACAATCAAAGGAGGACCCTCGAAGGGTAAAACAAAGGTATCAAAAACCAGTGTTTATGAGTAAAGAGACAAATCCGGATTCCGGAAAAAGAGTGAATCCGGATTTGAATCCGGAAAGAGAGTGCTTAAGTTGGTAGAACGAATAACCTAGGCTTGCAACAACATACTAGAATCCTCTAGGATGATATTTCGAGTTAGTTTACACGTTTGAGTGTTGTAAATGGTATTTACCGCACGCTACGCGTACAACACCTACCCTTCCTAATATTTACACACCTACGTATCTACCCGAGATCCAATGGTAGCACTCTCGATTCCCGCCTCCATCTGCTCGAAGATCTCGTTCAAGTTCCAATTTTGTTCCCCCTCCTGAGGGTTAGGAACCGGGTCGCCTTCTGTGGATCCGGGGGTTGAATCTAAATCGATGGCGGTTCTAGGCATGCCGTTCAGATTCACCTTAGCCTTTGATCTCTTGGACTTGGGGGTGACATCCTTCCTCTCTCTTGCTGTTGTATTCAAGAACGAATCTGGAAGTGATATGTCAGAGAGTCGAATCCCTCAAGAGTAGGTGGCTCTCGATAGTATGTGGGTACTCTCCTCTATCCGATTCACCGCTTTCCGTGCCTCCTCCATTGCCGCTTCAACTTGTTCGGCAAAGTCTGTGAGAATCCAGACCATCCAAGAACCGGATAGCTTCTTCTCATCGTGCACCTTCTCATCAAAGAGTTTGGCCTTGGCAGCGGCCATTCCGGTCTCCCCGAAGGTGGCCTTCACCTGGTCAACCATTTTCTAAGCCTCCTCCGCCATCGAACGAGCAACTGCAAAGTTCTTCTTGAGTACAAGGAGTTTTGCCTTCACTCGATCCACCTCCTCCTGTAACCTACAGATCTCTGCTTCCTATTTCTAGGTTTCAACCAAATCAGAGATGCAGCTCACCACCTTCTTCGGTGGCTCTCTGTCTAGCGGTGCTCCCACCAACTCTCTAATTGTGAGCAGGATCCTTCTCTTCAATTCCCAATCCACTCTCACGTCGCACAAGATTTCGACAAGAGGATTGAATGGATCATCGGGATCTAATTCCTCTAATATGGTCTTCTCGACCCCCAGTCTCTCTTCCAAGGCCAAGGTATCACGACCGGGTGGCATCCCTTGCTTGTGAGGAGAGGTCGTCTTCTGTCGCTTAATCAACGGCATCGTTGCCTTGTCATCCTGTTACTCACTTTCATCCCTCGGATCAGAACCAAAATCGACTTCGTCATCCGTTTCCAATTCTCCATATTTCAGGAGAACTTCCTGAGCCCTCCACACCTTCTCCTCTGTAGCGCTCAAGAGCTAATGGGAATGGTAGAGATGGATGAAGTAGGGACACACGGGAGTAGCCCTACTCTTTCCAACTCTACTTACAAGTTGGATTACCAAATCGGAAATGATCCGACGCCTACCGACTCTCCAGTCTCCCCTCAGGGCGCTAAATATTGTATTTGCGAGGGAAATCGTCACCCTCATTGGCTTTTCCGGATGCAGGATCGGAACAAGGAACTGTAGAAGTTAGCAGTGGCGATCGTCGACGCAATCCCCTATGGCGTAGTTGTCCTTTGGGTTGATAGCACCCTGGAACTTGCCCCAGAAGAACTCATCCTTCCAGTTCACCATTTCCAATCTTCCTAACCGGAAATTATATACCGCTCTCTAGACCTCCTCCGTCTAGAGATGCAAAACTACTCTCATGGTGTTGTCAAACTTGTTGGATAGCTTACCCAAGAGTTCCCTCACCATAACCTCTTCCCTGAAGCCCCAGGGTTTCTCTACAAACTCCAAGCAACCCATGGAAGTCAAATCTTCCATGAGTTGGGACTTTGCTAGTTTGGTAGAGGGAATGACTAGAATCACTTTCCGGAGCTTCACCTCTACTAAGGACGTACTAGCCTGTCGGCCTCTACTTCTCCTAAGCTTCGGCATGGACACGGATGCAAGCTCGGAACCCCTTTCCAATTCTACCTTACTCTCTCCCAGCCGCACGTCCCGTTCCTCACTTTCTCTCTCTGATCTCAACCAGAAATCAAAACTCTGACAGTAACAATTCAATCCTCGAAAAAGACACTTTCAAACAAATCCTACACGGACAGCTAAGTCACAAACGAGAGTAGAGAGCTCAGAGCATGGAGAGCACTAAAACAAGCAAAAATGCAAAAGAGGTTCAACTGGGTAGGCCAGCCCTTATATAGTCGTTGGACCCCTATTACCCCATCATGACCTATTCTGGATCCGGTCCTCCTGATATCCAGTCCATCCCCTATCTAGTCAAACTTACATTCTCATCCGTTCTCGTGCTAGGACCGGATTGGAGCTGATCCATCTACTACCTCATTTTCCTTCTCTATTTTAGCTCCCGATGGTTCCTTAGCTAGATTTGGATACCTACGTTTGGGTTTCTAATTAGTTTTCCTACGTAAATCACAAAAATATAAAGTTTCACGTCGCAACAATGACTTGCCTTTCGGATTGGCCATGCGGGAAGTTGTGAGAGTATTTCTTGGTCTGATCTAGTGCAACATTTGGTCTAAGTGTGTTTGATATAGTTTAGAGAGAGAAGAGAGTGTGAGGAATACAAGTGGTGAGTCCCTACCCCTCTACAAGATCAAAGGCAGACCCTCTAAGGGTAAAATAGAGGGACCAAAAACCAGAGTGTGTGTAAGAAGAGACGGATCCGAATTCCGGAAAGGAGTGGATCCAGATTGGATTCTGGAAAGGTAGTGATCCGGAAGAGAGAAAAGAGGTGAAGAGAGTGCTTAAGTTAGAAATATGGATAATCTCGGCTTGCAACAATAGTCTAGAATCCCCTGGTATGATATTTCAAGTCATTTTACAACATTTTGGTGTTGTAATGGTACTTACGCTCCACTACACGTACAACATGGCACGGAATGATTTCATCCATAGAGAGTGGGTGTAGTCCATAGTACATGATGAATTCGGTAGAAACAGTGAAGAGATTGATTGCAGATGTCATGACAAGCCACTGAGGAATCTACAATAATGGTAGTCAGTGGCACCAATAGGGTGACTACTAAGGTGACATCTTCTTTTAGGACGTTGTAGAATGTGGTGTCATGAGCATTTGCATATGAGGAATAACTTTGGAACTTCTCACAAAATTTGACGATGGACTATGGGAGGAATAGTTGGCAGTGAACATGTCGCAAGTATGTATCATGTTCAAGCACAGAGTGACACTTTCAATTCAATTGTCCATGAGAAAGAATGGCATGTAAAAACTACTTCTAATGACTTTCTTGTCCATTATACATGAATTATTTTTGGAACATGTGTGTTCCTTCCCAATGTATACATGGAATTGAGTGATTCGTTAGTCGCAGAAGCAAGGCAAGAGCAACTCTAGGCAGTCAAAGAAGTCCTCCAAGAACTTTGTTACCTGGAACGAGCTGCATGTTGCTCTAGGACAAGCACAAAGTGGAGGTGTTGGTTTGTCTCAATGTGAAGGTACAAGAAAGAAGCAAACACAATGCAGTCCTTCGCTTCCTCTAATAGAGACAGGAATGGAAGCTCCGTTTCTGAGTGAAGAGACAAGTAGAGTAAGAGCTTCAGGAAGGCCAATAGCTAGGGGAGTAGTGGCCCGATGTCAATCGACATTGTCCGCTGAAAAGACTAGCAATGATAGGGATACATTGGCCGCACTACCTCTATGTAAGATGCAATTGTTGACATGAATTGATTTTCAAAACTAATTAATTTACGATATGGAAATCTTCATGTACTTATATTGTGAGTTGAAGAAACCAATTTACTAGGCGTGACAAGAAGAAATGGAACAACACTTGGCAACAGCTACATGGAGAGGTCAAAAAGTTACGACTGTGAATTAACTTGTTGTGCTGAAATAGTACCCAAGTAGGTTGATAGAGCAAAATCCCTTATCAGAAAAGAGAATTTTGCATCTCCTTATTCTTTGGAAAGGAAGCGAAGCACTCATAGAGTCAAAGAGTTGCCTCTAAAGAAGTTGTCCACTAATACAATGCGCATCCCTACAGCAGATGTAGCCTTTCGAAATATTGGGGGTGAATCTCCTATGTGGTAGACAAAATCAATAATTTGGCAAAGTAGTAAAGCAACACGAGGGCATTGTAGCTCAATTCGTGGACCGAAGGACATGTCGTCCAGTGCATTACACCATGCACATGTAAGATCACATGGTCCTCAAAGAATGCAACATCCTGCAACCATGGAAGAGGCTTCAGAAGTGAGCCATTTTTGAACATATCATTGTTTGAAAATGCATATTGTCAAAAAATTTATGTTGTTGAAGATTCCTAGATGCCTGTAGACTAAACTATTAGCGAAGCATTTATGTTTCCTTCTCCTAATTGCAATGAAGGAGGTTTGAAATCAAGAAGACTTTCTTTCTATACATTTAGTGAAGTATATATTCTGTGCAGGGGTTAGGGGAAGACAAAGGAAATATCAGAACAGACCCAAAAGAGAATGTACAAATGGAAGATGAATTGGAGATGGAGCTTTCAATCGACGTTGAGCAGGTACTAGACGCATCATACGGTGTCATGGTTGATAGCAATGAGTATGCAAAGGAAGAGGATTGCATCAATGAGACCAACAAAGAAGGTGCAGGAGTCTAGTTGGAGGTGCACGAGCTTGCTTAGGGTGACGAATCATCAAGGAAGGAAAAGAAGCAAATACAAAGCTTGAGAGAAAGAGGAGGCCTACATCGGAGATAGGGGCGTCCGCAGCATTTTCTCTTAGTAGATGAGTATACTAGGAAAGCATATGGAGTGGAAGTGGGGGATTGGCATAAAGAGCTCATGTTGTTGTCTAGGGATTTGGATCCAGCTATAAATAACATAAATAAGCAACCACAAGGCGTAGTGGCAGAAATTGCAGAGTGGATCCAACATACTTGGAAATACAATGTACCGATTTGGTTCGAATTTGTAAAAGAGGTTGTAGCTCGCAGTGTAAACCTATGTCGATCCGAGCTTTGGAAAAAAATTCGGAACAAGGAATCAAGGCTAGAGGGCATGTCCGATTGGTCTTGGCAAATACTTAAAAGACAAATGGAGAGTCCGGCAACAACAAGGAAGTTGGAGGCTTGTAGCTGAGCAAACACTATGAGAGTGAACTTTGGTAGAACCGACCCTTCAGGGGAGGTTGGTGTGAGGGAGAGGTTACGAAGAAAATTACGTCGATCACTAGATCTAGAGGAAATTCAGTTTGAGATGGCTTGAGACAAAGGATATGGTAGTTGTTCTCAAATGAAAAAGGAGGACTTAAGCATCATGCATGGAAGTGAAAGTATCGTGCAATACAACGTGTAGGGAGAATGTGCCAATGCATGGAGTGGGAATGCACTAAAAAGCAGTTGTTTGAAAAGAACTATGGGAGGGCATACTAGTGATGAAGTCAATTTCAATGTGGATTCCCAAGTAGAAAGTGTTGAGGGTTTTGAAGGAGGAGAGCTGCTGACAAAAGAACAAATTTTGCATCATCCTCTCATAATGAAAATGATGCAAAGGCTGCAAGCCTTGGAAGGGCAACTAATAGCACCACATCAAGATAGGTTGGACGCTTCAGCACGAAACAACACCACAAAAACCTTGTTTGAAGAAATTTAGGGCAATAGAGGAGAAAAAAGTGGTGTCAATGTACAGGTACGTGTTGAGGTATTTTGGAAGATGATGTCATTCATGGTGTTTCATAATGTGAGGTAAAATCCAAGTCTTTGTCAACATTGTCAAAATTTCTAAGTCGTGGATGATGTACCCATCTAGCAGCATGGGAAGATGCGAGTTGACATCTTTTAGGTCATTCATTAAACATGCAAGATGGAAGGCAGGTGAAAGAAGATAAGGAAAGAGGACCATATGGAGAACTTCAAAAATCCAAGCAACGGAAAAGCAGAGAGATGCAAATTGCATGAGGTAGTGCATTGCAGGTATGTCATCACTTGCAACCATGAAATGGAATGGCAATGGCAAGTTAAAAGCAAAAGTAAATTTCATGAAAGGATTTGGGTTTCTTCCAAAGGGTCTGGCTATCAGAAGTATCTACTTATATTAGAAGAGTAAACTCTAAACAATTTTGTTTCTGTAGGATTCAAACTCCTGAGTTCTATCGCATGCAATTCTGACAAATAGAGAGGTGTGGAATGAGGAGCTACCAATTGTGGAGTTGTATCAAATGAAGACTGAGGTGATTATTTCATTTTCATTTGATTCCACATCCTTCTTTGTTCCGTAGTAGAAACGAAGTTTTGTGTACAAAGTTTTAGAATAAAATTAGGAAGTTCCCAAAGAGAAAATGCAAGTGAAATACAATGCTAGGCAAACAGGAGTGACAAGATCTTCTTGGAGGAAAGGATGAACTTCCAAATTGTAGCCTACTGAGGAATATTTCATGGGGGACATGGTAGCATAGGATTAGCGGAAGTAGTGGTCATTAGTGTTGTCGAAAAGTATTTTTGTTGTTTATTTTCTTCGGGCAGCAAAGGTCTGAAGAAATGAGTGAATGTACACTTTTCTGTATGTAATAAATATATTTATATGAAGGGATGCAGTTTTCACCAACTTCATGGAAGTTGCAAAAGGCAATTTTTAATATATACAAGTCATTGAAATGGAACTTAAAGTCAGAACTTGCTCATTCAGTAATTTCAGAGGATACCTTCAATGGTATTACAAAAAATGAAAGATAGATCTACAAAATGAAAACAAAGTCACATTCGAACAAACACTAAATAGAAGATAAGGTTGCTTACTGGATCACATGCAAGTAAGCTTATTGGACAATAGACATCCAACTTGGCAGTGCAATAGATAGAAAGTGAAATTGACTCATTTTTTGTTACAAAATGACACCATAATTGACTTGATTCTGTCACAATGATGTCCAAATCAAGGTGTCCTTATTGATGACATAGTTGACAAAGTTCTATCAATTTGCAGTCAATTTAACCACATTTTCTCTTATAGTGTTGGTTTCTTCTTTCTCTCCATAGCTCTGCCCTCAGCTTTCTGTTGTTTGTTCTCGTAAAATTCTTGGAATAAACTCCGGGTTTCAAAAAAAAAATTACACTAGAAAGTTAGAAGTTCCCAATGCAGTCACTAATCACTACATTACTGTCAAGTAAGACATTGATTGTGGTCCAAATCTCATTTAGTAATAAAACCCATGATGGGATCTGAAAAAACCATAATGGGGTCATTCTATAGGTGTCCACTATGGGTCATCTAACCACAATGGGTTGTTTTACCTTACATAGTTTTGCCAATGCATAGAAAATTGTGTGTGTACTTTGGCTCAAATCTCGATTTTCAAAAGATTTTCTATTATGTACATTTAGCACCCCTATTATTTTAGGTAGAAACCTGGCGCAGTTTAGCCAGTTTAAATGATCGTTGATGAGCACTAGGATAAACCCCTCCAGTAGACCAGTACTACTACGTTAAACCCGAGCCTAACTGAACTTCAACCAGGGCAGGGCAGGGCATCCCAGCGTGGCAGTGCAGTGCAAGCATTGCCAGTGAGAACAGGGGTTGGCTCCGCCTGAGAGAATGAGCGTGAGCGAATCAATTGTCCTTCCTCTTCTGTACAGGACTGGAGGACTGCAGGACTGCAGGCAGGCAGGCGGGCACCAGCCATGAGTTCTAAATTATTGTCGTGTGTGCAGGCAAGTACACGAAAGCGAGCAAGTTTTACTGGGTAGCAATAATGAGCAATTGACTCGGGAGTCCACTGGGTCTGGTGGCGTTGGGTTGGTCCGACCCGGCCCAGCCCTGGCTACACTAAGCTAAGCTACTTCTGGCATGACGGACGGACTTCCACTCCCAGACACGGGCGAACTTAAGTTAACTTAACTTACAGGACCGACGCACTAACGTACGCCCTGGAGGGGGGTTCAGTTCGAAAGGAGAGTTTTGGAGGGATGCAATTGAACTGAACTGAACTGAACTTACACAGGCCCTGGAGGGCGGGGGAGGAGGGGCCGACTGAGGGGGGGAACTGAAGGGCGGAAGTTAATAATAAGTGAAATCAGCCAGTTCCCTTGCACCCGGCTTTCCTCCATTGGTGGGGCAGAAAGATAGATAAGCTTCGGCTCTTTATGTCAGAGCTGGACTGCAGGGCCAGAACCATTCGTTTCCTTTCGCTTTGGGGCAGGACTGGGGATCAGACAGGCTGGATTGCTGGAAGGAAGGGATCATCAAAAGCCAAGCCAAGCTGCAAAGGGAAGAAGGGGCAAAGGAGAAGGAAATGGGCACTCAGTCGTTGATTGCATCTCCGTCGCAGCCATGGGCTATGATAATACGTTATAAGACTCAGTCCCTCACAAGAAAATGGAGCAGCCGGAACTGGGTTTAGAGAAAATGGTACGAAAAGAAACAAATCGGGCGAAATCTTGATATTTGGAAGCATCTGCCAGATCTCTCCTTCCGACTTCATCTAATTAGTAGGAAAGAAGGAAATGGTGACCCTAACCACCAAGTACTGTAGTATCTGTTGTTTGGATCATTTTTTAATACAATTGATGAGGATTTTATACCATAAAGTTCTAGTATGTCTATATGCAACACAAATTGGATTCTAAGTAGGCTCTCTGGTCTCAATTTTCATCATGATTTTTTGAAAAAATTTGGAAGAAAGAAAAAACAATAGCTTTGATTTCTAATTTTGTCTCCATAGGAAGATTGGATTGGATCTATTTGGACTAGTGATGAGAAAGGTATGGACAACCTTGTCTTTTGGACCTCTTCTTGAAAAAATGACTTACAAGATTCATTTTTGAACTCAATTTTCACAATATTTCAAAAAAAGGTCACTTGCTAGAATAATTTCATTGTAGGGATTAGTGTGTTTCAATTCCATCATTGAGCTATTAACAATTTAGTTTTTTCTTCAATCCAATACTTACTTCTATTTAACAATTTTTCAAAGAATGAAAATCAAGTTTGTTTTAGTTTGTTTCCCTAGACTTTCAATTCAATTCTTCAAGATTGTTATTTTTAAATTCAATATTGGTAGTGCAAAAAGTTTAAGCTCAAAAGATTCAAAGTCTTATAATCTAGTTAGACAAGGTGCAAAAACACACATTTCTTTCACTTCAAACACACATTTATCTTGCAATCTATGTGATTAAAATTTCTAAAATATCTTATGCTCATTCTTAGACTAGTCTAGTAGAAGATCCTACAATTAGATACATGAGACCAAAGAATTTTTAAAGTTTTTGCTCTTTGCAATAAAAATTGCAATTTTTAATATATTTTGATCAAAAAAGACCTGAAGACTTTAGGGATTATGCATGTAAGAAAATTTCAAAAGTTCTATTATTTAAGAGATATTGGTATATTTTACAATGTATAATATAGTGCATAACAACCTCTAATTGTAAGATTGTAGAATTGTAGAATATAAGTACAATAAAATTAATCAAGCACCTTCAATCCATAAAGGACTATAGTGTTTCAAAGCCCAAAACTTCTTTAAAGTCCTCATATCCAAAGCAAGGCTAAAATGTCTATCTATATTTATTCTCGAGAACCAAGGGATAATCCATAACTTAACTTCTTCAAGTTTTATTTTGCAAGCAATGAAGGTAGAAAAAATAGAAATTGAAGAAGTATTACAAAATGCAACTTAATCCTTAAAATTTTAAGCCATTTTCAAGGTGTTTTGGATCTTAGTTTGTACGCTGTACAAACAGTTGAAGTTTAGAGTATGATGAGAGTTTTTTAAGCAAAATTAAGTGTAGGATCTTGTAGAAAATCAAGTCCTTATCATCTCTACAAAGTTTGGTTTCAGTGACTAAAGTCATAGATTGGAAGATTATGACATAAAAGTCAAGGGTACTTCAAGGAAATCAAGCTTTGGGTGTAGCCAAAGTTGTACTTTGATTGGCTCTTTTAGACTCATAACATTTTAGAAAGTTGGCATCCTATACTCATTCTCAAGGAAACAAGTTCCACATACATAACAACAAGTAATGTCTTTTTAAGATAAAAAAATGAGTGAAAACATGGGCTTGCAGCAATGACCACTTCATTGTTAAATTTTAGAAACTATGAGATAAATGGAAGATTTGTCACAAATTTGGAGCCAAATTTCCATATCAAATATAGTAGAGTGGAAAGAACAAAAGATAAGACACTCAATAGGGAAAAAAAATTGACCCACTCAAATCCGAGTGCAAGATATGTATTCCAATAATTGTCTGTATCCATAAACCAATAGAGTTAAAAAAAAAGGGGGGGGGGGGGGGGGGGGGGAAGGGCGGTGCCGCTCTAGGTCTAATCTACCATAGGCGCCTCTTTGAAAAAAGGGCCATCAACACTCTAAGCTAGGAACCCATTAGAATTCCAAATGACACCATTGTCCAACCTCATTACTATTGGGCGGATGGTTTTCTCTCAAGATGTTCCTCACATAGCTTGCCATGCATCGCTTCTAAAAGCAAGCCTAAGTCTCCAACTACATCTCTCCCATCCACGAAGCTAAGCCCAACCTTGCTGACACTCAGAAGCACATTTATAACCATGCCATCCCATGAACACATGCCTCTACCTCATTCGCTAGAGTTCTCCCATCATTGCTACAACCTTGAAACCACCTATACTTTGGAATTTTTTGTAAATTCAACAGTGAATCTTTGTCAAAATTTGAAAACTCTACTTGATAGCTAATTTGATTCTTGAACATGAGCCCAAGTGCAAGTGATTCGTCACATTCCTAAGTCCAAAATGTTGTTCTAAAAATTATTGACCCATTTTAGGTCACTCAAAATTTTCAAGCTTAAAAAACTAGTTTAATAACAATTCTCAAAAAATAGTTTTAAGAAATTATCCATTTACCATATCTTATGGTTAAATCAACTATTACACCCAAAAAATTTCAATTCAAATTGAAGGTAAAACTGAAAATTCCTACTATAATCAATTGTAGATTGAATATTTGTGATTTTATATTTTATTCAAAATTTTTTTCCTTTAAGTTCAAAGCATTAAGTCTTAATCCTAAAGGATTTTGAAGGTTTTAAATTATTTACTATGTTTTAAAATTCTAATTGTTTTTTAGAGGTCATTTTTTGAAGTGAAGAAGTTATTTTTGAGTTGCAATCTACTATTACCCTTTGAATTATAGAATATTTGCAAATCAAATTCTTCAAAATCTATATCATACAAATGATAAAGAAACTAACAAAAAATAATTGTTGAAAATGCGTTTTATATACTTGAAATGTATTTGCATTCATTTGTTGTTCAAAATTTGAAAGTGTGGTCTTTAAGGAATTAACAAATCCAATTGTAGGATTGCTTATTTGACTTCTTCAAATACATAATTCAAAAATTTCAAAGTGAAAATCCCCACCCATTGTAAGTTCAATGTGCATAAACTTCAAAATATATTTTTTCTAGCTCTTCACCGAAGTAAGGTTTTGTCTTTCAATATTTTTAGAGAAAACTACTTATGTTCCATAACCCATTTTAGTCTAAATGTTGGAAAATGGGTTGAGAAACATGTAAAAAAGTTTATCCAATAAAACTTTGACAAGAAATGGGAATTGCAAATTTGAATGGTGAGAATGTTCTAGTTAGCAACTCTATCCCATGTTTTTGTTTCTTCTTGAAAATTTTCAAAATTGAGTTCAAGAAAATTACTTTGTGTGTTTATTCTACCTTCATTGCTTGTAGAATAACCCTCCTCAAGTCATTCATCTCATTATTAAGAATAGAATGGTTCAATGTTTTTTTATAGTTATCAACCTAAACAATCAATTATTATTTATTTCTTTATAGAATATATTTTAGTTGCTTGCTTTGACATTGAAATTGGAAAAAACATTATAACTTTTGCAATATTTATCAAGATGACGTGAAACAAATCTTTACATGTAGCTTACGATGATTAACATCTATTCTAAAGGCAAAATTAGAATCCATCCAAAAGATTTTAGGCAAAATTTCCAAATTATGAAGTTAGTGGAGAGAGCCCAAGTTCTCAAAGAAACCACAAAGTGGGCTCCCTAGTCCTTTAGAATTTAAGCAATAGAGAAACATAATACATCATGAATCCCGAAATGCTCAACCATCTACAAAATTGATGATGAATGTCTAAGATGAGAGGTAATTCAATCATGAAAGATATAGCTTAGTTCTTGCATAGTTTAGAATTTTTCACATGTTTACACAATACATATTGTACTAAGTTATCATGGTCAGCAAACATTAAATTAAAATAAAGTGGAATTTTGTTGGAAATTACTATGAGAAAGAGCCAAAATTAAAAAATGAATTATTGTAGATGTTGGACTAATAGAAAATTTTCCAATTCATATTGAAAATTTCTAGAATATGAAAAACATAAAGTTAAGTGATGTGTTGTCAATGCATGGTTCTCAAGAGAGAAGACGACACGAGGTTGAAAAAAACAATAATAAAAGAGAAAGACCACACTCACAAATGAGCAAATGAACAAATGTGAAAGGAGGTGTATTGATTAGGGTTCCTTGCAACCAAGACACTATCTATATGCAAATCATAGATTGACAAATTCACCACCTTCTTAATGTTTCTATATCTGAGGTGTCAATTCCTAAAAAAATTCAATTTTTTTTATTGATTCAAGAAGTGATTGCCAAACCTCTTTTCTCAACTTTCAAGAGAGATAAATAAATCCAACCATTTTTAGTAGGTTGGCATAAATTAAGGACTTGTTCATTTGGGGTCCTATGATCATACTTGATAGAGTGATGCCAAAACTACATATCTTTGTTTTGAAGAAGCTCTGGAATATTGAGATCAATAAATTTTTAATGTAATGAAGAGGTGTTGAGGGTTGTGGATTGTGGTGTTAAGTCGTAGAACATTAATGAGTGGCATGCACATTGGATGCTTTGTTAGGGAGGATCATTAAGAAGGATGGATAGACTTTAATTATTTTTTAGGCATTTTTTGGTGTAGTAGGATGTATGTGGAATATTTGATTGTTATTTGGTTGATTTTTGTGTGTGTTGTATAGCTTGTTTGGGGATGTGGAAAGTATTTTGTAGTGTTTAAAGTGAGGAGGTGTATTTGGCTCTATGCACTTCTAATGACTAGTAAGGGATTTGTTTGCCATCCATGCAAATGCATCAATGAAGTAAGGGAGTTCCTTTAATTGGTTTAGAATTTGTAGTAGTTTGTAGGAACTTGTCATCACAATATCTAAATTTGAGAAGATTTGTGATTTGTGCATTTGATATGAGTGGATTAGACTAGATGATGTCATAGCTAAAGATGGTTGTCAATGGAATGATTATGAGTTCATTAATTGTTATTTGTGGGGTTTTGTGTAAAGGTACATGTTTGTCTTATAGTAACTTTATTTAATTATTCAATATAAAATGCTAACCCTGAAAGTTGAGTATGATAGTCTCAATGATTAAAATATAGAATTCCAATCCATAAAGTTGACATGTGATTTTACAAAAGTTTGATTGGAAATGTTTTCACATTTTCAAATTATGTTAAAAAAAACTTGTCAAATTTCTTCTTAATTTATTGAAATTTGGAAAATTAATTTATTCTTCATCCCAAAATACCATATAATCTGGAGATTGATAATCAACAAATACAATGCCAGAAAATTACTAGTTGAAAACATAGATAGAAAAATTCCAAGCTTTCACAATGTAGATGATACAATTTGTTCTCAATCTTAGCAAGTTTCTAGGATCTTCTAATTGTGAATGGAATATCAAGTAAAACATATTTACTAATATTTGATACAATCTATAAATTAAAATTTCATTAACCAAGGTTAAAATCATCAACAACTAATTGAGATGAATTTGCAACATTTTATAATCATGAATCAATAATATTGGAGAAAAAACATGTCATCTATGATTAATCCTTGGAGAATCATGGATGTTTTTAAAGAGAAATTGTCAAAAACTGCTATTTTTTAGTGCATGGGTCAAAACTGAAAATAAAAACTATTTTTTGAACATCAATTGTATGAAAGTGTACTAGACTAATATGAAAATGTCTGAGAAATTTTTTAGCCCAATTGATCATATTTATTGTAAGATTATAATGTTTGAAGTAAGAAAAAAACTTCATTTCATTCCTACAAAATGGAGTCTACATACTTTGAGCCCTTTTGGAATAAGTTTCTTGTTCTATATAGAATTTAGCCTCTATACTATCAAGTACTATATTTGTAGTACTCCTTTATGAGTTGAATGATCATGTGCTCAAATTTCCAATGATGCAGAATCGAGAAAATCTCCACAGTGCAGGGATCTGGGACTATGTTCATCGTACTTGGGAGAAGCCAAATGTTGATCAAGTAAGACAATTTGTCCAATCTTCCGAGTATGGAGTGACGGATGAGATTAAGGTGAACAAGAGACATGTACAATTTGACCCTACCGCAGTAGCCAAGTTATTTCAATTTCCAATGGAAGGAGTCGAATTGACGAGTGTAGGTCCAGTTACTGCCGAAGACAAGACAAAGATTTATGGAGAGAAGGAGTCTACAAAGAAGAAGCAAGGATGGGATCTCACCTAGGCGATTCCACCATTGTCAAATTGGTTGGTGTACGTCAACCAATGGTTGTTTTTAGCGCCGAAGGCTAACCTTTGCGACGGATAGAGTTTTGAAGGTGGGATTGATGACTTGGCAAGGAGTACAGTATAATTGGGGTCAAATCGTCTATGATCATATGAAGAAAGAGATGGTGTCTAAGAAGACTTACAATCCTATTTCCCTAATTGGAGCTATGTTTATGTCGATGATGGGGAAACCGTTTCCTAAGGTCAATTTGATAGTTACCCCATTGGCAGTGAAGCCCCCTCTTGTCCCTACGACCATCCAGACTACTCAACAGAAGGCTGCAACAGTAGTAGCAGAAAAAATGAAGACCAATTGCTAGAAATTAGTGCTGGATCTACCCACAAAGAAGAATGAGAAACAGAATGAACTAGTGGAACCAACAAAGTAGCAATTGGTGGCGAATAAAGGAAAACAACAAACAAAAGATTCTCCTATTTTTACTCTGCAAAAGATTTCCGTTAAACCTATGGAGGATACACAAGAAATTCACTAGTTGTATCATACATTGGTGAAAGAGTTCAAGGTGCTCTAGAAAAAGGAATAGACTAGTAGACTGGAGCTAAAGGAAGCAACAACCCATGAGGCAACGATTCAAACAAGACTCTAGTAAATAGAAGCGGAAAAAGACAAATTGACCAAGTGAAGTGTGGAGAAGGAGACAAGACTATTTACCTTGGAGCAAACGGCTCAACATGACAAGGACAAATGGATCAAGGAGAAAGCTACTCTGGAGGAACAAGTGCGACAGTGGGAGGAAAGAGCTGAAGATTGCAAGATTAGGGCGGAGGCTTATGACACCAAAAATTTGGATTAGATTGAGCTGATGAGGAGTGATATGGCTATGAAGTAGAGGCTGAAGTTTCTTAGTTTTGGGTATATTACAATGCAGAAGGAGAATGAAGCTCTCACCAAGCAAATTGACCAGATGAAGATAGCTCATTAGCAAGAACTCTCTAAGCTAAAGTACGAGAATCCCGAGGCTTTTGATGTGGAAATGCGGATGTCCATGAATAATTTGTCTCAAGTTGCAGAGTTGGAAGCCAACTTGCAAATCTTGGCCGAGTCAAATGCCGAGGTGCAATAGACCACGAGTACATTGTACGGACAAGTTGACAAGCTAAGAGCAGTCCTTTGGGATCATCAAGTCAAATTGCCACCTTCATATTCCTTAAATAGGGCGTATGAGCTATAGAGAGACGTGCTCTTAGATATCATTGACCAAGTGAAAGGAGTCGAATTGACCAAGGAAGAATTTGAGGAGATCTGGACTATAGCCAAGCAGTACGAGAATCAACAAAATTTACTTTGTGAGATGCTGGTGCATGGTGACATTTTTTTGGACGATTGGACTTCCTTATTCTACCCTGTTGCAAATATTGGAGCAAGAGTAACCTTGTATTATATGGGATTGGAGTGGCAGATGGAGTAGCAAAGACAAATTGACTTGGCGAAGCAACTGATGTGGCTAATGATGTTGCAAAATCATAGAAGTCTAATTGCCCAAGTTTGGAAGGATCAGCTTGCGTTATAGCAAGCATGGAAGGAGAAGCTATAGTTCTTGAAGGACTCCCTGATGAAGACTAGAAAAGAATCGACCCCTAAAATACAAGCGTTCCTGTCAAGCGTGGTGGCTCGTGAATCTGTGGGATAGTGGGGTGAATTGCCAATTGAACAGTATGTGTTTTTGATGGAGAATACTTATCAACGATTGAACTAGATTATTACTCACGTTGCGGAGGGTAAGCATCTGGTTTTGGATCAAAGACAAATTGTCATAATAACCACTTCCCTGGCTACTTTCAAACCACCTACCTAGATTCTTGTCACACCATCAGTCCAAGGATCATTGTTGAAGGAGAGATTCTTTGGCCATTATTAGGAGATGTTTCGTGATTTTGATTTGGAGTGCCCCATTATAAGCTGGAAAGCGTTGGAGTGGATGCTCGAAGATTATGGACTGTTAGTCTCTGAGGAGTTCCCTTATGAAAGGACATATCAGAAGATTTCAAGATATTAGTAGCCTCAACCACCTGCTTCAGTATTGACTAATGGACATTTCTATAATTGCCCAAGGCAATATAAGTAGGACCCTATGGCTACTATCGACTCTGTGGAGTATAACTAGCTAATAGTCCCTAGACAATTTGACACACCAGGAAGATGTAGGGAGGCTTATGCTGCCTTCTATTGCGAGCATATCTCCCATACAGATCCTGTTTGCTTTAGAGCGGTAGTCTTTTGTGACTTCCTTTCAGAGATGTGCAAATGCTAGAGGATATTGATCAACGTGAATTGCTTTGATTCGTGTCGTAGCACAGGATAAGTAAATTCCCTATTATGCTCACAAAAATCACTCTAGAGCATTACGAAGTGACTCTAAAGATCGAACCCACGAGATTCTGTGAAGTATTTACTTGGTTTGGGCGAGTAAGCGCTTTCACCCTCTCAAACTTCCTTTCCGGTCCTAGATCTAAAATTGGAAACAAACAACCACCCAGAGGATCCAGACTGGATTACTTCCCACCCGATTCAGAAATCCTCAGTGAAAACCAATTCTCTCAATCTCCAGGACCTAAACAATTCCGGTCCTGGTACTACTCTGAACCAATCCGCTCCGGCTGGTTCCTGTATCTTCCCAACACTCTTCCGGTTTAGTTTTGCCTCTGTTGGACCATCAGAGGGTTCGCCGCTTTGGTTTCTAAGTGGTAGGCCCACCACTCCTTCTACGGATTATAGTGGTTGAAGGCCCACTGTTCTCTCCCTTCCTCCCCTAACTAGCTCGGATCCGGTTTGATCCCTCACAACAATCCGGACAGAAATCCGGAATGCAGGTCACACAGAGATCCCCCATAAGATCCGTTCTTACTACAACGACCTCAATGCCAGCTCCTACCCGTGCGAAGCTAGGTGGTTACAAGTGTACTCGTCCGTTCCAACAGTACCTAGGATCATTCCGTTTACCAATCTATGGTGATGAGACCTCTCAGAAGGTCGGACACTCAACCGGACTACCCGTCCAGGAGTTCTAGCACAACTAAGGATACCCTCCCTATTCGCCTAGTCTAACAGCGGCTATCTCACCCGGAACTTCAAAACCCTAGATCTTGCCGAGGCACTGAAATACACTCCCAACACTTACACAACCTGCGCACACACTAAAGATTGGAAACTATCGCACTAAGGGGAGAAATCTAACCACAACTCTGCCTTACACCTTCCTAACTTCACATCATGCAAACCTGCCAAGCTTGGGAGACACACACAACGAGAGAGCGCATACAAAAGTACAACAGAAATTGCAAAAAAAAGACTCCCAGCGTCCCTCGCGGGCGCTGACTATATACATTTCAAAAAGTTACAAATGGGCGGGAAAACTCGCGAAAGTTCCGCCGCCATCTCGGTCAGACTTTCCGGTCCTACCTACTCCCCACTTGGACCGGAACATGTTCCGTATCCGCTCCTACTCCACCTACTATGTACATCCTAAGTCCCTATCCGCGATCCGATGGTCGCGCTATCCGCTCCCGGGTCCATCTGCTCGAAAACCTCGTTGAAGTTCTGACTCCTCTCGATCTCCTGAGGTCGAGGAACCGGATTGCCTTCTGTGGACGCGGGCGGTGAGTCCAAGTCGATGGTGGTCCCAGGCGTGCCGGCCTGGGTCGTTTTCTTGGACTTCGGGGTCGTATCCTTCCCCTCTCCAGCTGTCACTTCCGGGAACGAATTCGGGAGGGAGATATCCAAGAGTCGGATACCGCGAGAGCAGGTTGCTCCCGACAGCATCCGGGTACTCTCCTCCATCCGGTCCGCTGCCTTCCGTGCCTCCTGCATTGCCGCTTCTACCTGCTCGGCAAAGTCATTGAGGATCCGCACCATCCGGGTATTGGATAGCTTCTTCTCCTCGTTGCACCCGCTCGTCAAATAATTTGGCCTTGGTGAGGGCTGTTCCGGTCTCCCCGAACGTGGCCTTCACTTGCTCCATCATCTGCCGAGCATCCTCTGCAATCGATTTGGTGGCGGCGAAGTTCTCCTGATGCACTAGGATCTCCGTCTTCATCCAATCCACCTCCTCCTATAGCCGGCGGATCTTTGCTTCCTGCTTCTGGGACTCGACCGGATCAGAAATACAGGTCGCCACCTTTTCCGGTAGCTCCCAGTTGGGTGCTGCTCCCACCAATTGCCCGATGGCTACTAATATCCTCTTCTTCTGTTCCCAGTCCATCCGGATGTCGCAGAGGACCTTCACCAGAGGTGGGAACGGATCCTCAGGGTCCACTGCCTTCTCCTCTTCCGGTTTCCCTTCCGGTGCTGGAGCGTTGGGTCTAGGAGGTGTCCCTCGTTTGTTCGGGGAGGTAGTCTTGTGATGCTTGACCGGCGGTATTGGCATCTCCTTGTCTTTTGACTTTGAATCCTCTCTCGGTTCAGAACCGGATTCGCTCTCCCAATCCGATCCTGATTCCCCATATCTGAGAACTACCTCCTGATTCTTATACACCTTGTCCTCTCTGTCGTTCAGGAGTTGATTCGACTGGTACAGGTGCATCAAGTAGGGACTGATTGGAGTTGCCCTATTCTTTCCGATTCTACTAACTAACTGGAACACCAGATCGGAAATGATCCGGGCCCAGTCGACTTTCCGGTCCCCTCTTAGGGCCCCGAAAATAGTGTTTGCAAGGGTAATTGTTACCCTTGTTGGCTTCTCCGAATGGAGGATCGGAACGAGGAACTGCAAGAGTTGGCGGTTCCGCTCGTCCTTACAGTCCTCGATAGCGTATTTGTCCTTCGGGTTGACCGCTCCCTCGAACTTGCCCCGGACGAAGTCGTCCTTCCGGTTGGCCATCCCGAATCCTCCCGGCCGAAAGCTGTACACTGACCTCCAGACCTCTTCCGTCCAAAGAGGCGGAACTGCTCTCAGCGTATTATCAAACTCGTTAGACACTTTCCCCGAGAGTTCCCGGACGAAGACTTCCTCCTTGAAACCCTAGAGTTTGGTTGCAAAACCGATACAACCCATGGAGTTCAAGTCGTCCATGAGTTCCGCTCGGGTATCCTCTGACAGTGGGATAACCGGAACTACGTTTCGGAGTTTAACATCTGACGACGAGCTAGCCTGACCTCTAGTCCTTTTGAGCTGCGGCATGATCACGCACGAGCTGATGAGAACCCTTTCCGATCCTGCCTTACTGTCGCTCTCCTAGCCGCACGTCCCGTTCCTTTCTTTTACTCTCCGATCTCAACTGGAAATCAAGCTAACATTGTAGCGGACACTAGAACAATCGCGAAAAACACTTGCCACAGTACTTGACACGGAACGCCTAAGCTGACAGACACGAGGAGCGTTGGAAAATGAAAAAGTGAAAAGGGGTGCAACTGGCCAGGCCAGCCCCTTTATACTGGTTGGACTTCATTGCCACCTCAGCACGACCTAATCCGGATTCGGTTCGTCCAAGGCATCCGGTCCGTCACTTCTCCGGTCCGACATCCGCTCCTATCCGTTTATTCTCTGGAAACGGGATGGAGTAGATCTTGTCGCTAACTCATTCTCCACTTCTATTTCCGCTCCTTTTGGTTTCTTAACCAAATCCGGATACCCTTATCTAGCTATCCAGTTAGTATTATTAAGTAAAACCAAAAAAATTAGAATTTCATGCTGCCACAATTCGCTATGTCTGGAGTTTCACATTTCAATCGAGATCTAATACCAGATCACACGTTGGCATTGGATGGTGGAAGCAATGGCGATGACACATTTTTCTATGGGCCTCATTTGTCATTTGTCAACAAGTTCCCATGTACCAGATTCATAGCTTGGAAGACCTAGTTGGCGTACTAGCGCACAAAGAACGAGGCATTGCTGTTGTGAGACGAGAATGTGTAGAAGGCTAGCAATAAGATGTCCAAGCAGACTGAGGCATGAATTCAACACCAAGACCATCAGTGCAACAAAAGAATTAAGTTTGATTGATAGGGACGTCAATCTCTTAAAGTAGGGGGCTATGTAGACATAATTTTTGGGTTACTTTTGCAAATTTTGCAAATAAAAGACTAATGGGCCAGTTAGGATAGCTTTACAGCTAATTCGAATGTGATTTTAGGTCAAATAGACTTATAGACATATTGATATGAAAAGGACCATTAGACAACTAGATAAGGAGTTAGGCTTAACTTGGAATCAAGGTAGTTAGACAAATAGACATTGCAGTTAACTGTGAGTTAGTTACGGCCAAGAAGCGTAACACTAATCGACTGTGATTTTCATCATGCTCTCTGAGCGTTTGCAACAATTGCTCGCCTTTGTCAATTGTACTTATGCATTCCTTCAATTTTAATGCAAATCTGTCTCTTCGTCTATTCAAGTGTGTAGCCAAGGATTGGCTTTGTAGTTTTTGTCTAATTGCCAATGATTGGTTTTCTTTTAGTATTCTGCAACTTAGCTAGGGATTAGCAGTTGTTTAGTATTTGTTTGTTTGTCCAATAGTTGAGAGCTATAAGGTTGGACAAATTGTCTTTTCTCTTGTTGTGAGTAGCAAGTCTTTAAAGAGTGCATTAATTTCTTGATTAAGCTAGTGATGGGCTTAGATTGTTTAAAATATAATTTATATAATGTCTCATGGTCTGTGAAAGAGAGTAGTTAAATTACCAATGATTGGTATTTCTTAAAAGTTAGAAATGAAATTAAATCAATTCAATAGATAATTTTGTAAGCTGGGATAAGGCAGAATTGTTTGATTGTAAACATGGTCAAATAGACAGTCAAAAAGAAAGCTGTAGAAGACAAATAGTTTGTGAAGTTTTATAAATACTAGGTACCCAGTGAGTGGTTGTTAAGTAAGACAATTTGACAATGAGTGTAAGCGGTTCTAGCTTGTGGAAATAGCCATGTGTAGGGGCCGATTTAAGAAGTCAATTAAACAGTGAGTATAATGGGAATTAGTAGCTAGTGATTGGTAGAGATTTTTGGAAGTACTTAGTCTAATTGTCAAACCATGTGTTAATGTGTTAAATTGGTTGTCATTGTAGTCCAATTGTTTGTGAGGGATAATTGTAAGTTAGGGAGTTAACCATACATGTGGTCTATGTATATGTGAACAATGGACAAATTGACATGCAGAGGAGGAGACCAAGTACTTTGGGAATATTTGGCAAATTGTCTTAAGTATATTTAAGTGATAGCTTGGTTGGTTGTTGGTAGTTGAGATGTCAATTAGTCAGCTTGATATAGTGCAAGTGATAGAATATTGCTTTAGTCTAGATTAGCAATTTGCAATTAAATTGAGATTGGCCAATTGACTATTAGACTATATAGAAGCCAAGTGCTTGACAATTTGACATTGATTATGATCAATTAGGGATTGTTTATAGATTTAGTGCAAATAAAGTAGGAAATCCATAGTATTAGCTATTGTTTAAGTGCCCAATTCAATTGATGGAATAACAATTTTATAAAGACTGTGAGAGTCTAACTTGTTGTAAAATAGACCAATTGACTTGTTGTTGGTTGCAGATGGAGCTAGAGAAAGAAAGAAACTATGTCTAATTGACTGAAGCTTAATTTATAGGAAGGAACTTTAAATTTTGCATATTTTGCATAATTGTGACAAATTAACCTTACAGATTTGTGATTTTGCATAATTGCACTTGTAGTAATTAGGTTAATTAATTAGCTACTAGACCAATTGACAATGGATTAAAATTGAAGAAATAATTAAAAAATTACAATTGTATGTATGTGGTAATATATATATATTATATGTGGGATGATTAAGTCGATAGAACAAGAGCCATGACTATTTGACATACCCTTGATAAATTGACATTAGAATTCTAATATAAGACTATAACATCATGTCGTATGTCTGCATCTATGGGAATTGGACTGAATACTAGAATAGGCTAGAATTTGATTACACATTCCTTGAACCAATCAATGAAATTAATCTTTTCTTTCTTTAATTATTATATTGAGTGAGTATCCTACGTTAAAAGTGACCTTAGATACAAAACGATAGACTAATTGAACTTTCCCAAATTAAAGAACCACCACTAGGAAATTCCTTGGATTTTGTTTCCTAAGCTTTTCCCACACTACAGGGCCTAACAACACCAAATTCCTATAGGAGTAAACCTAAATTTGTCCACATTTTTAATACTTCCTATGATGGTTAGTGTGAAGAAATATAAACTATAGTAACCACACCTAGAAGTGCACGAATAAGCCATGTGTCATAATCAATATGCTCTAGAAAATGAACAACAATTTTTATACATTAGTTAAGAACTATGAATCAAAATTCAAGTGGTTCCATGCACTATAACTGAATGAGTGTTTTACGACTGCAAAATATGACTACAATGAGTTGTAAATATCAAAATATGACTCATGTAGAAATCACTATAGATGACACGCAATGTAATTAGGTCTAGTCATTACTAACTAGTTGCTTCGGACATGAGTCATATTTGCAGTCATATGTATTGGAAGTATAATTAGCCATATTTTGTCAAGGTGGAGTATATGTTGACTAACCTTGGAGGTTTGACTTTTTCATGACTTGAATAGGCACATGAAGAAAAAGTCTATGTGGCATGTGACTCTGTAGTCATATTTTTAGCTGATTTTGAATATGACTATGGTAAGTCATATTTAGACTAACGTGGCATATGACTTTATGTAGTCATATTTTTGGTTGATGTTAAAAATGACTCTTGTGGGTCATATTTGTGGGAATATGAAAACTTGGAACGGGTTGACTTAGGATAGAATAGAACTAGGATAGAGTTATTTTTTTCTATTTTTTGTTAGGCAAACAAAATTTGAGTCAACTAGGCTTCAACTTTAAAATCTGTTAGTAGAAACATAATGGATGTTCCCTAACTAGACCAAAGTTGTACCTAGAATTTGGAAATGACCCGGATAAGTAGAACCTATAGCCTAGAGTTTTGGCCTAGGAATCTAAGGTACCATTACAGGAACGGTCTTCTACCCTTTCTCCACCGAGAATAGTCGGGAGAACGTCAGGTACTTAAACCTACCGCCACCTCTATCTTTCTTCCTCTTTGTTCCATAGCACTCTATGGTCATATAGTTGAGTGAAAGAGTAGTGAGTTAGTGACCGCGTCAAGGAGCGAAGAGTGAGGTTGGTGTTGTCCACGTCGGATCCATATTTTGAGTAGTGGCATTTTGTGGTGGAAGGTACTAGCCATAAACCTACGGTCATAGCCCAAATGGTTTGTCCCACCATCCCTACTAATTTGAGCATCCGAAAGTAGTTAGAGGAAGATCTAATGTGTATAAGGTGTGTCAGATTGATATGGAAACCGTGGAGCCTCAAGAATGAAGAGATGATTTAGGAGCTAATTGTAGGAGCTCCAAAACAGTATGAATTGACAATGAGGGGTCGATCCATAGCTTGGACAGAGGATGTTTGGGCGGAAGTCTATGGGTTCTAGAGGAAAGGATCCAAACTAGCCTCCCAAACAAATAAGTATGTGGCCAAAAAATTTAGGAGTTCAGCTAATGCAAAGGAGGGTTATGCTATCAGCGATTGTAAGGACGAGAGGCATAGGGTGGTGTTAGAATTCCTAATCCTGCTTTTGTATCCGGAAAAGCCTACCTAGATTATGGTCACAATGGCCAACACTATCTTTAGGGCGATGGAAAACAAATTTGTGCATTAGGGAAAGGTTATTGCGGGTGTAGTGACCAAACTGGTTGATCATGTTAGAAACGGCAAACACAACCCCATCAACCCGTATTTGTTTCATCTTTACCACTAGGTAGAGGTTTTAAGTAGTGAAGAAATGATAGAGTGTAACATCAGATCCACGCTCTTGAAGTATGGCCTCACAAGTGAAGTCGAGCCGGATTAGCCAAAATCCAAAGATGAAGAGCTTGAGGAGGAGGAGCCACTGCTTGACTACCAGAAGAAGAGGAAGAAGTCCATTGATCCGGCCTCACGAGGAAAGCTGTCAATTCCAAAGAAGTAGAAGGAAAGAGTTTCGATGTTCTACGATGCCGAAATTGAATGGGTATTGCAAGTAAAGCAATACCACGACAACATGGCGGATTTCTTAATCGAAGTTGCCAAGGAGCTAAAGGTTAGGTCAAATAAAGTCTTGGACGAAATCAAGCGATGGCCGAGTCCAGATGAGTTGAGGGGAAGGAAGAGTAGATTCGGAACTTAGAAAAAGAACTGGATGACCTCCAATCCCAGTTGAATTAGGTGGATGGAGAGCTCACAACATTGAAGCAGAGGAAGAAGGAAGCTCTCCAGCTTGTCAAGAGGTTGACTGGCTTGGTATTAGCACCATTAGAGGTCATCACCAAAGCCGCCCTCTTCAATGACTGGTTAATTCAAGAGGGGCATGTGACCAGATTGAAGATAGTGACGATCATGGTAGACTTTTCAGCCCGGATAGAGACAATGTTGAAGGAGATGTGCCAACTATTCGGGCACCTTGATCCGGATCAGGTCATGGACTTCACACAGTTTCTGGAACTCCCTTTTTTTATGGGAACTCTAGTTAATTGAACTCCATTAGTTCCAACATAGCCATGATCAAAAGGTTTGAGGATTGTCTTCCCCCAATTTGTGGAACCCTTCTCGAGTGAGGTACAAAATGCCATACGGATGAGTGGGAAGACGTTGCTTGAGTTGGATAGAGAGTTGAGCGAGAAGACAGTTCTAGTATCGCCAAAGGTTTTCGCTTCACTCGAGTATCCAGACCACCTTGCCGATTGAGAGGGGCACTTTTAAGATGCCCGGATTACTTGTCCATAGCGATCTAATTGACCGGATTGGAGTTATATCAAATCCAGCCCAACCCCATCTAGAAAGTTTCAAACACATACACAAGCACACACCAAGGAAGAAAAGCGCTACGATAGTTTTGGATGAAACGTCCCCAGTAGGAGAAGAAGACGAGGAAGAGGTCCAGATCATTGAAAAGTCTGATGAAGAGGATTATCAAACCGGAACCAAAATGGAATCGAATGATGATAACGATTCACCTCTGCTAGTGACGTATAGGGTTCAAGACAACCCCGGTGAAAGCAACCATCAGGGCACCAACAAGTCTAAGCAACAGTAGTTCGAAGAAGGCAAGGAACAGGAAGTAGTTAGGATGATTTCAATTAGTGAGGATTTGGATTTTTAGTTCTGGAATGGGTCTTCAAGCGTAGGTATTGCGAAACAGAAATTTGGAATCTACTGGGTTAGTGCAAAATAGATCTATTATAGTATAGAATTTTTCAAAATTTTCAGGAAGCAAACAGAATTAGAATCCACTTAGCTTAAACATTGCATTAAGGCTAAGAGGATGATCCAGGTATTCCGTAAAGAGATCTAGGATGGATCTGGATTTCGGTAACTCGGATAGAGACAATCTACATCCTAGAGTTCCGGTCTAGGAATCTAGGGAACCGTTATGGTAAACGGTCCGCTACTGGGAATGGTCAATAGGATGACGGGTACTTAACCCCTCACACTCCCATTTCTCTTCCCTCTTTCTTCCGTAGTAGTTTGCACTCATGTAGTTGAGTGAAAGAGTGGTGAGTTAGCAATTGTTCCAGGAGTTGAGGATTGTGCCAGATCCGAACTTAGTTTCAGTTCTCAATGGCAGAAGGAGGTAGCCATAAACCTTTAGTTACTGCACAAATGGTCTGTCCTACCATTCCGGAAACACAGAGTCACCAGTCGTAGTTAGAAGACGACTTGAGCACAATTAGGTGTGTCAGCCTATTCCTTAGGCCATGGACCTTGAAGAATGAGCGAATGATTCAGGAGCTCATCTTAGGAGCTCCGAATTAGTATGAGTTGATAATAAGGGGTCAACCTGGCACTTGGATGGATGAGGTTCGGGCGAATGTTTACGGATTCCTAAAGAAAGGATTTGGATTAGCTTCTCGAACTGATAAGTTCACCGTCGGGAAATTTTAGAATGTGGCCCATGCTAAGGAGGGGTATGCCATTAGTGACTGTCTAGATGGGAGGCAGAAAATGGTCTTAGAATTTTTTTATTCCGATCTTGTATCCGGAAAAGCCTACCCGGGTTACGGTCATGGTGGCCAACACCATCTTTGGCGCAATGGAGGATAGACCATTCCACTGAAGAAATATCATTGCAGTAGTGGTCTCCAAACTTGCCGCCCATATAGAAAAGGCTAAAACCAGCCCAATCGGTCCTTACTTGTTCTACCTCTACCACTATGCGTAACTTTTGAGTAGTGTAGAGATGGTAGAGTACAACACTGTAACCACGATCCTGCATTATGGCCTCATGGATGAAGTGGAGGCAGAGCAACCGGCATTCGAAGAAGAGGAAGAGTTGGAAGAAGAGGAACAAATGACAGATCGCATACGAAGGAAATCCACTGATTCGACTTCACGAGGGAAACTCCCTATTCCAGAGAAGGTTCCGAAGAAGCAGATGGAAGAAATTTCTGGATTTTTCTAGATTGGATTCAACTGGGTGTCGCAAGCATAGGAGTACTATGAAAACTTAGCAGACGTACTCAAGGTGATTAGCAAGGAGTTGAAGGTCGAACCAGAGGATGTATTGGACGTAGTGAAGAGACTTTTGAATCCGGAGGAGCTGAGTTGGAAGAAAGCGCAGATCTAAAATCTAGAAAAGGAGAAGAATGACCTCCAATCCAAGTTGAATTGGACAAAAGGAGAGCTAGCTGCATCAAAGCAAAGAGAAAGAAGCTTTGCACCTCATCAAGAACCTATCCAGTCTGGTAGTGGATAGACCCTCAAGGCTCATTATCAAAGCCTCCCTCGTCCAGAACTGACTAATTATGGAAGGACATTTGATCGGATCCAAGGTAGTTAGGATCCTGGTCAATTTCTCATCACGGATGGAGACAGTGTTGAAGGAGATGCGCCAACTCTTAGGGTGTATTGATCTGGACCGGGTCATGGATTTTTCCCACTTTCCAAAAATTCATTATGATACAGAAATTCCAGTGAAACTAACTTCATCACTTCCGCTTCCGCCAAGACTAGAAGTTCTTAGGGAAACTCTCCAGCATTCAACAAAGGTTATAGAGCCCTTCTCAAGTCAGCTGGAGAAAACCATCCGAGGTAGTGTGAAGACAGTTCAAGAACCAACGAAGTAGCCAGACGTAGCACAAGAGTTGGCGCCACCGAAAGTTACTGTCTCACCGCCTATTCCAACAATCCATCTTTCTGGAAAAGAAGACCTTCAGACACCCATGTTGCTTATCCAAAGTGATCTGATGCATTGGATGGGAGGACTGCAAAATCCAGCCGGGACTCACCCAGAAAGCTTTGAGCATATGTGGCAGCTTCAACCAAAAGAAGAGAGGACGACCATTGTGTTGGATGAGACGTCTCCCAGAGAAGAAGAAGACGAGAGGGAGATCACTCAGATTGAGAAATCTGAAGAAGAGGAGTACCAAACCGAATTAGAAGAGGAAGAAGAAGAGGAGCACATAGAAGAAGAAGACTCACCTCTGAAAATCCGAAAGATCCAGACCCGGGCAGCATTGAAGACGACTCCAGTAAAGGCAACTCAGAAGGCAGCCAATAGGGCACCAACAAATCAAGGCGGGAGTAGTCAGAAGAAGGCGTGAAAGGCAAAGTAGTTAGGGTTTTAGTTAGTTAGGATTTGAATTTTGAATTTGAACCGTGTTTCGAGATGTAGGCCTGGATTCCAAATTTGTAGGATTTGACTTTCCGGGTTTCTTGGGAGGTCTATGATTAGTCACCTGGATTTCTGGATGGCTTTTTAGTTTTTGAATTTTTAAAGGGAGGGCAGGTCTGTTGTCTTCTCATTCCATCCTAGCGCTTATAGTTGGTATCTTGTCATCCTTTCTTTAATCTGAGCCACCAAGTGGACATTCAAGAATTGATTTGTTGTATATCTAGCTTTTCTATGTTTGCTTGTGAGAGCGTTGAAATGTAAGAGGAAGAGAAGAAAAGAGGAACCCGGATCTGAGGTGACTAGATCTGATTTGGGAGGGAACGTTTGTGAGGTATGTCTCCAAATGCTTGGTGTTGTCCAAGACAAAAGCATAGATAAGTTTACGGAATTCAAAGGACATAAGGTGATCCCTCTTACCACCTTCAAGAACTTCATCATACATTGTAGGTTCTTCATCAACAACCCAAACTCTCTTTGTTGTAGGAGTGTATTGTACTAGGTATTCATTCAAGAAACCAATAGATTCCTCTCTAAGATGACCATATGCCATACTACCTTCAGGTTTAGCTTTGTTTTTGACAAAACTCTTTAATCCTTTCATATACCTTTCGAAAAGATACATCCATCAGGTGTGTACCGGTCCACAAATGAAGAGCTCTTGCACGAGATGTATTGTGTTGTAGGCGTAGTGGAGCGTAAGTACCATTACAACACCAAAACGTCACAAAATGACTCAAAATATCGTCCCAGGAGATTCTAGACTGTTGCTGCAAGCCGAGACTATCCATATTATTAGGTTCAACTCTCTCTTTACCTCTTTCCTCTCTTTTCCGGATCACTACCTTTCCGGAATCCAATCCGGATCCACTCCTTTCCGAAATCCGGATCCGTCACTTCTCACACACACTCATTTTTGGTACCTTTGTTTTACCCTGAAAGGGTCTGCCTTTGATCTTGTAGAGGGGTAGGGACTCACCACTCGTATTCCTCACACTCTCTTCTCTCTCTAAACAACACAAAACACACTTAGATCAAATGTTGCATTAGATTAGACCAAGAAACACCCTCACAACTTCCCGGATGGCCAATCCAAAAGGTAGGTCACTCAGAGCCGTAATAAGTCTTCTCCACTACAACGATAGATCAACAAAAACCAGAATCGATGGGGGATTGTTAGTTGTTCACTAAACTGATCCTAGGGTTTGGCAAACCTTCCGAGGAGAATAGGATGGGGATTTTTTCCGCTGGTGGTTGCTGTGACAACGTGAATTTGTCAAATTTTTTGGTTTATCCAGTAAAACTTACCGGAAACTATAGATGGGTATCCGGATTTAGTTAAAGAAACGTCAAAAGCTAAAATAGAGAAGGAAAATGAGGTAGTGGATGGACCAGCTCCAATCTGGTCGCTATAGGAGAACGGATTAGAGCGGAAGTCACACCGGATCAGGGATGAACCGGATTCATTCCTAGAGCAGGAGGACCAGACCGGATTAGTTCCTAGATATGGCAGTGGGAGCGGAATCGGAACTTGACTGAGATTTTCGAGCAGATGGAGCCGAGAACCAAGAGTGCCACCATTGGATCTTGGGTGGGCACTTAGGATGTAAATAATAGGTAGGGTAGGAACGGATCCGGATCCTGTTTCGATCCGGTTAGGTTAGAACGTTAGGTAGGACTGGAAGTTTGGCTTGAGTGGCGGTGGGGCTTTCACGGGCTTTTCGGCCCACTTGTACTTTAGGGTTGTATATAAGTTAGTCTCTGCGACGAGTATTGGGAGTCTTCTTTTTGCAAATTCCTTGTACCTTTGTATGCGCTTGTGTGTTGTGTGTATCTCCTAAGCTTGGCAGGTGTGCATGATCTGGAGTTAGGAAGGTGTAGGGCAGATTTGTGACTTGATTTCTCCCTTTGGTGTGATAGTTTCTGCTCCTTAGTGTACGTGAGCAGGTTGTGGAAGTGTTGGGAGTAGACTTCAGTGCCTCAACAGATCTAGGGTTGTGAGTTTCGGGTGAGATAGCCGCTGTTAGGCTAGGCGGATAGGGAGGGTATCCTTAGTCACGCTAGAACTCCTGGATGGGAAATCCGGTTGAGTGTCCGACCTTCTGAGAGGTCTCACCACCTTTACGGGTAAACGGAATAGCTCTATTTAATGTTGGAACGGATGGGTACACTTGTAACCACCTAGCTTCGCACGGGTAGGATCTGGCATCAATGTTGTCATAGTAAGAGCGGATCGTACAGGGGATTTTTGTGTGACCTGTAGACCAGATTGCTATCTGGACTATTGTGAGGGATCAAATTGGATCCGAGTTAGCTTAGGAGAGGAATAGATAGATCAAGTGGTCCTTCAACCACTATAATCCACAGAAGGAGTGGTGGGCCTACCACTCACAAATCTAAGTGGCGACCCCTCTGATGTTCCAACAGAGGCAAAATTAAACTGGAATAGAGTTGAGGATACGTGCTGATAATCTGAAATGGATTGGTTCAGAGGAGTACCAGGACCGGAGGTGGTAAAAGTCCTGGAATACGGGTAATTGTGGAAACCAGGCAGTTCTAGGATCGGGACGGAAGTAATCCGGTCTAGGATCGTCTCGTGGTTGGTTGTTCCCGGTTGTAGATCTAGGACCGGAAAGGAAGTTTTTGAGGTTAGGAGAGCTTACTAGCATAATAAAGTTAAATACTTCACAGAATCTCGTGGATTCGATCTTTAGAGTCACTTAGTTATGCTCTAGAGTGATTTTTGTGAGCATAATAGGGAATTTACTTATCTTGTGCTGCGACAATTGCTTATCTCCGCACAGAACCCTCCCTGGTATTCCGGACTCGCACCCACACCACTCCTTGCCGAATTTCCATTCTAGTGTTTTAAAGGCACCGCGCACAAGACCATATTCACAAGCCTAAACTATGTCACAAACGTTCCCTCCCAAATCAGATCTAGTCACCTCAGATCCAAATTCCTCCTTTCCTCCTCCTCTCTCTTACACTTCAACACTCGCACAAACAAACATAAGAAAGTTGGATATACGACAGATCAATTCCTGAATGTCCACTTGGTGGCTCAAATTAAAGAAAAGATGACAAGATAACAACTATACGCATTAGGATGGAATGAGAGGGCAACAAGCCTACCCTCCCTTAAAAACCCAAAAACTCAAAGCTTGAAAAGCACCCGAAAATCTAGGTGACCAATCACAAACTTCCCAAGAAACCCGAAAAGTCAGATCCTACAAATCCGGAACTCGGGCCCACTTAGAAACCTAGATTAGATTCAAAATTCAAATCCTAACGATCTGAACCCTAACTACTTCGCCTTTCGTACCTTCTTTTGACTACTTCCTCCTTGATTTGCTGGTGCCCGGATGGATGCCCTGGAAGTTGCTTTTGAAGTCGCCTTTACCAAAGTCGTCTTCATTGTTGCCCGGGTTTGGATCTTCCAGATTTCCAGAGGTGAGTCTTCTTTTTCCATGTCCTCCTCCTCCTCTTCCTCTTCTGATCTGGTTTGGTACTCCTCTTCTTCAGATTTCTCAATCTTAGAGATTTCCCTCTCATCTTCTTCTTCTCTTGGAGATGTTTCATCCAACACGATGGTGGTCTTCTCCTTCTTTGGTTGAGGTTGCTGCATGTGCTCAATGCTTTCTGGATGAGTCTAAGCCACATTCTTCAATCATCCAATCTAGTCCACCAGATCACTACGAATAAACAATCTGCGTGTCTGAAGGGTTTCCTTCTCAAGAAGACAGATTGTCGGAATCAATAGTGAGACTATAACTTCTGGTGGCACCAACTCTCGTGCTGCGTCCAGTTGCTTCGCTGGTTCTCGAACTGTCTTCACACTACTCCAGATGGACTTTTCCAGAAGGGCTCTCTTGAAGAATGACTTGAGAAGGGCTTTGTTGAATGCTGGAGAGTTTCCCTAAGAACTTCCGGTCTTGACGGAAGTGGCATCGATGATGTTAACTTCATTGGAGTTTCCATGACAAAGTGGATTTCCGGAAAGTGAGCAAAATCCATGACCCGGTCCAGATCAATCCGTCCTAAGAGTGGCTGCATCTCCTTCAATATGGCCTCCATCCATGATGAGAAATCGACGAGGATCCTGACTACCTTGGATCCGATGAAATGTCCTTCCTCGATTAGCCGGTTCTAGATGAGGGAGGCCTTGATGATGAACTCCGTGGGTCTATCCACCAGACCGGATAGGTTCTTGACAAGTTGTAGAGCTTGTTTCTCCTTCTGCTTTGTTGCAGCTAACTCTCCCTTTGCCCAAATCAACCTGGATTGGAGGTCATTCTTCTCCTTCTCCAAATTCTCAATCTGCTTCTCCTTTCATCCCAACTCTTCCGGATTTAGAAGTTTCTTCACTACGTCGAGTATCTCCTCTAACTCGACCTTCAACTCCTTGTTGATTCTTCTAAGGTCTCATGGTACTCCTATGCCTGCAACACCCAATTGAATCCGGTCTTGAAGAACCTAGAAATGTCTTCCTCTGGCTTCTTCAGAACCTTCTCCGGAACAAGGAGTTTCCCTCGTGAAGCTGGATCAGTAGATTTCCTTTATCTCTGATCTATAAGTTGCTCCTCTTCTTTCGGCTCTTCTTCTTCATCAAATGCCGACTATTCCGCCTCCACTTCGTCCATGAGGCCGTAATGCATGATTGTGAATCCGATGTTGTATTCTACCATCTCTGCATTACTTAAAAGTTCTGCTTAGTGGTAGAGGTGGAACAGGTAAGGACCAATTGGGCTCGTTTTAGCCTTTCCTACATGGGCGGCAAGTTTGGAGACCATTGCTCCAATGACCTTACCTCAGTTGACTGGTCTACCCTCCATTGCTCCAGAAATGGTGTTGGCTACCGTAACCGTATCCCGGATAGGCTTTTCCGGATATGAGATCGAAATAAAAAACTCTAAGAACTGCTTTTGCCTCCCATCTAGATAGTCACTAATGGCGTACCCCTCCTTATAATGGGCCACATTTTTAAATTTCCCCATTGCGAACTTATCAGTTCAAGAGGGTTATCCGGATCCCTTCCTAGGGAATCCATATACTTTTGCCCAAAATTTATTCGTTCAGGTTCCAGGTCGCCTCCTTCCTATCAACTCATACTAATTCGAAGCTCCTACCATGAGCTCCTAAATCATCCAATCATTCTTCACGATCCATGGCCTAAGGAACAAGCCGACACATCCTATCGTGCTCAAGTCATCTTCTAACCGCGACCAGTCACTCAGCCTTTCCAGAATGGTAGGATAGACCATCTTTGCCATAACTAGAGGTTTACAAATATCTCCCTTCGTCATCGTGAACCGGAACTAGGTTCGGATCTGGTAGAAAAACACGGTCCTCTACTCCTGAAATGATCACTATCTCACCACTCTTTCACTCAACTATACGAGCGTAAAACTGCTGTAGAAGAAAGAGGGAAGAGAAATGAAGGTGGCAAGGGTTAAGTACCCATCATTCTGCCGACCGTTCCCAATAAGCGATTGTTTATTGTAATGATTCCCTAGATTTCTAGACTAGAACTCTAGGTCGTAGGCTGTCGCTATTCGTATTTCCGGAATCCGATTCCGTCTTAGATCCTTTTGCAGAACACCTGGATCATCATTTCAGCCTTAATGTAATGTTTAGGCTAAGCGAATTCTAATTCCATTTGCCTATTGAAATTTTTTTTAAAATTCTATACTATAATAGGTCTATTTTATACTAAGCCGATAGATTCCAAGTTTATGTCTCGCGACAAGAGTGCTTAAGTCAGTAATACGGACAATCTCGGCTTGCAACAACAGTCTAGAATCCCCTGGGACGATATTTCAAGTCATTTTACGATGTTTTGGTGTTGTAAGGGTACTTATGCTCCATTGCACATAGAACAATAGGCCTGGGTTCCAGGTTTTTAGAGGCCACTTGCATTTAACTTTCCGGATATCTCGAGAGGTCATTGTGTAGACGCCCTGTTTTGGGGGTGGCTTTTGCTTTTTGCTTTTAGTTTTTAAAGGTGGGCAAGCCAATTGCCCTTCAATTCCATCTGAGTGCTTTCAATTGTTTCTTGTGTTCCTTTTCTTTAATCTGAGACACTAGGTGGACATTCTGATTCCAACTTTATGCACAGAGTTTTACTTGTTTGTTTGCATGAGTGTTGAGGTGTAAGAAGGAGTGACTAAGGAGGAATTTGGATCTTAGGTAATTGGATCAGATTGGGAGGGTATGTTTGTGACAAAGTTTAGGCTTGTGAATGAGGATTTGCGCATCATGCCATTAAATTACCGGAATAGTAATCCAGCAAAACAAAGGAGTGGTGTGGATGCGGGTCCGGAATCCAGTGCGATTCCGTGCAGAGATAAGCAACCACTAGAGGAAAATCCCCACTCATCGGAAGGTCTGCCAACTACAGAATTAGTCTAGCAACGAGGAAACAATCTCTTTTTGGGTTCTAGGTGTCTTTGATTTGTCATTATAGTGGAAGAGACTGGAAACGGCCCTAAGTGACCTGCTTTCTAGATCTATCATTTAGGAAGTTGTGAGGGTGTTCCCCTGCCTAATCTATTGCAACACATGGTTATAGAAGTTTGTGTAGTTAGAGAGAGAAGAGAGTGTGAAAAATACAAGCGGTGAGTCCCTACCCGGGTGATTGCAAGAAACACTTGTCCTATTTTTTGTCCCCTTGCCCTTAGACATGTGGTTTTTTGGTCATAACTTTTGCATCGTAAGTCCGTTTGTCTTGAAATTTGGAATGAAGGTACACATAAAAGTTTCACACATTCTAGAGTTTTTTGGATTCTCTTAAAACTACTTTACTTTTTTAAAGTGCCCCTGATTGGATATCTACCTTGGTCATTTTGGGGGGGTTTGAGCCAGAGTTGTATCCAAAACTGCGAATGGGAAGCCACAAATTGGAGAAGCTAGAGGTGTACTTGCATTCCAATGAGAGACAAAGAGATTTTTGTAAAAAACCTTTGCATGAGGTGTCTACATGGGGCCAAAGTGACCGTTGTTCACGCACATTTTTTCAATAGGAGAAAATTTTCTTTGAAGAAATTTTTGGTGCAATGTGAAAGTAAGCTTGTCTAAAAAAGTGTCTTTTTTTCTAGGAATTTTTTTTTAATTACTAAAAATGAAAAGGTCCATAGACCCCTTTTCTGCTATTTTCTACTCCCAATGGCTTCTATAGTATCCCATAGTAGTCTGTAGTACTACATAGTACTATATAATACTGAATCAACGATTTAGATCTGCAGGCACCTGAAATCATCGGCTAAGATTTATAGGCGCAATTTGACCCACAAAATTGATAGTAGTCCATAGTACTGCCACTCCAACAATCAGAAATCGGGTTTCTGAGCCCAAAACGTGAAGTGGGTGATTGCAAGAAACACCTGTCCTATTTTGCGTCACACTTTCAATGCAGTGGTTGTTTTGTGCCATAACTATTGGAGAAATGATTGAATGAACATGAAATTCAAAATGTAGGTTCCTCTAGCACTGATGAATGAACACAAATTAATCTGAATTTTTCAAAATTATTTTAGGGTGTGAAATTGAATTTCATTTACATGTCACATTTGCGGTTTTGATAGTTTTTAGTACTATTGAGTACCTTTCTTGAAGGATTACATCGTCAAAACTGGACAGTGAGCTGCTGTAGTGGAATTACAACTTTTGTGGAGAGGGATTTGCAAAATCATGTTTCAATTGCCTTTGGCATTGCTCCAATGTGTGCGACGTTTACACAACATTTTCTAAGTAATACAAAATGTTTTCCAATTTCTTCTTGCTCCATTCAGTAGTTCTCTCAGTTGGCAATAATGGCCACTTTTAAATTTATTTTTCCAAAATCATTAACTATTTTTCAAAAATGGGAAAGTTCCAACTTCATTTTCTGGGGTAAATCGAAGACACTGTCAGAAAATAGTAGTCCATGGTATAGTGTAGGACTCCTTAGTACTGGGCGGGGCCCACTATGCCTGCAATTTTGCCAACGTGGATGACAGGGATTGTCCCAAAACATCAGCCTTCCCTGACATCTCCTACTGTCATCCACTACCATGCAGCCATGCATCTTCCCAGTGTTTCATCTCGATTCCAATCAACGGTCTACGTTTCATCTCCCGTACCCTTCATAGTACTCGCAGGACTCGTAGTACTAATAGGACTAACGCAACAAAAAATGAAAATGCAACAAATAGGACAAGTGTTTCTTGCAATCACCCACCTCTCTAAAAGATCAAAAGTGGCCCCTATAATGGTAAAACAGAGGAATAGAAAACCAATGAGAAAGAAAAGACGGAACTAGATTCTAGAATAGACCGAAGCTAGATTGAATTCCAGATAGATAGGATTTCCAAAAAAGAGAGTAAGGAGTTGGACGGAGTGAGTAAGGAGGAAATCCACATAACCTTAGCTCATAACAACATATTAGAATCTCCTGGGATGATATTTTGAGTCCTTTTTGCAATATTCTATTGTTGTAAGGATACTCATGCCTAGACCGTGCGTACGACAATATTTTTGGTTGATGTTAAAAATGACTCTCGTGCATTATATTTTTTATTGATGAGAAAAATGACTCTTGTAAATGATATTGTCTATTGATGTAGAAAATGACTTTTACCAATCATATTTTTTGTTGATGTGGAATATGTCCCTTGTGATTCATATTCACTATTGATGTAGATAATGACTCTCCTGAATCATATTTTTTTCTACCGTGAATTATGACCTTTGTGAGTCATATTTTTTATTGATGTGAAATATGACTAATTTGAGTCATCTCTTTGGCTAATGTGGAATATTTTTAGGTATTTTATGATTGAATGTAGTCATATTTTTAAAAGTATGGAGTCACATGTTTGGCATGACTATGAGCATTATGTAACTATAGCTAGTTATATTTTAGACAAGACATTGTGAAATATGACTCAAAGAAGTGATGTTTTGGATAAGTGATTCACATTTCTTAGATTTGTATAAGTAGTTTGTAATTGGGATGATTGAGCCATTGAAGTTTACAGTAGCTTTTGTCATGAATTATAGTCACATTTTCAATACATTCTAAATAGACATAATGCATTGCAATCATGCATGAACACATGGATTTGCAACAAAATAAAAAACTCCAACCAATGAAAAATAAATATGTATGATTTTTGAAATGCACAAGAGACAATCATATTGGAGAGAGAAAATGCAAGAGAGAATGTGACTCTTCTCAATGACATTTATTAGTTACTAATACAAAACATATCACAATAACACTCTATAAATGTATATTTTCACATGTTTATAGGACTTATATTCCTTAAAAAAATGTGAAGATGTTGCCTCTTTGATAATGCGAGTAGCATCCAATAACTTCATTTCTACTTCCAGTGCCTACATGTACAACCAAGGAGGTTCATTTTTAGTGAATGAAAAATATAACTCAACCTTCAAAGATTTAAGACAACACAAAACATGTAGCACAAGTTTAAAGTAAGAAAAAGTCATAACCACTATATCTTTAGAAATTGCAAATAAATAAGGAGAAAAAATAACAATAGTGATAAGGGAAAAAGGTGGCAAGTGTTAAGAGGTAACAAGAAGCAAAAAGTAAGATGCAACAAAATAGAAGAAAAAGCAAGAAGAAGCAAGAATTACAATGCAACAAGAAACAACATGAAGCACAAGTTAAGATGCAATAAAGAGCAACAAATAACAAGAAGAAGAAAGAACTAAGATGCAACAAGAAGCAATAAGAAGAAACAAGAAGCAAGAAACAAGAATTAAAAGGTAACAAGAGGAAACTAGAAGCAAGGAATAAGAACTAATAGGCAACTAGAGGCAAAAACTAATAAGCAAAAAGAAGCAAGAACTATAAGGCAAAAAAACCCAAAGGGAAGAAGCAACAAGAAGCAAAACCTCAACTACACAAGAATTAACAACTAATAATCAACAAGAGGCAAAACCTAGTCATGTGACTTACCAAATATGACTATACTAAGTAAGTAAACTATTTTAACAACCAAATTTGATGCAAAGTAGATATATGTTGACACTACAACTTTGCAAAATACTTAAATAATGGGAAGTTGCAAGGCCTTGAACACCTACAGTTCTAGCCAAAAAAAAAAAAAAAAAAAGTAGATGCCATGCACAAAGTGTGCAAGAGCAAAAGTATTTGATAGAGGCACTATTTAAAAGCATCTTTGAAGCAAAAAAAGAGATTATGCTATTACAATTTATATCCTTGTAAGAACATCCAAACAACCATCTTTTAATTGCTATACAAGTGCATACATGCCTATGCCCCACAGTAAGCCTCAATCTTCATATAAATAATTTTATGGTTTTTGTAGAGCCTATAGAGCCTCTCTACAAATGTGGATTGGATGACATTGTTGAGAACCTTTTTAAAAAACAAACAAACTTCAATACATGATATATGTGAGTGCTTTATCTATATCCTTGAGATGAAGCATATACAATCATGGGGTTTTTTTCTGACCTTGAATCTGAAGATGGATATTTAAATGTTGTTCAATTGACATTCTAAATGATGAATAAGTTTTTTTAATGATAAACTATAAGTCATTTAGATCTTAATGAAAATTGACACAAATTGTAAAAATGAAAGGTTTTTAAGTGTTTGGATGGTTTCAACCAATCAAAGTCAAAATTCTAGACCTCCAAATCCAAGTGGAGAAATTCCAATTATTATTTTAAGTTCTAAAGCATTGCATGCCTATTCTAGAATAATAAAATCTTTATAATAGAATATTATTAGCCAAAATTATGGGTGGATGAAGTTTTGTCTCTAATTCATCTTTCAAGACTTCATCCAACATTTTTTCTAGACTATAAGTCTAAATTAATTTTTACTTTCAAGATTAGATTCTAAATGTCACCTAAAATTTAAGCTTCTTTTCTAATTTGAATTGGATGAATTTTGGTATTTTAAATCCAAAACAAATGCTCTTGACTATCCAATGTCATCATGTTCTATCTTTATTTAATTTTCATTTATTTTTGAAAGTGTGATATGTTACTAAAAAACTCTATAGATTACCTAAATAATCTTGAATTCAAAATGGGATTTAGTGAATTCTTTAGGGTTTGATTAAAACCTCTAATTTGTAAAGTAACTATGGTTTATACAAGAAGAGAAATAACGAAGTGCCAAATTTAAAGAAATGTCTTAGAATCTTTTTCTACCAAGTCCCCATTTTTCAACACACATATTGTAATCATATCATCAAGCCTGCCTTGATCCAATTTTGTTGCACTTTCTAACAATGTCCAAAACTTCAAGTAGCAACTTAGAACCTATACTTCTACTTCAAATACTTAGGCTCAATACAACTATGCACTCTTCACTCACTCTTGCTCCATAGGCATTTGGGTGTGAATTTTTCTCACACAATTTTTTTCCTCTTTGGATTAGATTTTTCCCAAGCTTCAAGTGTTTTTTCTTTACACTACAATCTTCAACCTACATCACTAGTTTAACCCCTAGAGGACCGAGGCACATTTTAGACATGAATGGTGAAAAATTGCCACTTTTTAGGGTAGTGAGAAAAACATAATTTTTTTTTCAAAATTCAACCGTACAAGTTTGTACTAGACTACTATGGGAATGTGTGGAAAAAATTTCAGAAACTTTGATTGTACGGATTGAAAGATTATAACGTTTGAAGTTAGGAGAAAAAATTATTTTCTACCTTGCTCGACAGGGCCAACAGCCTTTAACTCCTCCTAGAGTGAGATTTTTACACTACACATGGTTATTATTTTACATTTGCATCTTATATCATGTAAGTTACATACCTACCAAATTTCAGAAGTAGAGTTGTTTTGCACATGTTGCCAAAGCTGCCAAAAAAGTTTAGGGCACCATAACTTTTGATTCGAGCACCCGATCAGAAAAAAATTACATTCCCACTTAGGGAATGCATGTTCACACCTTGTATCAAAATTTGGAAAACATCTGTTACAAAATGACTTCATACAAACCTACTTGAGATTATCTGTGTATATTGAACAGTCCTTCAGTCCTTTAGGGGTTAAATGCATTAGCTTAATGAGATCACCCTTTGTAATTTAGGGTATTTTGATGTGGAGCTATTTACCTTGATTATTATATTTAAGATGACTATATTTTTACATATAAAACTATGAGGGGTGTATTTCCAATACTCTATGGTTTTTGTAAATTCATTCATATTTTTTTTAAGTGGGGATATCTTATAGATGAAATTTAAGTTTTTAATAACAAGTTTACAATTGAACACTTCAGAATCCCTACTCAAAACTATTTTGTAAACATCCCATTCAATATGAGTATTTCAAACACATATGACTTCAAATATTGAAGTTAAATGGATTATAAATCTTGTCTTTGTATAATATAATACAATTTTTAGTTTGTTGAATCCACTAAGGTAAACCTCCTTATTTATAGAGTGTGACAATTTTTGCAACTTGTTGTCGATGTCTTATATTTTTTTGATATGTACACTACTAGTACTATCATACAATTTCAATCAACCACACTTCATCATAGATTTTCTTAGATGTGTCCAATTTATCATCCACATCTAAATTCACCATAATATGAAAAATTTACATGGCCCCTATGTGTCAAGGCTAACTTATTAATAAAAATTCCTACTTCATGATGTTTTTATTTAGCCATATATATATAAGTATGTAGCATTTCATCCACCTTATAGTAACTCTATATATTATATAAATTTTTTCACCTTTGAATTAAATGAACTCTATTTTTTAACTCACATAGTTTTCTAAAAAATTGGTAGTGATTTTGTTGGGTGCATTAGATTTCACTTTGTATCAACCAATCTAATTAGCTCTCAATTTGTATCACCTATCACAATCAATTAACACAATTAGTCAACTCCATGGCAAGTTCCAATAATGGGTCAAGGTAGGCTTAAGTTCTCAAGGCTCATTGGTACTTCAATTTGTCTATAGGCTTTTATTCTTCTCTAATTTTTCCCTATATATTCAAAAAAATTTATGAAATTTTTTATTATTTCTAATTGCATTATTCCTCTTTGCTTCCCTTCTAAATTCTATCAAAATTTTGAATATATTAATTAAAATATAAACATGTACCACCCCAAATTAATGGATGCCAGTTTTGTAATAGATATATTATACAACAAAGAATAACCTTTTTTTTAATGGCATTAAACAAAGTCATGTCTTAACCCCAAGGAATGGCCCCTACAACCAAAATACAAGATTCCCACCTTAGATTGTCCACTTTTTCTTTAGGTTCCCCTTAAAGAAAAAAAATAACTACCAAAAAAATGTGACTACAAAATATAACTAATACAAAAATATAACTGAATTGAAAATATGACTAGAAAATATGACTAAAGTGAAAATATGACTAGGCACTCTCCAAACATGTTCCTTGTCCAAAAAAATTTTGGACTGCCCCCCCCCCAAAAAAAGATTACGACTATTATAGAAATATGATTGAAGCAAAAAACATGACTGACAAATATGACTCGGCATTCCCAAAACATGTTCCCCATCGTCCCCTATGAAGTATTTTGGTGTTCCCAATAGATGTATATTATACACTCATGAAGTATAAGGCTAAAATATGACTAGCAATCATATTTGCAGTCATATTTCTCCCCAAGGTTTTGGCCTCCAAGAATATGATTGTGAGTAGTTGCTAGTCATCTCCAATCATATTTTCATAGTCATAAAACACCCGTTTTGTTGTAGACTTGTAGTGATAATTTTTAGACACATCATGAATTAGTTACAAATTTTCATAGATGCAAGGTATAGGGTGCTAAAAGTGTCATGTAGACTATGCCAAAATGCAATTGATGCACATCAAGAAATCACACTAAGTTAATAGTATTAAGACATGACATAAAGAAGAAGTTAAAACAACATAAAGTTTACCAAAAATCAACCACTTGTGAAGTTGCCACCTCCACAATGCTATAAATAGAGTTCCAAATTTTTCAAAATGGCCGTGAATTACACCTTACAATTGTCCTTGTAATGCACACCATTTCAGTACCCTCCCTATTGAGTTTCCCTTCAAAAAATACAGTGTCAAATTTGAGGAGAGGTCCATTTTAGGTGTAGTTACCTCATGGTACAGATACGTTGGTGAATGTGTAAGTGACTGATGCTACAGAGATTCAAGGTATTATTAATATTAAGTTAAGTTGGTGAGAATTCCATTCTTGCATTCCTATATCCTTCACCCCAACTGAAGACCTTTGCATTTGTCTTCAATTCTAGGAAGGTAGGAGGTCTATAAAGCACCCATCTAAGAGCTGAAATTGAATTTTGGGCAGGTGAAACTTATTGAAATATTTTTCACTAAATTTTCCTTGAAAGACAAGGGAAATTGACATCTAATCCAAGTCATTTCATAATTTTTGGAACTTTGTGGAATTAGTTATGAATTTTTGAAGTTGAAATGGCATAGGGCTCTAAAATCGCCCACCTCCTCAAATGCACATTGTTAGTACATCCCTATAAAGATGAGAAAAACCTTGTACAAACAGTGTACATTTGAGAGGTGGGCAGTTTTAGAGCCTGTGTACATTATTAGCCTCCTACCTTACATGCTTAGGGGGGTGGTAAAGGGCCAATTGTCCCAAGCTCTCCCTCCCAATGGAACTTCCCAACCAAACTGGTCTCTCTCTTCTCATCACTGCCGTCAATTCGACTCGTCCACCAGTCCCAGTTGAAGCATTCTACTGAGGTAAGGTAAGGTAACCTATGGCAAGGTAAGGTAAAGGTCAGGTCAGGTAAGCCAGGCCAGATGGAGTTGGATGTTTTCGAACTCTGTGATAATGAAAAATCAACCTATCATTTCAGGGACATGGTGACATGGGTGGTTAGTAGTTTGTCCTGTACAGTGGCCGGCTCCTGGATGGGACATTGCAGGCATGGACGGACAACTGGGGAAGAGGCATCTGCTGGGAAAGGGAAGGTACTGTAGATAACTTATTCGGGGTGCAGGTCTGAATAGGGGCCCGGGAGAAATACAGACAGTGGGAAACCGGAGGTACTGGACAGTGCAGTACAGGAAGTGATGCAGGGACACGATGCTTGATTTTGTTGGCCTCGTAGCTGAACCCTAGACTAGAAGGGTCTGAAAGCCCTTTGCAGCCGAATAGTATATTATGTATTTGGTAGTAATCGACCAGGAAAACATTGACCAAATATTTTTAGTGCAAAGTAAATTAATGATCATGATAGTATGTAAATAAAAATGTATCACAATTCATCTATTAAACCATAATTGAAGAGTTATAAAGTAAAATACCAATCATATGGAGGGACCCCAAGGGCCTATCAAGGGTTAACCGCTAAGCACTTCAACATCCATTTTTAGGATGATGAACAGATTGAAACTTCAATTTCATCCTCCTAATTGCTTGAATGAAAGTTATTCTAATTTGTGGAGAGACTTTATCAAGTTATTGTCCTATATAAGGGTTGGATTTCATATTACTAGAGTACATATTTTTCTAAAATTATCAATGTGGAAGTATGTCAAGTGGTTGACCAAGCCAAAATTGCATTGACTCTAGTTCAAAATTGGATTTGCCAAAATGAGGTCCTAGATTTGAAGAACACAAATTTTTTTAAAATCACCATGTGAAAAGAACCTCATTCCAAATCCAATCCAACAAATTTTACTTAGAAAATGATAATATTTTGCAAGTAATAGAATTTTGAAGGAATTTTGAAATTTTCCTTTCAAAATTTCTTTCAAAATATTGGTGATAGCATTGGTAAATCTAACAATACAGATGAAATCTACAACTCAAAATCTACAACTTTTATTTGTGTATCAATTCCAAAATATACTTCCAAATAGCACTTTATATTGATTTTTCTCAAATCGTCAATTTTGGAGATGAATTTGGACATTTAGGGGTTAACCCACAAGAATAAATGCTCCAAGAACCAAATTTCGATGTCTACAAAACTTTGAAGTTAAATAAAACCTTATCATGTTACTATTTTTACTATTTGTAGTAATTTGTATTTTTTTTAAATTCTTTTTGAACTCTAGTTTGATCATCAAAAAATCCAATTGTGAAAATGAATGATTATGATTTTTCTATGCAAAATTTTGTGCTAGGGTGTCCATTCCAAATCTTGATTTTCTAGTGTTGAGGGCTCTTGGAAATGAGCCTCAAATACACTAGAGCTTGGAGAAAAATCACATTAAAAATTCATTTAAAAAATTTTTAGAGTAGATTTTGAGAAGCCATAAATTGATTGGGGTTATGCATGTTTTGGCCTTTAAACTCATATGTTTTGGTGTCCAACTTTTTAGTTTTGACATGTGAAAAGATGATTGAAAGACTTCAAATCACTTTCACAATTTGAACACTACCATGATCAAACATTATCATTTTTCAATCCATAAGTGATAATGTTGTGTTTTCTTTTCCAATGTGATCTCTAATATGTCTAATTTGAATTTGTATAGTTACAATTTTTTAAATTGATAAAACTTATCAAAATGTTGTCTTTTTGTTCAATTTCGTGCAAATTCCCCAAAGCTCAGAAAAGGCCTTGGGCATTTAGGGGTTAAATGAAATGAGTGGAATCTCAATTCTCAATCATCTAAGCATCCCATTATGGATGGTTTTCATCTTTTCAAATGTCACTACATTCATCCAACACCTCCAATTTCATTCATTCAAATTTTTTGAAAATGCTTAAGTTAAGTCCTTGACCCCAAAAGGACCAAGAATCTCCTTAGCAAACAAATGGAAGTTGGAGAAGGTTCCTGCGATCTCAATTTTTGGCATGATTTTTTTAATTTTGAGTGGAAGATAGAAAATACATTGGTTTTCTTGGGAATATAATTTTTAAATAATTTGTGGCTAGAAATAAAAGTTTAACCCTAAGCTCAAAATAGAGTTCATTAGGTTGTACGAAAATAAAAATAAAAATTTGAAAATTTTCATTTTTCTTAGAGAATAAATTTCTCTCTTATGGAAAGATTTAATTCATTCTATTTGAACAAGTGATGAGAAAGTTATGTGGAGACTTGATTTTAGGGCAATTAGAGCACCTTCTTTGTCATGACCCTTGTCACAACCCTTTGATGGATGGATTCATTGATAGATGAAAGAATTCTTGATGATTGTGTCATGGCTTTTGATGGATAAATGCATTGATGAATATTAAACTAATCTATGATCAAATGTGCAATAGTAGACAAGCAAAGATTTCCTAGAGATAGATTTCTCTAGATGGTGGATTTGTGCACTAGAGTTAGACAACTCCAGTTGGATGATAAGGGCACTAGAGTGCTTTGAGATAGATATCTCCAAATGATGGATTTGTGCATTAGAGTTGAACAACTTTGGTTGGATGACAAGGGCACTAGAGTGCTTGGAGATAGATATCTCTCAATGATGCATTCATGTAGTGGAATTAGACAATTCCATTTGGATGACTAGAGTACTGGAGTTAGACAATTCCTAGAGGAAGATAAGTGTGTTAGAACTTGGAGTTAGACAACTCCAAGTAGAAGATCAAGATTTGGATCTGATATGATTTAGAGATGCACAACTAAGACTTTTACTTTAATGGATGATTCTACATAGAACCAAGGATAGAAAGCTAAAGATAGAAAAAAAGTTTTAGTCTATTTTAAAGAATAATAGTCTTTATTGATAGTCTCTATTATATGAGATGGAGCTTGAGGGTTAGGATACACTCTCTTTGGAGATTGATCTCTCTCTCTCTCTATGGTTGGGCCGTTTGAGCTCTTTATAGAAGCATTCTTCTTAATAAGTATATTTTGTGTTTGTTTTAAGGGTTCTTTTTTATTTGAAGTTACAGACTATGCACTTGAAGAAAACCATATTATAGAGAACAAAAGCTAGGTGATATTTTTGTTCATAACAACACAATTTTCTACTAGTGATGGGAGGTATATAATATTCTTCAAGAAAAACTTATAGGATACATTTTTTAACTCAATTTTTTCAATTTAAAAAAAAAAAAATCCACATAGTTTTCTTTGTTTGCTAGAATAGTTTCATTGTGTGTTTCAATTCCATCTTACATTTTAGTTTTACCTTCAATCTTGTAATTTTTTGTATTGAACAATTTTTAAAGAATGAAAGTCAACTATTTTTTTTAAGAATTTTTTTCCAAGATTCTCAATTCTTCATCATATTTTTTTTAGTTAAAAAGCTATATTGCCAAAAAAATTAAAGTTAAAAAGACTCAAAGCCTTATAATTTTGTCAAGCAATGTGCAAGAAAAAAAATGCATTTTTCACTTTATAAATGCAAATATCTTGCAATCTACATTGTCTAAGTTTCTAAATTTTTTATGCACAATTGCATATTAGATTAGTCTAAAGTCTTAAACTTAGATATGCAAAATAAATGGATTTAAAAAAGTTTTGCACTTTGCAATGAAATGGTAGTTTTGAGTGTTTTTTGACAAAGAAAAGTCATTGGTCCTTCAAAGGTTGACATTTGTAAAATATACATAGTTTTATAACCCCTCTTTACAAATACTATATGGTTCATATAGTGCAATATTCTTCATGCAAAAAATTCATATGCCAAGTTCAAAAAATCGCCCTTCAAAATGATTTCAATGAATAATGAATCACCACAATCAAACTTTTATATTCAAAACTAATAGATGAAGGTTCATTTGAAAAAACCTAATGTCTACTTGACAATCAAGCATTGTTCTTTTCTTGGTTTAATTTGCTTGTCTATAAATGTAGGTAAGTGCAATGGTAGATCCAAATGTATGAACGTGGTGTACAAGTCATTATTTACAACTTGTTATTTACCACAAAAGATTCAATTTAGAAAATTGAAGTTCATATTTAGAATCCAAGTCCCAAGTTTGTTGAGAAAGGTTATGAAAAATGAATTTAATCACCTACAAATTAAACTTAGGGATAGGATTTCCTACTTCTCTCCAAGCACTGTACAATACCCTCCAATAAGTCTTCCAACCCCATGTACGCTTCTCAACCAAGTGGTTTGATTTCAAAACATACTCTTGGTAGGCAAATTTAGATATTTGATTTAGATTTTTTGCCTTGGACAAGGGAAGTCGTGTACCTTGTTGGAACTCATTTTGCTTTTTAGAAATATCTCTCTTTGTGAGAGATGGTTGATTTTGGAAATACTAAGTTGAGTTTAAACACTAGTAGAAAATTGTGTTGCAATGAACGAAAGTTAAGTGACATTTTTGTTCATTGCAACACAGTTTTTTACTAGTGAAAGATACAATGCTACACTTGAAAATTTCATTGTAGGAAATCATAGGGTAGTGGATGTCAACTGGCTTTGGAGTTGAGAGGATCAACATTACTGCATGTATGCTTCTAGTGATTGTTGCTTGCAGTCATAGCCTAGAAGTTTTGTGAGAAAAGATTGATGTTTGTTTGTAATATTGTGTATGTGATGTTGTTAGGAGTTCTATAAGCAAACTTTGTGAAATTCTAAGTAGTGTTAAGTAACTTTGCACCATGACATAATATGAAAGTCATTGATTGGCCACCAAATTCTTTTGATCTCAATCCTACAAAAAACTGATTGAAGCAAGTCAAAGATTGAATACCCGAAAGATGCAAACCCCAAAACAGAAACAAAATGTGGACATTGGTGAATTTAGCATGGGATGATATACCTCAAGAAAGTATCGGAAAGTTTATTTCTACAATGCCAAACCGAATGGAAGTTGTGATAGCAGCTTTAGGGGGTAATACTCGATGATAGTGGATGTACTACTTTGATGCAAAGTAGTTGCTCATGAACAAGACATAATGCAAAATTCATATTATAGTAGGCTTCTATAATACTAGAGTTTTCGAATGATATCCTATTTGACAACATTTGCCTTGAGTGTTTATGAAAGAATTGCAAAATCCATTAAAGCTATATAGAGGAAAATTTTACCTACATATTGTGAGTCTTTGTAATATGAAAGATGTGAACAATGATGTTTCCCAAATACATGTGCAATCAAATCTTAAAAAATCATCACATATATTTTTCAATTAATTATTATGTAGAGCCATGAAAAAACAAATAAAAAAATTCACCAAAAGTGGATTTCTTAATTTTTGACATTGAAATTTCAAATGTGGGTTACGGATCCTTAAAGCAATAGATTTAACCCCTAAATGTCCAAACTACATTTTTTGACAACATAGTGATTTGGGGTAGCTCATTACATTCAAATGGAATTCTTTTTCTTTGAAATTTTCACACAACATGTGCTTGAAGAGTAGCTTGAATGCTCAAAAAATTTCATAAATTTAGACTACATTGTTAAAAAGTTACTGCATGATATGTAGTTTTCATTACTTGGTAGGCAACCCAGGCAACTCAAAAAATCTTTAAAAAATTACAATTTTCAAAAATAAGAATTTGAAATTGTTTCTCTAGATTTATATATACATGGAAAGCTTTAATCCCTAAATGCCCAAGACTTGTTTGGAGCTCCTTGAAATTTGCTCTCAATTGAAAAAAAAGTCAACATTTTCATAAGTTGTACCAATTTCTTTTGAATTGTAACCGTACAAATTCAAACTAAACATGTTAGAGATCACATAGGAAAAGAAAACATAACAATATTACTTATAGATTGAAAGATTATAATGTTTGATCATGAGGGTGTAAAAACTGTGAAAATTTTTCAATTCACTTTTTGCATGTCAACTCTAAAAAGTTGGTCACTAAAAAAATATGAGGTTATAGAGCCTAGCATGCACAACCCCAATCAATTTATGACTTTTCAAAATCTATTCTACAATTTTTTTAAATGAATTTTGAATGTGATTTTGCCTCCAAGATCTAGTGTATTTGAGGCTCATTTCCAAGAGCCCTCTACACTACAGGAAGTCAAGATTGCAATGGGCATCCTTGCACTAAATTGTCAATAGAAAAATCATAATCCTTTATTTTTCAGATCAACTTTTTGATCCTAAAACTAGACTTCAAAAAGAATTCTCCAAAAATATAAACTAATAATAATAGCAATTTGGTTGGGTTTTACTTAACTTCAAAGTTTTCAAAACACCAAAATCTGGTGCTTTGGGCATTTAGGGGTTAAATCATTCCATTTTGACTAATGAGATGAAAGTTATGAGGAGTTTTAGTTTGTAGGTAGTTATGAAATTTCTACTATAAAATAAACTTGGAAATCCTATAGTTAACTCAATTTTCAATATTTATGGAAAAAATAAAAAATTGGATGTAGATTGTTCATTACAACATCACAACCATTGAAATTGGCATTTTTCAATTCCATAACTAGATTCTTAACAATTTAGTATTTTGAACCATTCTCTACTTCTTTCTACTTACAATTTTTTTACTATATGTTGCACAATTCCAAATGATATGAATTTTTTCAAGCATATAGCCAACTTGACTTGAAGAATGAATCCAAAGAAGCACCACCATTTTGAACATTTTTTCATACAAATATGATCTCATGAAGTACAATTGCTTGTTTTTTCATAGGGTCAATGTTGCGAGACGTAATTTCAGAATCCACTAGGTTAGTATAAGATAGGATTATAATAGTATGGAATTTTTTGAAAATTCCAATAGGGAAATAGAATTAGAATCTTCTTAGCCTAAACATTGCATTAAGGCTGAGAGGATGATCCATGTGTTCTGTAAAAAGATCCAGGACGGATCCAGATTCCAGAAACCCAGATAATGACAGCCTACGGTCTAGAGTTCCGGTCTAGGAATCTAGGGAACAGTTATGGGTAAACAGTCCGCTTCTAGAACAGTCAGTAGGATGACGGGTACTTAACCCTACCACTCCCATTTATCCTCCCTCTTTCTTCCGTAGTGGTTTTGCGCTCGTATAGTTGAGTGAAAGAGTGTTGAGTTAGTAATCGTTTCAGGAGCTATTGACTGTTTGTCTCCACTAGATCTGAACCTAGTTCCGGTTCTCAATGGCAAAGGGAGATATCTAGAAACCCTTAGTTACTCCACGAATGGTTTGTCTGACCATATGGAAAAGGCTGAGAGACCGGTCACAGTTAGAAGACGACCTGAGCACGATAGGGTGTGTCGGACTGTTTCTTAGGTCGTGGACTGTAAAAAATGATCGGATGATTCAGGAGCTCGTCATAGGAGCTCCAAATCAATATGAGCTAACAATGAGGGGGCGACCCGGAACTTGGATAGATGAGGTTTGGGCCAAGGTATACGGATTCCCAAGGAAGAAATCCGGATTAACCTCCCGAACGGATAAATTTACAGTAGGGAAGTTCAGGAATGCAGCCCATTCTAAGGAAAGGTATGCCATTAGTGACTATCTAGATGGGAGGCAAAAGCAGGTCTTAGAGTTGCTTATTTCAATCTTATATCTAGAAAAGCCTACCTAGGTTACGATTACAGTAGCTAACACCATTTTTGGTGCAATGGAGGGTAGACCAGTTAATTGAGGCAAAGTGATTGGAGATGTAGTCTGCAAGCTTGCCGCCAATGTAGGAAAGGCTAAGACTAGCCCAATTGGTCCTTACCTGTTCCACCTCTACCATCATGTAGAACTTTTGAGTAATGCAGAAATGGTAGAGTACAACACTAGATCCACAATCCTACATTACAGCCTTACGGACGAAGTGGAGGTAGAGGAGTCGGCATTCGAAGAAGAGGAGGAGCCGGAAGAGGACGAACAACTCATAGATTGGAGAAGAAGGAAATCCACCGATTCGGCATCATGCGGGAAACTCCCTATTCCGAAGAAGGTTCTGGAAAAGCTAGAGGAAGACATTTCCGGGGGGTTCTTCAAAACCAGATTCAACTAGGTCTTGCAAGTACAGGAGTACTACGAGACCTTAGCAGACCTTCTTAGAAGGATCAACAAGGACTTGAAAGTCGAGCCAGAGGAGATACTCGACACAGTCAAGAAACTTCTGAATCTGGAAGAGCTGGGATGGAAGGAGAAGTAGATTGAGAATCTAGAGAAGGAGAAGACTGACCTTCAAGCCAGGTTGAGTTGGGCAAAAGGAGAGTTAGTCGCAACAAAGCAAAGGGAGAAAGAAGCTCTACAACTAGTCAAGAACCTATCTGGTTTGGTGGATAGACCCATGAAGCTCATCATCAAAGCCTCCCTCGTCTAGAACCGGCTAATCGAGGAAGGACATCTGATTAGGTCCAAGGTAGTCCGGATTCTGGTCAACTTCCCATCAAGGATGGATTCCGTGATGAAGGAGATGTGCCAGCTCTTGGGGCGGATTGATCTAGACCATGTTATGGATTTTTCCCACTTTTTGGAAATCCACTTTGACATGGAAACTCCAATGAAGTTAATGACATCACTGCCACTACCGGCCAGACTGGAAGTTCCTAGGGAGACTCTCTGGCACTCAACAGAGCCCTTCTGAACTCAGTTGGAGAAGACCATCCGAGGGAGCGTGAAGACAGTTTGGGAGCCATCTAAGCAATCGGATGCAACACGAGAGTCGGCACCACCGGAAGTTACCATATCACCACCGATTTTGACGATCTGTCCTCTTGAGAAGGAAACCCTTCAGACACCTAGGTTGCTTATCCGAAGTGATCTGGTAGACTGGATTGGAGGACTAATAAATCTGGCCTAGACTCATCCGGAAAGCTTTGAGCACATGCAACAGCCTCAACTGAGGGAGGAAAGGACCACCATCATTTTAGATGAGACCTCTTCAAGAGAAGAAGATGAGAGGGAGATCACTCAGATTGAGAAATTTGATGAAGAGGAGTACCAAACCAGATCAAAGGAGGAGGACATGGAAGAGGAAGACTCGCCTCCAAAAATCCAAAAGATCCAGACCCAAGTAGCATTGAGGACGACTCCGGTGAAGACGACTCCGAAAGCAACTCCGAGGGCATCCATCTGGGCACCAACAAGTCAAGGCGAGAGCAGTCACTAGAAGGTGCGAAAGGCGAAATAGTTAGGGTTTTAGTTAGTTAGGATTTGAATTTTGAATCTGATCCGAGTTTCCAAGCGTGGGCCCGTGTTCCGAATTTGTAGGATTTGACTTTCTGGATTTCTCGGGAGGTCTATGATTGGTCACCTAGATTTCTAGGTGGCTTTTTGACTTTGGGTTTTTTAAGTGAGGGGCATGTTTGTTGCCCTCTCATTCCATCCTAGTGCATATAGTTGTTATCTTGTCATCCTTTCTTTAATCTGAGCCACCAAGTGGACATTTAGGAATTGATCTATCGTATATCCAGCTTTCCTATGTTTGTTTGTGAGAGCGTTGAAGTGTGAGAGATAGGAGGACGAAAGGAGGAATCCGGATCTAAGGTCACTAGATCTAATTTGGGAGGGAACGTTTGTGACGTAGTTTAGGTTTGTGAATACGGTATTGCGTGTAGTGCCTTTAAAACACTAGAACAGAAATCTAACAAGGAGTGGTGTGGATGTGAGTCCGGAATACCAGGGAGGGTTCTTTGCGGAGATAAGCAACCACCAATAGAAAAAATTCCCATCCTATTCTCCCCGAAAGGTTTGCCAAACCCTAGGATCAGTCTAGTGAACAACTAACAATCCCCCATTGGTTCTGGTTTTTGTTGATTTGTCGTTGTAGTGGAGAAGAGTTGTTACGGCTCTGAGTGACCTACCTTCCGGATTGGCCATTCGGAAAGTTGTGAGAGTATTTCTTGGTCTGATCTAGTGCAACATTTGGTGTAAGTGTGTTTTGTGTAGTTTAGAGAGAGAAGAGAGTATGAGGAATACTAGTGGTGAGTCCCTACCCCTCTATAAGATCAAAGGTGGACCCTTTGAGGGTAAAACAGAGGTACCAAAAAACCAATGTGTGTGAGAAGTGACGAATCTGGATTCCGGAAAGGTAGTGATCCGGAAAAGAGAGAAAAGAGGTGAAGAGAGAGCTTAAGTTAGTAATACAGATAATCTTGGCTTGCAACAACAGTCTAGAATCTCCTGGGACGATATTTCAAGTCATTTTATGACGATTTGGTGTTGTTATGGTACTTACGCTCCACTACGCATATGACAGTCAAAAAAGGATTCTATTCAATTCAAACTCTAATATCTTGCAATTTACATGGTGGTATTTTTTGAATTTTTTTCCACATCTTCTCAAATTAGTGTACTACAAGATCCTACAATTACATGTGTCCAAAAATGTATTTTTTTTCTAAGCTTTGGTACTCGTAATAGAAATGGCAGTTTGGGAGCGTTTTTGGTGAAAACATAGTCTAATCCATCTTGAGGTTAATGAGATAGTTTTGATAGGATATTCTTAGAATTGAATTAAAAAGAAAAAAATTGAAGGTCTTCATAGTAGGGTTGCTAGACTTCTTGGAGGGTATTAGTACATATAGTAGGAAGAAAAGATCCTCTCCTAAGGAGCGCTTGTAGGACTACTCTACCAATTGCCGAGTCCAGAGCAATGGCAAAAGTAAGTAAGTAAGTAACTTTAATCCCGTGGCAAGGAAGGCCGAGTAGAGGCCCAAGGGCCAGGGTGGATTGACCCCCTTGCTCATCCCCAAGGAAAAACCCTGAAATTTTTTATTTGTCATGCATGATAAAATTTACAAATTTTGAATCCATATTTGCAATCAGGGGCCCAAATTAGCTCGGAGAGGTAGAGAAGATAAATTAATGAAGCACAAAATAGGGGGTCTTGTTTTTACATGCACCCCTGGATTGACTTGGGGGACGAGCGAGGGGGGTCAATCCACCCCGGCCGGCCCGAGGGAAGGAGGAGTCCTAATAATGGGGCACAGGGATGGAGAGCATTAACTTCACCCCTGGCTGGGATGGAAAATGTGGGTTAAGTTAACTGAGCAAGACAACCCAGTGAGGCGGGCACAACCAAGTCTTCGATCCCCATGCCCCATGCTCCCATCGCGCCCTGCCCGCCTGCCTGCCTTTCTTAGAAAATTCACTACACGACCTCTGCGACTCTGACTCTCTCTCTTCCCCTCTCGTCTCCTCTTCCTCTGTTGGGCCCGGTGCTGCTCCTGCTCCACCACTCATCAGTCCCTCCGTCCTTACCTGCTGGGTGGCATCTTCTCTCTCTCCTCTCCTCTCTTCCTCTCTCTCTCACATCTCTCTTCTCTTCCCTGCTGCCGCTCTTTAAGTTTACTTGCCTACTCACGAGTCGTCTCTTGCTTCGTCGTCGTCGTCGTCTTCTTCTCCGTCTCCGTTCTGTCTCCCCTTCTTCCCACTCCGTCTCTCAATCTCTCTCTTTCTTTTCTCTCTCTTCGACTCTTCCTTACGTCCGGCCAGGGCCTGCTCTTGCGCTCCCTTTTGTCGTCATCTTTCAAAGACTGTTTACGGAGGTTTGGCTCCCCTCCCTCCCGCATCCCCATCGCCTGGGTAGATTCCTTCGTCCCCCAGTCCCCCCCACTTTCGCTCCCTCCCCTCCCGCTGCGGTGCGCTGCGCTGGGCGGGGTGCTTAGAGAATGAGGCGCAGAGTGCTGTGCGTAGGCGCTGGCTTGCACCGTGAGCAGGCTCCGGCATGGATGCGGACGGTTGCGGAGACCCGTCGTCATTTGCTCGGGACCGCGGCCCTGTTCTGTGGCTTGTTGCTCTAGGGGCTGACGAAGAGGTAGGAGTAGCAGCGAACTCGCTCTGCAGCCGCGGCCGTTGGGACGACGGCACCTGCAGACTTCGGGGGCCGAGGAAAGTGCGTGAGGAGGCGCTGGCGACGATGCAATTTATGCCCATTGTGCCAGCCAGGGCGCATAGGAAGGTAGTTAACGGGAAGCAAGGGGTGCGGTGGTGAGGAATCACCGCGTTAGTTTGTTGGTAGCGACGGCGCTCCCGTGTGCTGGAGGACCGCCAGTGAGGAGCGCAGCCAGGGGAGAGCCTGATGCGCGACAAGAGCACACCTGCGGCAGCAGCTCAGGCTTGGTGTTGTCAGCTGCTCTCAGCGGCGGCTTTGGTGCATCTCCCCTAGCTTCCACTGGTATTGGGACGCCAGACGCCCCTTGCACTCTCGCCGGGATCCCCCCCGTCACAGTGAAGAAGCAGCAAGTAGAAGAGGAAATGACATTGTCCAACTTAACCAGCGCATCAGCTGGCGAGGCGAGTGTGTCTTCTGGCAACCGCACCGATGGCACCAATCCTGGGATGCCGCCGACATCCTCCACCCCAGCCACCCCCACTACGACCACCGTTACGGTCTCAAGTGGTCAGCCTCTTGCTGTTGCTGTTAAACGCAAGCGGAATCTTCCGGGTACTCCAGGTGCGCTCATGTTATACTTCTTCCTAGGGTGCTGCTACCACCTTCGCACTACGTTTCCATCGTTTCTGCGAAGGAAACTAGTTTTTTTAGGATTCGGTTCCATTCTTTCTGAGATCATCATTAGCACATTTCCATCCCTCGAAAATGTTTAAGCACTTCCGATTCACTAGTTTAATTTGTATGTCTAACTGTTAGATTAAATATTGTAAATATTCTAGCTGAACTGCAGCTTTCGTAATGACGTCCGGTCTCTCTGGCCCCAGTATCATACTGAAGATGTACGTGACATTTTGCTGGTGGAATTTCGTGCTGTCTCCACATCACGAGACTGCCGTGAGATTTCCGCAGCTGCCGATTGTGTATTGCTCCCTTTACGGGAGCCACCTATTGGTCACCTCAATATGATTCTGATGGGTTCATGGTAGCGCAGTACATGTGGAGCTGACAGGGTATGTTTTAGTACGTTGGAAACTGGTTCTTCGCGGCACTTGGTCTTAGAGTAGAGCGATTTTGAGGAAGAATCGGAAGGTCATGGGATGTGAGGAACATTCTGTACTGTAACGTATCTTTACGGTCGAGTGAAAATATGAGTTAATGATGTCAACAATTTCGAATGTTTTGGATATTGCAGACCCTGACGCGGAGGTGATAGCGTTGTCACCGAAAACATTGATGGCCACGAATCGATTCGTGTGCGAAATCTGTAACAAGGGGTTTCAGCGAGACCAAAACCTGCAGTTACACCGGCGCGGACACAACTTGCCCTGGAAGCTGCGGCAACGGACCAGCAAGGAGGTTCGGAAGCGCGTCTACATCTGCCCTGAGCCCTCTTGTGTGCATCACGACCCGTCGCGTGCTCTGGGCGACTTGACTGGTATTAAAAAACACTTTTGCCGAAAGCACGGTGAGAAGAAGTGGAAGTGTGACAAGTGCTCTAAGAGATACGCTGTTCAATCCGACTGGAAGGCCCACTCTAAGACTTGTGGTACTCGAGAGTACCGCTGCGATTGTGGTACCTTATTTTCCAGGTCAGTCCTTCCCTCATGTCGATCTTTGCATTTAATCGTATCTCTTCAATAACTCAGGGTCAGACATTCTTAGGTCAATTGTGTCAATTGGCCGAATATCCTGAACGTTGTGTTTCCATTGGACAGTGTCACTTCTGCGGGTGCAATTTCAGTTATCTAGAACTGTAGATTCTGCACTGTATTTCTGCATTTTGACACGCACTTTGTTCAGTGAGATATGATTGTGAGTGTTGTTCATGTGATGACTGATTTTGCGGTCTTTGATAATATTGCAGGCGCGACAGTTTTATTACCCACCGAGCTTTTTGTGATGCTCTGGCAGAAGAGAGTGCCCGAGTATCCGCTGGAAAGCAGGGTGGTGGACAACCTGATGGCCTTGTGGGTCCAGGTTCGTCTTCCATGTCAGTCATGGGGGCTCCTTCCTCTCCTCACGGAAATAACGTGGGTCGTATGAGTGGGGATCCTCTGACTTCCGTGGTCCCTTTATCATCTAGACCTGGCGGTTTGCCACCGTCCATGGCTGGTCTAAGTGGTCTAAGTGAGGGTGGTCACTCTCTGCTACCTCGTTGGAGTGTTCCCGGCTCTGGTACTGTCTCTAGAACTGGCACTGGATTGTCGCTTTGGTTAGGACCTGGTCCAGGTCCTGCTGGTCCTCAGCAGCACATGCACCAGCTGTTGTCTGGCTCAGATTGCAATCCTCCATTTCTGTTGCAGGCCCACAAAGGGATGCCGGGTGGTTCTGGGCTACCGGGGATGATGAATGCACTTGACTATGAAGTGCCACAGGCACCTAGACCTTCAAGTGGTCACCTTCCTCTAGGACCGTCTGGAAGCATGTTCGCTCATTTATTTGCATCCGGAAATGGACTGCAAGGACTCCAAGGGTCTAGTCCGTCACAGAGTGGAGCTACTGTTGGCATGGGTATCTCGGGATTTTCAGATTTCACAGCAGGAGCCAATCGTATGGAGAGAGGGTCGACTGCCGCTGGGCTGTCCCCAACTTCTTCAGCTGGATTGACGAGCAATTCTGCTTCAGGGAAAACCAATGGCGTTGGAACCCTGAACTCAGTGTCGCCACTTTTCAATCCTCAGCAGCAGCAGCAGCAGCAGCACACTGCCTCTGCACAAATGTCTGCAACAGCTTTGCTGCAGAAAGCTGCTCAAATGGGTGCCACAGCCAGCAACACTTCCCTATTGCGAGGTTTTGGATTAGGAGGGGCTGAGTCAAGCTCTATGACCATGTGGCAAGGTCAACGCCAAGAGCAGCAATCGCAGCAGCAGCAGCAGCAGACGCAGCAGCAGTCCCAACAGCAGCAGCAGCAGCAACAACAACAGTCACAGCCTCAGCCTCAGCCACAGCCACAGCCACACCAGCAGCAGCAACAGCAGCTGGGGAGGACAGGTGATCTTCCACTTAATAACATGTCTAACATGGTACCTCCGTTAATAAGGCGGCCGGGTGACTTGCAGAGTGTTTCGCAGGGTCTGGGGGGCTCGTCATTAGGGCAGAACAATTTTGGAGGTCAAGCAAGGCTTTCTGATAGTTCCACTAATGTGCAAGACTTCATGAATTCTTTGTCTGGAGGTGCTGGACTCTTTGGGGGCCCAATAAGTGGTATGCCCTCCATGTTTGGACCTAGTTCTACCAATATGGGGGGAATGCTGCCACCCAGTAATCATCGGGTGTCTCCGAGTGAAGTTCTTGCTAATAGTACGTTCACTGGAGGGCAAGGAGTGTTGCAAGGCATGGGTCCTTCATCTCTGTTGCCAGGTCTTGGGGGTTCTTCAAGGGGGGAGAATGATGGTAGTGACAGGTTTACTCGTGATTTCTTGGGGGTAGGAGGAGCTTCGGGAATGACAGCTGCGGGCGGAGGGATGGGGCGTACATTGTCTCAACGAGATTTGGCTAGTATCACATCCCTGGGTCCAGGGGTGGACCTTGGCGCTTTCTTCAACCACAGAGAGAATTTGCGATCCGTAGGTGCAAGCGGTCACTCTCCTGGGAAGTCATGGGACGCCACCTAGTTCATGTGGATGCTTGTGAGGAGCCATTCCTGCCTAGGTCAGGTCAGAGTTCCTAGGAGCAGATGCAATTTTGGCTACAGCTAGTCTTCCCTCTGTAATACATGGCCGGCGGGCACTGCCCCTTTGTACATCGTGTTCCTCTCGCCCCTGCCTCCTTTGAAGGATTTTGCTTATGGTCACTGAGAAGCTCTTCCATTCAGCTGATGGTGCGTTTAAGTTGTAACATAGCTCATCTAGTACTTCAAGTTTTTTGGTCCGTTCAGTTGGGCCGACTTGTTGTGCTGTTGGATTATTGTCTCATAGTTGGGTACACCACCATGTAACAATTCTTTGTCAACAATTATATGCTTCTCACTTGTATCCGCCTTTTTTCCAGCCACACACTGCAGGGATCGTTTTCAACTGGATTGGCTAACAGGATATGTTTTGATAGTAGAGCTTGTATATGGTTCTGTGTTTACAAGAGTTTTAAAAAGAATTCTTTCTTCATCCTCATGCTGCCACGGCTAGTCAAATGTACCATGTAAATTTAAAGTCTGCTTTCTCAGATTCAATTAGCCTATAGTGGTCCAAAGCCTAAAGATGACTGGACTCAAAAAGTGGCTTATGAATGGCAGTCGCCGTTTTCTCCATAAACGGATATTGTTCATCCATTTTTGTACAACTCTGTTATTGAGTTATGCTATAGTCATATTAATTATTTTTTGGTACTAGAATTTTCTTAAAAGTCATGAAAGTTGCACTTTCTCTAGTCCTTAATTTGCTTTTAATTCTAGATTGCATTTGAATTTTTATTCAACTTGTAGGGGGTAAATAACAAGAGAGCAAGATTGCATGCAATCTAATCATCCTTCTAGAAAGAGGGGATTAAATGCAAATTTGCGCCATGTGCAATGCATAATTTTTCAGTTTTTATCTTTGGAGTTTATATTTGAATTGAAAATTCTAAAACAAAAATAAATTGATTTTCCTTGTTTAAGAAATTATTGGAGAAATAAATTATATTTGGAAAGTAAAATCAAAAGTTCAAACACAAAATGAAACAAACAAATCTTGAACGTAAGATTGTTGTAGTATGTAATCTACAATATAAGACTCTTTGTTTTGAAAAATTGTAAAAATTGAGTTAAAAAAAAAAATTCTACATGTTCTTTTTTACAAAGATGTTTCAATTGCCGACAAATAAGACTCTTCATAACTTTTCAAATGAATGAATCAAAGCTTTTCATATATATTAAATGAGAAAAATACAATTTCCCCCCAAAGGATGTAAGAGTCTATTTTGGATGTTTTGAGAATTTGGATAGAGTCTATTGACTTTACATTTGGGAATTTTTTGTTGAAATTTATTGGATAGCTTCCCCTAAATATACTCTACATGTGAAGATTTGTTTTACATCATTATGATTGATAGTGCATTAATTATAATTACAAAAAAATCAATGTGAAAGTAGCAACTAAAAATTCATTCTTAAAAAGATCAGTTAGTTTCATTTGATTGTATAGATTGCTTTATGTAAAAAACAACATTTGAACCATTCTATTCCAAATAATGAATTGAAAGTTTTGATAAGTTTATTTTATAAGCAATGAGGGCAAAAAACAACATATGATGTTATTTGAACTCAACTTTGAGAATTTGCAAATAAATAAATAAAAATATGAGATGTATATGAATAACTAGAGTATTCTCACTGTTGGAATTTACAATTCTCAATTTCTTGCCAGAGATATTACCAATTAAGGTTTTCTTATCATCATGTACCATCTTCTACTTTATATTTTTTTTAAAGATTAAAATATGAGCTTTATCCTATTAAATTCTTTGTCATGTACACTCAAACCACTTTTTCATATTTGGACTAAATTGCATAAAAACAAGGTTTTAAAGTTTAGGTACATTTATCTTGCAATCCCTTCTAAAAATGATGAAGGATATGCTTGAACAATTAAAATGAAAAGATTCTTTCATTTAGTTTATTAAAGAAAAATTTAAGGTGAAGATTCTAGTGTCTTCTTTGGATAAGAGTATTTTGAAGAAGTGTTGAGGCCCCAAACACCACAAAACTCAAGAGGTTAAATTTAATTGCAAGTTTGGGAGGTATTCTATTGGCTTCCCGGTCTTGAACATTTTGTGGTTTAAGAGGGCACAATTTACTTTTCTTACACAATGATGAAATAAAAACAATCAAATCCTAGATAGTTAGTACTCCGTACATTCCAAGATTCCTTCTAATTTTATTTTGAAAAATTACAATAAAATTTGACATCAGAGGAACTTTCTCGAGATTCTTACAAACTCATTCCAGGATTTTAAGCCTTTAGGAGTTACCTGAACCTATTTGCAATCTCTGGACATTTCCGTGCCCATGAGACGAAATTGAGTTTTTAGTGTAGTGTAATTTGATTCTTATGCTCTTCTTCATCTTCTTCTTCCCGGGGAATCTTACACACTATTAAAAGAACTGTGCCCTGCTCCTATCCGTCCCTCAGTCTCCCCGAGCGGAGCCGCACTGCTCCAGCTTTCTCCTTATCCTGCCCTCCTGTCCTGTAGCCCTAGGGCCAGAGAGCAGCAGAGCTTGTGTGCCTGGAATGCAAGCTTGTCGTTGCCCCCATTATTGAGTTGCAAGGACCGAATGGACTTCCCTCGCCATGCCTGGAAATCAACTCATTGTCCTTGCTGGTGTACTGGACCGGGAAGGGGCACATTCCTGCCCGGCCCGACCCGGCCCGACCCGACCCCAAGTGAGCAGCAACCCATGCAAGCAAGCCAGCCAACCAAGTTTGATTGTAAATTTGTAAGTGGCAGATGCCACCCCAGGACGAAGCAGAGCTCACATGCCGGGAGGACAAATCCACATCCCCAATGGGCAATTATGGAATCGCTATAGCGAGCTAGCGAGCAAGGACCCCAGGACGTGGGATTCAATGCATTGCGCCATCTGATGCGAAGTTAACACGGAGATTCCCAAGGGTTGATGTTGGATGTCAAGTGCAATTAATGAAAAAGGGGAGGCTTTTGTTGGTATTGGTTTAACGTAACTCGAACGAAGAGATTTCATGGCAGACCTGACACCTCGGCCTCTGCCAAGTGGTCAGGGACCTGGATGAAATTCAAGATGGAGTGGAGGGAGGGAGGGAGGACGGAAGCCAACTGAAAGGGGGGATTAGCCCCTAAATGCCCAAGGCACCAGATTCTGGTGTTTTGAAAACTTTGAAGTTAAGTAAAATCCAACCAAATTGCTATTATTATTAGTTTATATTTTTGGAGAATTCTTTTTGAAGTCTAGTTTTAGGATCAAAAAGTTGATATGAAAAATAAAGGATTATGATTTTTCTATTGAAGATTTAGTGCAAGGATACCAATTGCAATCTTGACTTCTCGTAGTGTTGAGGGCTCTTGAAAATGAGCCTCAAATACACTAGATCTTGGAGGCAAAATCGCATTAGAAATTCATTTAAAAACATTGTAGAATAGATTTTGAAAAAACGTAAATTGAATGGGGTTTTGCATGCTAGGCCCTATAACCTCATATTTTTTTAGTGACCAAATTTTTAGAGTTGACATGCAAAAAGTGAATTGAAAAATTTTCACAGTTTTTACACCTTCATGATCAAACATTATAATCTTTCAATCTATAAGTGATATGGTTATGTTTTCTTTTCCTATGTGATCTCTAACATGTCTAGTTTGACTTTGTATGGTTACAATTCAAAATAAATTGATACAACTTGTGAAAATGTTGACTTTTTGTTCAATTTAGAGCAAATTTCCAGGAGCTCCAAACAGGCCCTGGGCATTTAGGGGTTAGTATTACTGTACGACTTAGAGTAGAACCACCCATTACCAGCCACTGAAGCATTTTGTGAATGATCTGGAGTAGTAAAGGCATTTCTAAATTTTTGTCCTGTAGAGAGATAGAAATGATGGATGTTGTCAAATTTTCAAATTTTTTTTCCTTAATTTCAAATTGTTATAAATTTTAAAAGCTAGAAGTTGTCTTGCACCCATCTCCAACACATAGATTCTTCTTAACACTGCTCATCTAAAGACTAATTTGGCTCTTAATTTGAAGCACATGTGTCATAACAATGATGGATAGAAGATGGTGGGAAACCAAGAAACTATTGGTTATTTATCAATCATCTCTATGTTGAATTTCCCATTACCTATATATTGACTATAGGTTTGGTTGGTCATGGGTGGTTCTACCATAGTTTTCATAAGGGCCAACTAGGTTCAGAGACACAACTATATTATCTCAATTCTAAACTCCTCTTTGGTCCACACTTGAAACTATCCAATCAAATTTGGGGCATGGCATTGGAAGCATGCTTTTCTATATTGAAGAAATGTAGCCTCCTAGAAAATCCTACTAAAGAAAACATTAGAGGAGAATTGAGGGCTTCAAGAGCCCGTTTCAAGGTTGTTCCCTGCATTGTTCCTTGTGGTGCCAAAAATTGAGAACCAACCCATAATGGACTAAATTTACGAATATTTGGGAAAAAAAATTAAAAATTATTTTTCTCCAAAATTTCTAAAAAGTATTGATAAACCTAAAATTGAATTTAAAAAATAATTAAAAATAATATTAGTTTCTAACATGGCAGTATTTGTGCCATGTCATATGGCTGATGTGGTGAGTTCCCACACCTTGGGAACTCAAAATAACTTGTGGCCTCTTCAAGCTATCAAATATCTTCTAATGATGCAATTAGTTGTGCAAATGGATAACATCCATTGATTTGGTTATGAATTTTTTAAGGTGCAATTTGAAAGATGCTAGTAGTGCAACTTGTATCAAAACTCTCTCCAAGCAAGAAGTTTACCCCTAAATTTTCTTGACTAAGTTATCACCAAAAACTCTCAAAAACTCTCATTTCTAATACAAGTGCCAAATTTTTGAAAAATATCATTTTTGGACACATGTAACTATAGGATCTTGTAGTACTCTAGTTGTAGAAGATGTGGAAAAAAAATTCAGAAATTTTCACCTTGTAGATTGCAAGATATTAGCATTTGAAGTGACAAAAATCCTTTTTTTGGCCCTGTGAAAAATTGGGCAGTTGCACTTCACAAGGTCACATTTCTAAGAAAAAATGTCCCAAATGGTGGTGCTTCTTTAGATTCATTCTTCAAAGTAAGATGGCTATATGCTTGAAAATTTCAAGATCATTTGGAATTGTGCAACATGTAGGAAAAAAATAGTAAGTAGAAAGATGTAAAGAATGATTTGAAATACTAAATTGTTAACAACTTAATACTGGAATTGAAAAATGCGAATCCCAATGGTTGTAATGTTATAATAAATAATCTACATCTACTTTATTATTTTTTTGTTTTGAAAAATATTGAAAATTGAGTTAAATAAAGGACTTCAAAGTTTATTTTAGAGTAGAAAATCCATAATTGCTTGCAAACTAAACCATCTCATAACTTTGGACTCAATGATCAAAATGGAATGATTCAAAGCTTTCTATGTATATATAAATCTAGAATATCAATTTCAAATTTTTATTTTTGGAAAAAGCAATTTTTTTAGATCTTCCCCAAATGCCCGAGTTGAGAAACAAACTACATATTAGGCCATAGCTTTGGACTCATATTTCAAAATGTCTTGAAATTTAGCGCACATGAAAGATATTCCTTGTCTACACCTTATATTAAATTTGAGGCTAAAAACATGGAAATCTCTAGTCACACATACCTGCCCAAAATTTCTATGTTGCCAAAAAACAAAACTTGGTTGTTTAGGGGTTAATGAAACAAAACAAAAAGTTATTGTAAGATTTAATCTTACGAAGCCAAGATCACTAGTGCCATAATTGGACCTAATCTATTCATAACCAGAATGACCACTAATTGTATATTGAATATTGTGTGAGTTAGGATTCCTTCCAAAAGTCTTGGCTGACATTCTATAACGACTACAATCCTATAACTGGATAAATTTTGCTCGGTTGCTACTTAATTTTGTCATGTCCTTAGTATTAAATTCAAAAAGCTCTTCCAAAAATGAACATTTGGCTAATTTTCCTTAACCTGTTTTGGGATTTTTAGTAACAAGAGATTGAATGTGCATTTGTCTTAGTTATCCATTATAATATTATTAAAGGTTGTAGATTTGTTAGTAAAAAGTTAGCAAATACCCTTGAAACTGCCAAAAATCAACTTTAAAAAAAGGACTATTGATCAAATTTCATTTATGTTTTTGAATTTGTAATTGTCAAAACTTATTTTTGACTAGTATTAGGGTTACATGTAAAAGGTTTGGATTCAAAGGAAAATATTTGTTTAAAAAGCATACTTGTAAAGTGGAGCAAAATATATTTTCAAGATTTATTTGGACTTTTGACAATGTGGCCTCTTGTAGGGCATTTTAGCCCCATTTATCAAATATTTCTTTCAAAAAAGATCTAAAGACTTCAAATTTTAGTATAGTATTAGGAAAAAGTATGCAAATCTCCAAAGTAGAACGATGTTGTGCTCTCCCAAGGCAAATTGGGGTAAATTTGTTTTCTAGTTGTTCGATCTTCATAAAAATTAAATTCCTTGGATGTCAAATTGTTTTTTTAATCATAATGAAGAAGTGAAGGAAAAAACAAAATCCAATAATTCATTTTAGATACCCATTTATCTCAAAAACCATTTTGGCTTGCAAAAAATTTAATTATGGATAAATCTCAAGAAGTCCAAAGGTGGCCACTTAAAAATCAAAAGTCACTACCAAAAATTTGTGATCATTTTGATCTAGGATGGATCTACCATGATTTTCACAAAGTGCTTGGATCCCTCTTTGGTATACAAGGGGACTTTGAGCCCTTCTTTGATTCCTTTCCAAACCCCACTATCTATAATGAATAGTTTATTTTGATGATGGGAATATTCTCACTTTTTATGAGTGTAAGGTAGACTAGAAAAGAACTACGATCCTAGCAATATGCCTACAGTAAAAAAACACCAGCATTTCAAGATCCAAATTTGAAGTTGTTTCCACTCATCACTCATGGTATTGTGGGCCAAAGATTACTTTATTTGCTCTACAGGTCCAACCGAAATACAAAAATGCAATATTTACTTTACGAACAACACACTTTGTCTACTGGCTCTTTGTAAGATTTAGCTGCTCTTTTGACCAAAGCGAAGAGGGCGACACCAAGTGCTGAACCCCGAGTAGGCTTCTATTGCTTAGCAATATGAAAGCAAAACTGGGATGAAGTGAATAGGTATTTTAAAATAGAATTTTTAGAATTTTTTTTGCATTCTCCTGGGTAATCAGCTCATTTGTTATGTGAAAGAAAGCATAAAAAATTTTGGCCTTGCTTTCTCTTCACATCAGCAAATAGAGTGCAAAGATACCATTCATTATTTTGGCTGGACATGAGCAAAATCCGATAGCACTAGCGAGATATCGTGCATAAATGCAAGGATGTATAACTAATATAGGATCTTGTAAAATAGGATTTAATTTTGCATATGATTTGGTACAAATTGTTGTAAAGAACAATCTCCAAGAGGCTTGTGGATGCCAATGATGCTAGTATATAAGCCTAGAAATGTGAGTCTATGAGCCTTGAGCCTAGGTGTAAGTACATATTCTACAACTATTGAAGGTGTTTATAACATATATAATTAAAATATAAGTACCCTACAACCATGGAAGGTGCTTGTAACATAGGTACCTATAATATAAATATACTATAACCATGGAAGGTGCCTATAACATCAACGACGCTAGCGTGTGAGCTTGGAGCCGTGAGCTTGTGAGCTGTGAGCATGGAGTATGTGAGCATGGAGTATGTGAGCCTAGAGCCCCCAAAACTTTTTTGGAGCAAAAAATTGCCCCCCAATTTTTTTTGTTCATTTTTTCTCCCAAAATGGACAAAAATTTCCTATTTTTAGTAAAAATTGTGACCTATGACCGTGTCCCCTAAAACCGTGGACTCTGGAATGAGTTCTTTTTTTTTCTTTTGAAATTGCTTATTACTATAGAAAAAGATTGTCAAATTTGATTGGGAAGTTGCAGCATTTAGTTCAATGATTATAGTGGGAAATATGCTAGATGGTTTCAATATTATAGATAGATGCCATTTGGACACAACTTAGTGGTGTTGTGGTCACTACCTAATTTAAATACATAGGATTTGGTGTGTGAATATCCTAGAACAATTGGGATTCTTCATGTGACTTTGTGTAGGCTGAGTACAAAACCTCAAGGTTTGGGTGAGATGATGAGTAGAAGCCATGGTGGATTTAGGATCGGCATTTGACTCGAATCTTAAGTTTTGGTGGTTTACATAATTTACAATTATAAAACTCATTTCTCTTCATATTTGTAAGAACTGCCAAAATGTTGACATCCTCCCCCAAATTGTAGGGAATGGAGAAGATAAACGAAATGTGAAAAGAAAAAAACCCGGGGAATCCAAAGAATGAGGAAAGGGAGAAAATGGGGAAAGGTAAAAAAATGGGGAAAAAACCCTGGGGACAGAAAATAAAAAAATGGGAAAATGAATGGGAACACATTGGAAGTAAAAAGACTATGAAGACGTTTTGAAAGTAGGAAAAATACTTGGAAATATAGTCATTTCCATGAATTGGCAACAAATCACTTCACTTATGAAACATGCTTCTATATTTGATGAATGCATTAACATTTTTCCTCTGTACACTGCAAATCATTTCAATCGCAATATATGTGAATGAATACTATGTAATTGAAGTATGCGGATAAATGTAGCCATGCTTATTCTGGAACTGTAATGATTCCTGCTCGAACTAGGAGTACCTTCAGTTCATTGAAGCTATAACTAGGTGCATGAATGAATTTGTCTTCATGGATGTCCATCTTGCAAAAGTACCTATACAAGTAGTATAGGTGTTTGCAATTCACATATTGCTGTCGACCTCCAATAGCTGAAACAACCATATTCACAAAGTCTGGGCATGTGCAAGTGGGGAACATACCCATTGTAATTCGATAGATGATTTTGTTAGTGTCTGTCCCTATCTCAAGCGCCACGATTGCACCAAGGCCTGGAAAGGGGAGCAAGGTGACTCCCACTATTTCTCCTCTAACATTTGCTGCACTTTCCCACTTGTCCCGTTGTTTCGTAGTTGGTGCATTGGCTATCCTTCGAATGGTTCGGTTGTTCCTAACCGTTGGATATGCATCCGGGTTCTTGGGCGTTGGTTGGTCGTAGGAGACAGTTTGGAAAACTTTCGACATGGTGAAGAGTCGCCGTGGGGACAATGTTGGCCTTTCTTGAAGGTGGAAGCCTGCATGTTGCAGCAGCAGAGTCTCCTCCCTATCGAAGTTGGTTCCACTGAGAACGGGCCACACCTCTGGTACCTCAGGCAAGTTAATGACCCACTTCCTTTTCGTACCCTTTACACATCATTCAATGTCATCCCAACAAAACCAGAAGTCAACCACCACCTCCCACTTGCTCCCATAATCTTCTTTCCTGCCTCGATAGGTTGGAGCTGGTGTTCCCTTCCTTCCCCTTGCGATTTTGGAGGCGCACCTAATGTTGGTGGTCCGTTGTTGGGCGTGGCATTTTGCATTGGACTTGTGGCTAATCCTAGCAATGTGCCACTTGGAGGTGTCACAGTCACTTTCAAATGCCGTAGTGACATATTTAGGGTTCTAGGTTTGAGGTTGTTCACTTGGGCCCTCCAAAGATTGAAGAGAAGCCGTTGTAGACCTAGTTCTCACATGTGGTTGAGAGAAGTTCACTTTGTCCGGTCTATGTGAATCTCCGACATCACCAATGGGTATGTCCAACTTCCTCTTTGTGCTCCCAAAGATTTCCTCTCCTTCCAAGTGTGGTATTCTTGTTCCCACTCCCTCTGCTCTAGGCAACGTGTTCAATGCTTCTGCGATTTTCTTGGGACATCCACTTCGTCTCGCAGCTCTGAGTTTGAGCTCCCCCTTGGACGGCCTTGATCTAGATGCATGTCCTCTAAGGTGTGCCCGGTAGTTGGTCATTTGCATCCATGCACAAATGCTGTCATTGCAAGTTGCGTCGAAGAGGTTGTTTCCTCACTTTCCTGACATTTGAAGCCATTTGTTGTGAATTGTTTCGGACAAATTGCAGAAAGGTAGGTCGGTCATCTCTTCCAAACTCAATTTCTACAAATCCATCCATCCATAACACAGGAGTGAGGACATCCAATTTCATTTTCGAGGGTTAATAGCCGGACTCATTCCAAGTGTATGAACTTCATTTGCTTACAGACGAAGACGTTCATTAATGTAAAAATACAAAAGAGATTATTTTATGTACAAATGATTACTACAGAAGACGTCTACTTTTGAGGAAAAAGACTCACATGAGATTCTTAGGAGGGGGTCTAGGAGCTCCTTCTTGAGTGGGAGTCTTCTCCAAAAGAGTAACATATTTCAGCCCAAAACCTTCAGTTGGATCCGACTAAGGTCTAGGTGCCCTATCCTTGACCCCCCATTTGGGTCCCCCTTCACATGCTCATCACTGAATTCATAGAAGTTAAAAGTAATTCCTACTGGAATATTCTCAATTAAAGTCTCCACGTACATGCCTCTAAGTTTGGAGGGTACACCTCTATTTTTCAACAACCGCTTTAGATAGAGGAGGATGGATACTTCAAAATCAACTTAGGAAGTCACTTACCATAGTCATGAAGCCTCCCCACTATAGGTATCGGAAATGCCAGAAGGCTCGCCAGTGGTCCAAGTGATGAAGATCTTCTTCACTTGCAGCACCTGATGACAACCACCAAGATCGAATTGCAAGGTATCGTGTCTCTGCTTCTTCGACAGTCTTGAATTCTTTGTATTGTTTGCAGAGGGTAATGTGTTGTTGTTGGAATGCTTCTTTGATGTGCTTTTGGGTATGCTTGTGGAGCGAACTACTCCAATGTAGCAAGCACGTCTTCTCACGATTCTCCATTTTCTCATTGGGTGACCCACTTTCGTAGACAATCCGTGCCGCATTCCAATTGGCCATCACGCTATCTGCCATGAATCCTTTGAAGTTGGTGTGTTCCACTCCATGTCTTGCCATGACTGTGTTTAGAGATCTCCAAAATTGGACTTGGATCTCCGTGTTCTCCGATTGCATATTGCAGGTGGCCACGGTCATAACTTTTTTGTACTCCGCATCGTACACATGGCATGCCATGGTACTCCACTCGTTGATGCGTCTGACGTGGTCAAACATTATCCATGCGTTTTGTAAATCCCCTCCTGGTTGCATTCGTTTGACGAGGTCCACTCCACTTCCGGGTCCTTCTGTGAGCATTTTGAAGAGGTAGACCTTCTCCCTTCCTTATCCTGGGAAGACACTGTCATGTATGAACTCAAACTTTGACTCTTTCTTCATTGTCATGATGTTGTCGATGACCCCTCCCTTATTGTTGGAGCGAAACGATGAAATGACATTCCTAATGTTCGGACTGCTAAGATATTGGAATCGATCCATCACTTCCTCTAGTTCCTCTCCGTTCAACATCTCTTTCTCCCCCTCTCCATTGTGAAACAAATAGTTCGTGAGGAACTCTTTGCTGGCAGAGAGTGCAATTGCAGAGTTGGTGGCCGTGGGCGTTTTGGCCACCTGCTGTGCAATGAATCTCGAGATTTTCTCTGTGAAGTCTTTGTACACACCCTTCACTACAAGGTGCGTATGATCTCCGAAGTGTATAGCGGCCCTAGTCATTTTTTCATTATCGCAATATACATAGTATATTCTAGCATCACATGTATTCAAGCACAGAGGGGGGCTCTTGCAAACTTTGCATACTAGAGTACAATCTTTGGGAGGAGTCCCCCCTTTATCAAAAGGGCAAATCGTGTAACCGGTCCACTTTGTTTCGTTCATTTTGGAAGCCCTTTTTACATAATCGCATTTAGGATTTTGACAAGCAAGGTGTCCGGCGCAGTATGACTTATGGAACTTGAGGTTGTTGGAATTGTGAATGTTCGTGGTCATCAGCTTACACCACAGGTGTCCGTCGTACCACCTGTCCATTCCCTCAAGGTTCTTGGCCGTTGAGGAGGAGGATGTAGATTGACACGGGGGCAATTCGAAGATGACGTCCCCGTTGAAATTAGTTGGCAAGTACTGCATACGGTGATGCTTAAAGGCGTTGACATCCATATTGGATAGTTCATTCTGCGAACGCCGCACATTCACCAATCTCTTCAAGCACTCCATTATATTGACCTGTTGAGTAGGTGATGGGTGCACCGGAGGACGTGACAATAGAGATGGGGCTGGACTATTGGAGGGGGTGTTTGGTTCTGAGTGTGTAGAAGCCTTTTCCCTCAACTCAAGAGGGATTGGGCGTTGTTTCTTTTCAAGCATCACATTAGGTGACTCCCCTTCTGATTCACTCGACAATTCTATGATGGATTCTAGTTTCTCTACCTTCACTGACCATAGAATTGTACTCTCAAGGAGAATTGGGAAGCCTTGACGGGCCGGTCTCGGTGACACTGTGCGCGCAACATATGGCATGTCGACTGTGGAGTTATCCGATTGTTGACTCGAAATTTCTATTGAAACCCCTAGCATGGAAAGCGGAAGTCCATAAGCCCTGTAGTTCCCTGGGGCTAGGTACCAGCAATGGCTATCTCCATCTAGACTCTTGACAACCGAAATGGATTGCACCAATTCACCTGATTGGGACAACTTTTCCTCTTCAATGTAGATGGAGGACTCTACAAATTTGAAGCGTACGTATAGGAGGTGACTCATGATCTTGGCTAATTGTCCATCGTCTACAAGAAACACAAGCGGAGCATCTTGACCATTCACTCTAATACAAGCCATCCTCGTGGAACACAAGCAGGAGCTGAGGGACGTTGAGAGGCAATGGAACTTTGGTATCAGTGAAGGCATCCAAATTCAGATGGCCTTATGCCCTTATGTAGTAGCCTTTCATTTTGGAATTTAAATTTGGGTGAGCAATACGTTAATTAGGGTAGGTATGATAATTAATCATGTTATTTGAGTGATAAAATCCACCGCCAGAGGTAGCTACCCATTATGCACCGCCATCCAAGTATTCATTTATTGCATGTCCGAGACCTCGGGGAAACTGAAACGGCCTCATCATTTATTTCTTGCTGTTCATTAAGTGGAGGCACTAGATTTGTCACCGATGCATTGGAAAAGGAGCAAAAATAATTGTGTGGGCTGATGTCGAAATCCCCGACTTCTATAATTGCCTCTAAGCGGCACATTCAAATTTTTGCCATGAGGTGGAATTAATCCGCTTGACAGCCCGACAAGCACATAGGAATTCATCAAATCCATGTCGTACACCTGGGCCGAAGCTCTGAAACTAGAGCATGTGATTTGAGTCTCAACTTCGCCATGTCCATTTTATTTGGCATCCATCTTATAGGTTGTGGGGAGGAGAGGGAGGTTTCATGTAGAGTTCTTTCACCTTATGCTTGGAGAATCCTGAGGAGCTGAACTTGTGCCTATTGCCGTGAGGAGTAGAAAGAGGCGTCGTAGTTTTTTTTTCTCCTCCTCCAAGGCTTTGAAGAAGTCTAGGATGAACAAGAAGAAGGTAGTGTCTAGGACTTCTCAGTCTACACCTAGAGAGCTGAGGAAGTCCCTTCGCTTTGCTGGTGGAGGAAGTAGTGGAGAGGATGGCCCCGTACCAAAAAATGGTGGTGGAAGTCAATCCATGTTGGAGGAATCACGTGTCAATTGGAAGCATGAAGAAGACAACTCTAGGGCCACTGTGAGTATTAATTCCATTTATGCTTTTTTATTCTTCTAGTCCCAAGTGACATACTTCGTTTTTCTCTTGTGCAAAGGAGGTTTATGATTCCAGAAATCAGTGCGTCCAATGTGTTTGTGAAATAGAACAATTAAAAAAAATACGATCCCGTAGGATATTCAATTACCCTTAGATCACAGTCTAGGGGGAATTGTGGATCCCTAGAGAGAAATGACTGATTAGTCTCCGTCACAAGAGGAAGTCTTTTGGGAAGAAATGTAGGCTTTGACTATATAGAAGTAGCGAGCCGTTTTTATGGTTACAAATCATGCCCGTCGTTTGTGAAATTCGGCATAAAGAAAATTAAAATCCAAGGGCCATGTAATTAACGACTTCCAATCGACAGGTCGAATTATTTTGTAGAATTTACGAAGACAGAAAAATCATAGACCTTTGACAAGCATGAGATACACAGATTAAAAATGTCGTCTATTCTTTAATCTAAGCACGGTGAAGCCCAAGTAAAGCCCCGCGAGTCCCTGCGTAGTCGCGACCACTACGTGCATGGCATCAGTTTTGCATGGCCGCATTTTGTCAATCACGTTCTCGGAGAGATCGAGAGATTGAGAAGTGCATGCACTTTGTAAATTGAGTGAGGGTGTTGGTGGAAAGATCATGAAACCTGAAAATAGAGAGAGCATTGCCCAACCCTCCCACATTCCTTGCCTTTTGCAGTTTCCTCTCCCCGAGATGAGGTGCGCCGAAGTCGGCCGTGGCCTGGGCCGCCTGCCCAGTCCTCCTGCTCCGAATTTTGGGGTCCCCGCCCTATCGGGCTCCACCCCGATTCACACAGTCCATCCCCTTCCAAATCGCCGAGCCCCACATCCTGGGCGCAGTTGACCTCCCCACTTGAAAACCTGATCTCAAATTTCAAAGAGTGTGTGCGTTGTTGCCAAATTCTCACGCGGCGTCCACCATGACATGAGCGCAGAGGGAGGAGAGTGCGCTTGCTAAGCGAACAACACGAAGCCGCGCGAAAGATGACGCGAAGGACCTCGAAGGGACACCAACGTTGCAGCCACGCAAGCTCGGCGGCTACCACAAGGTTCAAACTTCATGCCCATTCCCATAGCACAAAATTGACATTGAAGCCTTTGCTCTAGAATTCTGAAAATGCATAGGACCCTGTGGATTCTCAAAAAATTTGGACGCCGCTATGAGCTCACGGTGTGCGGGCACAAAGGCCGTGGCGGAGGTGTGGCCTCGTGGTCCCTAAGCTGGGCCGTGTCTTTGTGTCCCACTTACAGTGATATAATGCAGGTCACCTTGCCACTGAGGGTGAGGTCTAGGCTTCGGGCCGCCCAGGGATCCCCTTGCCTTTGAATTCTAGTTTCAACTGTCGCCTCCTTAGTTTGAGATTGAATGCCAAAAAATATTTGGGGTCCCATTTTTGGGGGGTGGAGCAGACACGCCCAGAGGATCAGTTGGATCCGACTTGACCCTGGCAGGTGCCAACTCCACCCCCCCAAAATGGGACCTTTTGGATTCTCAAAAAATTTGGACGCCGCTGTGAGCTCATGGTGCACGAGCACAGGGGCCGTGGCGGAGGTGTGGCCTCGCGGTCCCCGTCGCTGGGCCGTGTCTCTGTGTCCCACTTACAGTGATACTATGCGGGTTACCTTGCCGCTGTGGGCGAGGTCCAGGCTTTGGGCCGCCCAGGGATCCCCTTGCCCTTGAATTCTAGTTTCAATTGTTGCCTCCTTAGTTTGAGATTGAATGCCAAAAAATATTTGGGGTCCCATTTTTTGGGGGTGGAGCAGACACGCCCAGAGGATCAGTCGGATCCGACCTCTTGGTAGTTCAACGCATCTTACATAATTTTGGTTTCAGGTTTCGGAAGGACCTAGCGGATTACCGTCAGCCTTGTTGCAGTCAGTGACGCCTCGCACAGAGGAAGACGGTGGAGAGCAATTCGAGCCCAAAACTCCCGCGGATGAAGACATCGATGTATCAAGTGACTCTGAAGACGAAGAAGGCGAGGAGGAGGACTTGGTAAGGGCTTCTCAAGACTTGATGCTCAGTTGGAATACCAATTGGCCGGGTCACCTGATTGTAGGATACACTTGCAAACGCATGCAGCTGGAGTTTTCCTCTAAGAGTTCTGATACCAAATATAGCTTAGAGCCACAGACATCCATGTCCATCGTTAGTCCCTCATTTGAGGAATGTGATTGTACCGATAGTATGGGTAGGCATGGAGAGGTCATGATTCTTCTGAGCTCGGATTCAGAGAGTGATGTTGAGATTCTTGAGGGTTGACCGGACTTGATGTCATTTATAATTACAAATTATGATGTATGCTAGGTGTGACCTTTGAGGAAACCATATTTTGAACATCTTCAGAAATTTTATTACAAGTGTTGTTTCAATTGGTCATTGAAGTGATGCGTTGGGTCCATTGCCGTGGAGTTTGGCCTTGGTATATCTCATGTACATTTATTCTTATCCATGCCTATTTGGTCATCCTCTTTCGTGGTTGTCTTGGTAGATGGATGTCTCGCCTCTAAATGTAACTCAAGATGATAGAATTGTAGAAACACCAGGGACCGATGACACTACCCAACTTGAAATCGGAGTAGAGGAAGAAGGACACCTAATTGAGGAGGATATGTTGGATGAAGAGGAGAAAGACTTGTTGGAGGATGACCTACAGAGGCTGCAGAGAGTTGACTTCGTCTCCACCATCAATGTGTTGAGGATGAAGCCGGAACACATGTTCCGATTTCCGATTCCTCTTTGCCGGCTTCTCGCTATGCCAATGGTGCGGCCAACTCTCTCATGCGACGTGCAATTTCTTGAGCAAGAGTTTGCATGTGGATACCGTGATGGGGCAGCAGTCATCTACGTTTCCACCATGAATGAGGCGGGCGAGATGTCACAGTTCCCAACACAAGAGATGGATGAATGGGCCCCTCTCTGGAAGGAAAAGAATGCTACATTTGAGGAGTACGTGGACTCACAGTCCGTAGTGAAATTCCTCAAGAACTTGAAGTTCTTCGAGTGTGACGGAAACCACCGACGCCTGGGTTGGATGAATGTCATTTCCAGAATGTATTCCACAAATCCTGATTGGCACTTTGCGGTGGACAATATTGTTTTGGACACCAAAGGCAAAATTGAGATTGTCATGCAAGTCATGCATGACATCAACAAGTGAGGTCACTATTCCCACTATCATTTCATTCTCAGTTTTATACCTGAATCTCATGTTCCGATAAACTTGCAAAATGATGTACTCAAAGCAGGAACTTCTAACCACTATGCAGATCTATAGAGGACTCCCACGTGAAGACGAACTTGGTACATACTTTGTACTGGGTGCAAAAGTATGGCTTGCTACCGATGGAAAGGTTCAATGACATGCTCAGGCCATCGGAGAAGAAAAAATGTGTGGCAATGCCATCGAGGAAGACATGGTCCACCATGCCGACTAAGGTCTTCACCTCATTCGTCTTCAGGGTGAGATACACATTCTCTATATACGTGAAGTACTCAATTGGAATCTTCTTTGGTGTTCTTGTGCTTCTTGCCCGTCCAATTTCCTCACAATATACTCTTGGGACTCCACAACAAGAGATTGCACAGGCAGTAGATGCGGCGCTTCGAAGATACCACGAGACAACACCAACTGATGAAAAGAGTGCTGAAGGAGCAGCTCATGCCATGAGGGTAGGGGCCAAGGACAAAAACATGAAGTTGTACATGAAAATGATCAAGTTCCTGACAGTGGCCAATCCCGCTTACGGGGCAGGCTTCCTTGAAGAGGTGAGTCCTCATGTTCATGAAATCATGCCAATAAAGTATCTAGGTTCGGATCTGCCTATACAATCATGACTCAATTCATTCATGGTAATGTAGGTGGAGAGGCATTGGAGCCCCAACGAGGTGCCAGAGATGACACTCGAAAAATTGCAAATGGTGACCACGTGCAACACCACGGCAGAGCACAAAGTGAAGTTCTTGTAGTGGTGGAACTCCTCCATCCCATCTTGTGATGCGAGGAAGTTCCCAGCCAGGCCAGTCTCCAAAACACACCTTGGCCCTTTTTTGAACAAGTGTGTTTGGTTTGTGGGGGTAAGTGCCTCAGCCGACTTCATTTGTTGATTTCCACGGTTTCGTTATGACAATCGATTATAACATGTCTCAATTCGTAATGTCCCTTTATTCTTCATAGTGGACTGAAACTAATTATTGGGATCATCAATTCGTGCAGCTCGAAGATGCTGTAGTGGAATACTTCGAGGCGGTCGTCAGACAAGACAACATCAAGATTGACATGAAGGTCCCGCTCCAACTGGAAACCTTGCAAGAGTACATTGAGGGATGGAGGAGGAAGATCTAGGACCAAGGATTCCATCCTTACCTGAAAGGAGGAAATTATTTCAAGAAGGGGGATTCCTTTACGAATTCTGAGGGGTCCAACTTGGTGGTTAGGAGGGTTCTCTATCGGTATGTTCTTAGACCTATGAGATTGGAATCAGTTTGGCAACAACTCATTTCTTCAAATTCTGATGTGTGCATGACAAAACCCTTCAAAACATCTACTTCTGTCACATTGAATGAGATGGAATGTGGATGGTTGTGAAACTCCATTGTATGTGCTGAGCTCGTAGACGTTGTTGTAGTCATGTCTCTAATTGCCTAGAATGATTGATTCTTCTTTCCACAGCTATTTCAAGTATGAGCTCGAAGCAAAGGGTGCCATCGAAAGGAAAGACTTGCCTCCCTTCCTAGCGTCATGGTTGGACCGTAGCTTAGGGGACTGCATGTTCTCAGCAAACCAACTATGCACTTTTACCACGGCTCACCTCAGTGGAGGAACATGGTACTTGGACTGTGCACTGGCATTCACTCATCCGTCCGAGGTGCAACTGCGAGCATTGTTGGATGGAAAAGGGGCCATAGACTTGAATGTGGACGAGTTTGTAGGAATGACGGATAGGCAAAAGAGGAAGGCCATTGCGAGGAGGGAAGCCAATGACCGAAAAAAAGAGGCCCGTTTTCAAGTCCTTCTCACCGCCAAGGAGAAGAAGGAAGCCGAAAGACTTGCCAAGATGGCGGAGAAGGAGAAGGAGAAGGAGATGGAGAAAGAAGAAAAGGCCAAGGCCAAAGGGAAGAAGAAGGCCTCGGGTGATGGCCAAGTCCTAGCATCCTCCATGGTGGATCAAGGCTCCGAGCTACAAGTTGGATTGCAAAGTGAAGAGGAAGGCCACCCTCTCACAACTCACGGAGGAGGTCATCACTCATGTGACAAAGGCAATCGTTCTCAGTGACGACGAGTTGGACACGTCTGAGAATCTCATTCTGAACATCTCCATTGACGACCTTGTGGATGACATGGAGTCCAAGACAAAGACATGGTACAAAGAAGTCGTGGACTTCTTGAACAAGGTATGCATGTCTCTTGGGATTTGAAAATACGGTCATAAGTTCTCATTCACATGGTTGTACTCTGAGTTCATTTATCGTCATCGTAGGATCCACTATGCCTTTGCAGGTGTCGGTAGGGAAAACATCCATGTTCCATGGTGTCCCTAAAGCTAGGCTAGGGGTGGATGTCATGTTCTTTGACTACCCGGAGAACTTGCCTGTGCCTGGGCTGTCTTCTCCGCCACATGAGGTGCCGGATTGGAACAAGGACGTGGGAGATGAAGCTCTGCAGTCGGCCTTCAACTTTGCTTCCAATCATCTCCAAGACCACGGCCGCATCATAGTCTTCCATTCGTGGAGTGCCAAAGCAAAGTCGGATATTGCAGGGTTGTATGAAACATATGACATGGTCAAGAAGAAGGAGTGGATGGGGATGAACCGCATGCACTTGACCTCGGCCATTGACAAAACCAAGACGGTAAACTACATTCGATTTCTGCAATTCCAAATGGCAATTTCACATGCATTACTTTCATCGCATTGCTCATGATTCTACACCTATTTTGGATGATTGTGCAGACACAGAAATTTGGAATCACCTTGGTGGTGAAGGACTTGGGCACGAAAGGGAAATCCAATTTCTCTTTCAAGCGCACTACCATGATGGTGAAGGCTGGTGTCGACATCGCACGAGACAACATGCTAATGAACTACACCCATCCAGATGACATGGCCATGGATGACGGGAAGCCTTGGCGTGGGGCTTGCGAAAAAGATCCACGGTTCTTTCAAATCCTCCTTGAAGCTACCAACGTCCCAGGAGATCTGATTCTTGACTGCACCGCATCCACAAGTCAATATTCAATTATACTACTCTACCTCCCAATTGTAACCAAAGTACAATTTCAGTTTCTCATAATATATTTTTAAATTTCTGTGCCTACAGGTGCATCCATCGTCGCTTGTCATGGCACGGGCTGTCACATTGTGGCCTTGGAGGAGAACAAGGACATCTTCGAGGCCATCCTTAAACCCATGCGGAAGTCCACTATTGCCAAGGAAGTGACGCCACAGCCTCCAACATTTGCAATTTCACAGGATCCAGATGCCATGCACGTGGTGCCTTGCAAATTCATTCGGAAGGGAAAATTGAGTAAGTAAGTAGGCACTTTTTTAATTCTCTTTGTACATGATGCCTTCTACCTTTCAAAACTCTAATGTGGTGACATTTCTATTTGCAATCATCGAAGATTGATGTCACCTGATCCAATGATGAAGAAACAGAGTCTTCTATGTAGTCCGGAGAAGACATACGAGCTTCCAGTTTATGCCAACCAAATGGCAACAGCCTTTGTGGATTTTGGTTGCTCCAAACCAAAACGCCGTAAAGACACATACGCTCTAAATGTCTTATAGTTCATAGATGGGTCTGCATCTGAGGGTAGAGAGTCTTCAAATTCATCCAAGTCCTCCGAATCCGCGACCGACTGCACTACGACTTAGACTCATGAAATTGACATATCTCATGAGTCGTACTATTGTGTATTGTTTTCTATTATGATTGGATTTGTGTGTTTTATGGCTATATCTTGGACATGCGTTCTTCTAATTCTTATTTCCTACTATAAGAATTTCATCTATGTGAAATACATTTTGTTCTAGAAAACCCTTTAATCAAATAAAGGGGTAAGCGCTTTGAATTTTGCGAAATAAACTCTACATTCTTTGCACTTTTTACTTTCTCATGTCCACGGTCATAGGTCCTTCAACCATTTTTTCGCACAAAAAAATTTCCTGCTCATAGGCTCACAGGCTCACATGCTAGCAACCCTGCCTATAACATAGATACCTAAAACATAGGCACCCATAATATAATTGGTCACTTATTATATAAACATGCTATAACCATGGAAGGTGCTTATAACATAGGGGTGATTGCAAGAAAGACTAGTACTATTTTGCGTCAAACTTGGAATGATGGAGTTGTTATATGCTATAACTTTTGAAGTATGAACCCAATTAATTTGAAATTTTTATTTGATATGGATAACTTGATAGTAATTAGATCCTTTATTTTTCAGAAATTTTCAAAAATCAATTTATAATTAAATTTTAATTTAGCTAACTTGTCACACTTTGCGGTTGAGGGGTTTTTACTTTTTAGTATTGGGGAGTACCCAAAATTAATGATATAGAAATGAAGTTTTTGTAGTATATTCCCACACTAGTCAAGAATGTGCCTACCAAAGATTACATAAAAAAACATAATTTATGTCCTATACGTTCATGCAAACAGGACTCCCTTGCATGTGTAGTTCTGAACATTGAAAATGGTTTCAAGATCATTCTCTTCGTGAAATCTCTTCACCATGAAGTCTTCCCAAATGGCCAATTTTTAGATTCTTTGAAATTCTTTTTTCCTAATTTTTACAAATTAAAATATGAAAGTATCTATTTTCATGAGATTTTGCACTTTTCTAGTTCTCCTACTTAGAGAATTTTTCTATGCTTTTCCTTCCTAAGGTACCTTCTTCTTCAAGGTGTATACATTTGTCATATGTGCAGTGGAGCATAAGTATCGTTACAACACCAAAATGTTGTAAAATGACTCGAAATATCATCCCAGGGGATTCTAGATTGTTCCTACAAGCCGAGATTATCCGTATTACTAGGTCCAACTCTCTCTTTACCTCTTCCTCTCTTTTCCGGATCACTACCTTTCTAGAATCTAGTCCGGATCCTCTCCTTTCTGGAATCCGGATTTGTCTCTTTTCACACACACATTGGTTTTTGGTGCCTTTGTTTTACTCTCAGAAGGTCCGCCTTTGATCTTGTAGAGGGGTAGGGACTCACCACTCGTATTCCTCACACTCTCTTCTCTCTCTAAACTACACAAAACACACTTATACCAAATGTTGCACTAGATAAGACCAAGAAACACTCTCACAACTTCCTAGATGGCCAATTCGAAAGGTAGGTCACTCAGAGCCGTAACAAGTCCTTTCCACTACAACGACAGATCAACAGAAACCGGAACCGATGGGGGATTGTTAGTCATTCACTAGATTGATCCTAGGGTTTGGTAGACTTTCTGGGGAGAATAGGATGGGGATTTTTCTGCTAGTGGTTGCTTATCTCTGCAAGGAAACTTCCTTGGTATTTCGGACTTGCACCCACGCCACTCCTTGCTGGATTTCCATTCTAGTATTTTAAAGGCACCATGCATAAGACCGTATTCACAAGTCTAAACTACGTTACAAACGTTCCCTCCCAAATCAGATCTAGTCACCTCAAATCCGGATTCCTCCTTTCCTCCTCCTCTCTCTTACACTTCAACGCTCTCACAAGCAAACATAGAAAAGCTAGATATACGACAGATCAATTCCTGAATGTCCACTTGGTGGCTCAGATTAAAGAAAGGTTAACAAGATACCAACTACAAGCGCTAGGATGGAATGAGAGGGCAACAAACTTGCCCCTCACTTAAAACCCCCAAACCCCCAGCCAAAAAGCCACCCGGAAATCCAAGTGACCAATCATAGACTTCCCGAGAAACTCGGAAAGTCAGATTCTACAAATCTGGAATCCGGGCCCACACCTGGAAACCCGGATCAGATTCAAAATTCAAATCCTAACTAATTGTCACCCTAACTACTTTGCCTTTCGCGCCTTCTTCTAATTATTCCTACCTTGACTTGATGGTGCTTGGATGCACTACAAGAAAATGGCCAAATATGTGACTGCAAAAGAATGACTCCGTGTAAAATGTGACTTTAGTGTGACTGGAGCTCTCTAATTGCACCATTGTGGGTAGCTCTACAGCATTCGAGTTAGGGTGCAGTTGTGTTTGTGACTGTAGGATGTCCTCGATGATAGGGGGGCAGTTTCATCCGCCTAATTTTGTTCACGGTGTCGGAGATTTTCTAATGTGGCACGATAGAATTCCACCGTGGACACGCAGTCATGAGGGAGTTAGTTGTTGTCATACACTATAACTTACGTTGACTTCGACACGACTAGAAGTTGACTTATGGGATACTTGGACATGCAATGGAGTTCAAGGACAAAATATCCTTTTCGCAAGCAAGTGAATCCGTGTCAATTAGGGGCTGGCAATAACAGAAAAGTCGAAGTGCATTGCCACATGATTTCAGAATCCATGATTTTCTCATCATGGCAAGTATAATTGCTTTTGCAAAAGTTAAATGGAAGGCACTCAGTACTACAGAATTGCATTGTAGTGGGTCATGGTGATAGGAAACTTGCAAATTTTTGGCCAAGGATACTTTAATACATTTCAAAAATGCCCAAAGTTAGAGGGTCACTGTATGCATAGTACAAGAAACTTCCAAACTGGGGCCATGTGTATTTTTCCCATTACCCGTAGGCGTCAACGTGATTGCTGAATGACTTCTACATGTTTGCACTACCACTAGGGACTGATTAAGATGTCACTGCAAGGGTAATGTAAGGGACATTGACTACTAATGAACTCCTGAACCACATGACTTGTGCTTTCAATGTTGTAGCTATGTGGAAAAGCTGTGAGTGTCATGTAAGCCATAGCTTTCAAGTGTCAAATGTCTACAGACACAATTGTCGACAATCTCAGAAATGACTACAACAATAAGGCTTTGTATTCTCACTGGTATTCTTCTTGGGCCAATAGGTTGTCTTCTACAGATAAATCTATGGCACCAACTAGATTTACTGTATCTATCGGTGCTGGCAGTTGACGGGGAGCACTAAGGCCTAGACTCTCCATTGTTGTGCTGATAAAGGCATCTGTTGTGTCCAGAACTTCTTGCTTTGCTCGGGCTTCCTTTCGTAAAACAACTTTCCAACCTGGTCTCTCTACAACATCCGAGAAAAAAACCTGAGTTTCCTGGCTAGGAAAGATGAATGGCTCAGCTAAGCGTAGGAGTTTGTGACGGAAGTTCACCACCAAAAATCCAGCGTCGTATCGAGTGTACGTTGGAAGACCTCGGTTATCGTAGGGCTTGATCCACTCACATCGCATGAGAATGATTTTCGTTTGCAATGGTTCGTAATCTAGAAGCAATATATTCTGCAGAACTCCAACATATGGAATTGTTGCATCCGCTTCACTTTCGGAGGGTAATTCGAACACTGAAGCTACACCACTGTTGTAGCTCACCATTCGGGCAAATGTCTCGTCCTCCACACGGAAGTGATTACCGAATGCAGTCATTCACGTATACCAAGTTGCCACTTGAGATGGCTTCCTACTTAATAAGAGGCGGTCCATGTCCTCCGCGTTCCTCAGATTCAAGTTGGACTCCTCGACAGAGTTCCAGATCCATTCAGCTAATGTTGAAATGGACGGATTTGTCCTCTCCTCGGTCCTCCACTTCCTACCAGAAGGTAAACTTTGCACAATCAGGTGGACTCCTATATAGAATTTCGGAAAGGGAAAATAGAAACATGCAAGGCGTAAGGGGACTGTGTGATGCGACTAGACACTGCACACATATACTACTTACAAGTGACTTAGTACAGTCGCTATGGAGTTGTAAAACTAGGGAATGACCTCATCTCACTTTGCATAAATGACTGCATCGCATCTTGCATGCAACTACCAGGTGACATTCTGGACATGCTAAATACCTACACTGCAGTGTTGTGCAATGGGTGCATGAGGGATATGTATCAGGTCCCTTGAAAAGGAAAGGATGCGACTGGATCATACTCGTAAAAATCTTCCATAACTGCCACATTTGTCAGCACGTACTGGTGTGCTACATCCCGGAGCTGAGGACTCATCACGTACTGTTTGCCTGCTCCTTGGAGCACTTCCTCAGCATCACCGTACTCTTCGTCTTCGTCCCATACTCGTCTCGTTGTGGCCTCAAATCTCTGGAAGTACTCTGTTATGAAGCCAAGGCACTCATCTTTCAAGTAGCCCTCTGCCATACAAGCTTCGGGGCGTGCCATATTCCGCACATGGTTCTTCAACACTTTCATATATCATTCAACACGATACATCCACCTTGCGCTCACTGGTCCGCACAAGTCCATCTCCTTTGCTAGATGATAAGGGAGATGTGTCATTATGTCGAAAAAAGATGGTGGAAATTCAATCTCCAATAGAGCCATGCTCTCTGCAACATCAACTTCTAGTGATGCAAAGTCTGCTGGATTGTAAACTTTCGTGCACAAGCGCCTGAAGACCTTGCACATTCGCATCACAGCCATGCATGGCCTGGGTTTCATTAGTCCTCGTAGTGCTAATGGCAGAACCTGCTGCATTAACACATGGTAATCATGGGACTTGAGGCCACCAAAGTTTTTCTTCCGGATGCACTTGCCAAGGTCAAATGAATAGCCGCTCGGTGTCTTCAAAGACTCAAGGCAACTTGCAAACTTCTCAAATTCGCTGTCCGATATAACAAAAGAAGCACAAGGCTTCACCATCTTCCCCGGTTTTCGTGGATTTGGTGTCAACCAAAGGTGCTTCCTAATATTCCGCCGTTGCAAATCTCTCCTCACCTTCACAGTATCTTTCTTCCCTGTAATGATTTTCAAAAAATTCTTTGCCAAATTCATTTCGCAATGCATGGCATCCAATGTGTAGCAAATCAGAAGTTTCTGTGGAGCAACACATTCAGGCTTAGTAGAGGAACTTCAGATTCTCAAAGTAGTGGTTCGTAGGCTTCATCATGTCAAAGCAACAGAACTTCCTTGTAAAAGACGGGACACGATTCTAAGGATACCAAACATTCCATAACCACAACAACCTCAAACTTCTCTTCTCCGCCTGCAATTGCACTGCAGGACGGTTCCAATCAAACCCCTAGTGGGACTAGTCATTTCAAAGTCACTAGGTGTGACTGCGTACATTTCTTCTACTCAGACCTGACTATTAGGACACTCACCAAGTGCCCAAGAGTCACCCAGAAGTCGATGTTGTGACTAAGGGAATGGAGTGCTTCGACTTACCTTCCAATAGGGCAATCGGAAGAGACTGCTTAGTCACTTGACATTGTGTAGCTTGGAAGGGTCCCCGGCAGCACCATCTCTATGCCCCGATGCTCTCCATGCCTCACAATTCATTGCATGTTGTTGTCACAACGTGCGGTTTTAGATTTTTTTGGTTTACCAGGTCAGGTTAACCGGAAAATACATATAGGTATCCGGAATTAGCTAAGGAACCATCTAGATCTAAATAAAAAGCGGAAAATGAGATAGTGGAAAGATTTACCCAATCCAGATCCCAAGAAGTGGAAGGGTAGGAATGGATATCTGACCGGATAGGAATGGACCGGATACTTTAGACAAACCGGATTCGGAATGAATCAGGATGAGGTGGCAGGGAGTCCAACGGGTATAAAAGAACTGGAGCTACCTAGGTCAAACTCTTTCTCATTCTCGTTTGCCCAACGCTGTCTGTGCTCTGTGTTTGCCTTTGTGCCTGTCGACTAGTTTTTTCCGTGACAGCCTTTTGTGCGAGACCTGTGCGATTAGTGTCCGTTGCAAGACTTGTGGTCCTTGAACGTTCGAGCTTTAATTACCGGTTGAGATCGGGGAGCGAAAGTGAGAACGAGACATGCGGCTAGGAAAGATAGCGAGGGAGTATCGAAAAGGACCCCAAGTGCACCAATCCGTGTCCATGCCGCAGCTTAGGAGGACTAGAGGCGGACAGGCCAGTTCCAGTGTGCCCCCAGCGGAGGTAAAGCTCCGGAAGGTAGTTCCGATTGTTCCCTCCATCGAACCAGCCAAGTCCCAACTCATGGAAGATTTGAATTCCATGGGCTGCCTAGGTTTTGTAGATAAACCCTGGGGCTTTAAGGAAGAGTCCATAGTCAAAGAACTCTTGGGCAAGCAGTCCAATGAGTTTGACAACACTCCGCGAGCCGTTCCACACTTGTGGACGGAAGACATGTGGAGAACAGCCTATAGTTTCCGCGTAGGAGGGCTAGGAATGGCAAGCTGGAAGGATGAGTTCTGTCATGGGAAGTTCGGGGGAGCAGTGAACCCAAAAGACGGATACGCGGTAGACGACTGCATTGATGAGTGGCAGCATCGGCTGCTGAAGTTCTTAGTTCCGGTCCTTCATCTGGAAAAACCGACAAGGGTGACTATCTCCCTCGCCAACACTATTTTCGGCTCTCTGAGAGGAGATCGGAAAGTTGACTGGGCTCGGATCCTTTCCGAGCTGGTCACTCAACTCATAGGAAGAGTGGGGAAGAGTAGGGCCACTCTGGTGTGCCCCTATCTCATGCACCTCTATCATTCTCAACATCTCCTGAGCGCACCGGAGGAGAAGAGGTGGAAGGCTCAGGAAACTCTCCTAAAATACGGAGAATCGGAAACGGACGAGGAGATGGAATCCGATTTCGATCCCGAGGAGAACAGTGAGTTGGAGGAAGAGGAGACGCCAATGCCAGTCATCAAACGGTAGAAGACGTCCTCTCCCAACAAGAGGGGGACGCCGCCCGCTCGCGACACCCCAGCCCCAGAGGAGAAGCTGGAGGTCGAGAAGACGGTGTCAGAAGAATCCGATCCCGATGATCCGTTCAGATCACTCGTAAAGAACTTCTGCGATATACGAGTGGATTGGGAGATGAAAAGGAAGATGCTGATAGCAATCGGGAGGATGGTGGGAGCAGCACCCGACCGAGAGCTACCGGAAAAGGTGGCGGCCTGTATTTCTGATCCAGTCGAGTCCTAGAAGCAGGAAGCAGAGATCCGCCGGCTATAGGAGGAGGTGGATCGAATGAAGACGGAGATCCTGGTGCATCAGTAGAACTTCGCCGCCACCAAATCGATTGTAGAGGATGCTCGGCAGATGATGGAGCAAGTGAAGGCCACGTTCGGGGAGACCGGAACGGCCCTCACCAAGGCCAAATTATTTGACGAGCGAGTGCATGAGGAGAAGAAGCTATCCAGTACCCAGATGGTGCGGATCCTCAACGACTTTGCTGAGCAGGTAGAAGCGGCAATGCAGGAGGCACGGAAGGCAGCGGACCGGATGGAGGAGAGTACCCGGATGCTGTCGGGAGCAACCTGCTCTCGCGGTATTCGACTCTCGGATATCTCCCTCCCGAATTCGTTCCCGGAAGTGACAGCTGGGGAGGGGAAGGATACGACCCCGAAGTCCAAGAAAACGACCCAGGCCGGCACGCCTGGGACCGCCATTAACTTGGACTCACCGCCCGCGTCCACAGAAGGCAACCTGGTTCCTCGACCTCAGGAGATCGAGAGGAGTCAGAACCTCAACGAGGTTTTCGAGTAGATGGACACGGGAGCAGATAGCACGACCATCGGATCGCAGATAGGGACTTAGGATGTACATAGTAGGTGGAGTAGGAGCGGATACGGAACATGTTCCGGTCCAAGTGGGGAGTAGGTAGGACCGGAAAGTCTGACCGAGATGGCGGCGGAACTTTCATGAGTTTTCCCGCCCATTTGTAACTTTTTGAAATGTATATAGTCAGCGCCCGCGAGGGACACTGGGAGTCTTCTTTTTGCAATTTCTGTTGTACCTTTGTATGCGCTCTCTCGTTGTGTGTGTCTCCCAAGCTTGGCAGGTTTGCATGATGTGAAGTTAGGAAGGTGTAAGGCAGAGTTGTGGTTAGATTTCTCCCCTTAGTGTGATAGTTTCCAATCCTTAGTGTGTGCGCAGGTTGTGTAAGTGTTGGGAGTGTATTTCAGTGCCTCGGCAAGATCTAGGGTTTTGAAGTTCCGAGTGAGATAGCCGCTGTTAGGCTAGGCGGATAGGGAGGGTATCCTTAGTCGCGCTAGAACTCCTGGATGGGTAGTCCGGTCGAGTGTCCGACCTTCTGAGAGGTCTCATCACCATAGATTGGTAAACGGAATGATCCTAGGTACTGTTGGAACGGACGATTACACTTGTAGCCACCTAGCTTCGCACGGGTAGGAACTGACATTGAGGTCGTTGTAGTAAGAACGGATCGTATGGGGGATCTCTGTGTGACCTGCATTTCGGTTTTCTGTCCGGATTGTTGTGAGGGATGAAACCGGATCCGAGTTAGTTAGGAGAGGAAGGGAGAGAACAGTGGGCCTTCAACCACTATAATCCGCAGAAGGAGTGGTGGGCCTACCACTCAGAAACCAAAGCGGCAAACCCTCTGATGGTCCAACAGAGGCAAAACTAAACCGGAAGAATGTTGGGAAGATACAGGAACCAGTCGGAGCGGATTGGTTCAGAGTAGTACCAGGACCGGAATTGTTTAGGTCCTGGAAATTGGAAGAAGTAAGTTAACCGGAGGATTGAAAGATCGGATGGGGAGTAATCCGGTCCGGATTATCTTGGTGGTTGGTTGTTTCCAGTTTTAGATCTAGGACCGGAAAGGAAGTTTTAGAGGGTGAGAGCGCTTACTCGCCCAAACCAAGTAAATACTTCACAGAATCTCGTAGGTTCAATCTTTAGAGTCACTTCGTTATGTTCTAGAGTGATTTTTGTGAGCATAATAGGGAATTTACTTATCCTGTGCTGCGACACCTATGACTGTCAGTGAGGGGCAATCTAGCAAGTATCATCTCGTTTTAGTTTAGGAATTTCCTTCACCTTTATTTCCTGTGAAGAATATATGCGGAAAAGTCAAGAGATGCCTTCATTCTAGGCTAATTCATCATGGCCGCTAGCTTGTCATTGGAAGTTCAACTGGTATGCAACTGATGCACAACTTCCATGACTTCTAAGCAACTTTAGAATGTCTATATACTCTCAGTCCTCGATTGAGCGACTTCGGCAATACATAAATGTGAAGAAAAAATTGAAGGGGGGTAGGGGGTTCCTTTGTTTCATGTAAACAAATTTTTCATATTCGACTTCACTAGGGTTACTGGGTTCTCACGAAGATGGTATACAATGCACAATTCAACTATAGTGTTGTTAGTGGACTTCTGCATAAGCACAACTACAAATTAGGGGGCACAGTTCCCCTTTTCATTTAATGAGGAATTTTGAACAACTTAGCCAAAGAGAATTTTTTTTCCTCTGTAGAGACGCAGCCCCGACGTTAGCGGATACCAATTCTTGTAGTCCTACTCCCGCTAGTGAAGTGGCTACAGGGAGGTTTTGTCCTAGTGCAACATGATGCTCAGATAGTGCTTGCTCAACCCTATCTCTAAAACTCGATTTCTACTCTACTGTCCCAAATTCCGAAGGAGTTGCAGGCACATGCAGTGTAGTAGGCTCTGCACACACTGTGTAGCCAAGACTATGTTGAAGTTTCCCAGATGACTCCCTATCAACAAGAGGTACCACGGCCGTCCTCTTGCACCTGGGGCGGCCACATACATCTGAAGATCCTAGAATAGGTGGAATAATTTTCGTCTACTCTGATGTCTCCTGTAATTGTAGTCTGTACTCCAGATCCGAGGTAATCATTGGGGGCCTCTTCCTATAGTGAAGGGGTGCGGCCCTGAGAACTCGCCGTTTAGGCATTGCCAGCGAAGGTAGTACCTTTGATGGTGAGCTCTTTATGAGAATTCAAATATTACAGAATAAACAGATGTTCTGGGCATGTAACCTGAATACCTGTAATATGTCCACTACACTACGTAGCAGTGATATCACCGTTGCCCCTTCCTCTGTGCAACGTTGCTCTCTTGTACTGGAAGACTTCACAACAACTTTTACTTCACTGAATCAGTTACGCCTAAGTCGTTTTCCACAGACGCTCACTACAGAATGACTTTTTGCAATGACGAAGAAGTCCCACTGTGCAAACATAGACAACATATACATGACGTGAGCGAAAGTGACTTTCAACTTTCAGCTCTTACACGTCCGGTTTCCATGATTACTACCCAAGACATTGCTCGAGGAATGTCCATGGAAAACAAAGTCTTCAAGTACTCCACTAATTAGTATGCAATTGTTTTACCGATGACCTGTAAAGGTTTCAGGGTTCAAGGTACACAGATGTCAAGAATGAAAGTATGAAAACAATTGAAGACGGTGTCTTCGAACACCAAATTCCCCCCCAGAAACATAAATTTATACAAGCAAGTGCAAGTGTCAGATATGAACAAGAGAAAGGACCTGAAGAATAAGTGAAGCCAATTCCACGACTCCGATTTTGCAGAATGGGACGCTTTGTTTCGTAGGTGGATCCCTCGAATTTTAGGGTCCACAAAGGGAGTGCAGGTTTAGACATCCTAAAATCCCTTCGAACAATAAGGGTCGTAATCGCTACATGTACTTCTTCATGGGCTTCAAGCTTTCGGGGTAGTTTATATGGGAGTGAATGTCGAGTCCCGAAAATATAGAATCCCAAGAGAAAAAGCATTGGAACTCTACTTCAAAATATAAACTGCATAATCAAATCTTCTGACACTTCCCAAACTTGCATTAGGGTTTAGGGCATAGGGACAGAATTCAGTGGAGGGTGGGTAGGGCCAAAGAAATTTGGAATATTACAAGAAGGAATCCTTGATGAAATTGACTCAGTCAACATGTCTTTGATTTTGGAACTTCTTTGAAGAAGTTCATGAACAATGCCTTCATTAATTAAACCCTGAATACCACATTTTAAACCGGGTAGTGCTTCACTATGACTTCTGGGACCCTTTCTGTACCTAAACCGTTGTGAGTTTAAATCAGAGGTTACAATTCACTTGAACCATACCACAATCTCTTTTATGAAGAACATTTCACTACTAATCAAGCCTACAAATCCGCATTGTGGACATCGAAGTTCAATGAGGACTCTGCCTTAACCGCCCACATTCTCTACAACGCAACTACGACATGACTTGTTCAAGTTGCATTTCAGTCACTATAGGGTAATCATGACTTCCACGTGACTTACTGAAGTTGTATATAAGTTACGTAGAAGTCTTTAGATGTTGATAGTGTCTTCTATCGAAGGAGGCGTGTTGCATGGCGCCAACAGTAATTACTTGCGACCGACGGCGGCAATAGGTACGACTATACACATGAGCATTGAAGTCTCAGTGTATGAGTGGCCTCTCAATTCCAAATCTATGGCGGATTGCCAGAGCTCAACATGTCCAATCATAGACAGCTCATTAGGTTGCACGCTACGAAAAGATTAATTGTCAGCCGCCAAATTCCGTTAGCGTATTGAAGCCCACTACATCTTCTAGATGATAGTCTAAAGAAATGCGCACTTGCTTCACTGAACACAAGGTCGCGCATTTGCTCATGCACCGTTGATGAAGGTAGCTGCTACCTCGACTACAGTCCACCACCGCGTTGTCCTCCAATTACTTCTGTGCTCTCGCATGCAGTTAATCCCGCCTTTTGTTGAAGCTCTGTTGAAGCTGGAACGTCCGCACACCCTGCAACAAGGGACGATCCGACTTGCAATCCCTTGCAATGTAATGTTGTCCCGTACAAAAGACTCGCCGATGGACAACCCACCACCAGAGAAGACGGAGTATGAGCTCTTCCGCGACAAGCTTGTGGCAGAAATGCAGAAGGCTTTGGAGCCAGCCCTCCTTGCTCTGAAAGAATTGTGAGTTTGTCCTTGTGGTAGACTTCTTGTACAAAATTCTGACGACATAGTCTCTGAGTCTATCTACAGCGTTGCAATGCAGGCGTCGCAAAAACATGCGCTGATACTATTGGCTATCTGTCGCATGACTGGGGGAAGATATAACAAAGTACTCATTGCAGCCATCAGTTACTACTTCGTGCTGTATTCTTTTGTATCGATAGGAGGTACACACTACATACTAACGTCCAACTTGCGTTATGTCCCGTCGACGCTAGGGTTTAACGTAGGTTTTGCTTTGAAAAGCATGCCACTTTAATGCATCGGGCATTGTGCAGTTGCTTTTCAGTAGTGCTGAAGTCTCTATGTCCAAGTTATTTCTTCTGAGCAACTCCCTCAAAGTGACACTCTAGTTGTATGGAAGTCGCGTCTCAAACTGGGTAGGTAGCAAGTGCTCTCAAAGCACCTTGGAAACCCCAGACATCCACGTGGAACCTCGGGGGGATAAATGGAGTGCTTCTTCGCCCCATGACCTGCAAGGCGGAACCCTAACTTGGGTCTTTTTTCTTAGCCATCTCCTGTTCGTTGCTCTTCCTTTCTGTTCCACATCTCTCTCTTTTAGTCGTTTTGCTACACAATTTTTTACCATGCTGGAGTATGTGTGCCTTGCATGGTGATCGTGCTTTCTCAAAAACAGTGCTCTATGTCGCAGCGATGAAGAGTTAGGAAAGAACCGGACGACAAAGAAACCAGTGAGGTCGAATAAACTTCGTAGTCAGAAGTGGAGGACGGGTTTGCGCAGAAGTTTGAGGCAGCAGGGCCTCTGAGGATAGGGCGGAAGGGGGAAGCGTACTCCATCAATTGGTGGAGCAGAGCGCACAAAATCTGCAGACATGAGTAGCGAGTGTGATTCCTCCTCCAAGGCGATGGAGTCCAATGAAGAGGCCATCGCAGCAGGTATGATGCACTTAGCAATTGCTTGTAATCATGTTCGGCACCAATCGAATTGCAAGGCAAGTGCCGCAGGTAACACTTGCAGTATGCTTTCTCGCTCCGAGGTTAGGGTTTTAGTCATCAGGCATGGACGCCATGTAGCAGCTGCCATTGTCTGTGGTGTTGTTAGTCCTCTCTCAAAACCTGAAGTCCATGTACCATTCTCAATTCTGTGCTCGTTGTTTCGTGAGCGTGCCCTTATAAAGTAATTTGAATTTTGAGCCATGAAATTGCAATTGCAGCTGTGCTTGCGCCATTTCATGGAAATGTTGTCATTGTTGAAATGCCTACATCATAGGAGGCAAGGTATGTCTCCTTTCAATGGAGTCGTCATTGAATAGAAGCTTGTTTACAATTCATAGGTGGAAAATTCCCCAACCTCATCACTGATTGTCTCATAAGCACAGACGGACATCTCGTCGATTCCAGTGACGAGGAGCTCGAAGAAAAAGAGCCACTACTAGACCGAAGAACAAAAAAATTCAAACCTGTGGCAGTTTTGAAGTCGCCTGCGAAGGTGAAGGCTTGTGGCCCGTCCACACAGCAAGCACCACCACCTCTAGGGCAATTTGGATCCGGATGGTCTTGGGTGCCCGAGCAGTGGATGCCCCAGCAACCAAGCCAAGTACCACCTCCATGGTTTGCTGGGCCTCTACTGCCTTACCAAAATGTCATGCAGGCAACTGATCCAGGGGAGCGCCCATCTGACTACTATACTCGGAGGAGGAAGTAGATTGCTTTTGAATTCAGCAATCAAGAGCAAGGTATAGGTAGTGGGAAGCCGAACTTTGTAGAAGTACTTGAGGGTGGCGAAGTAGATGTTGACTGTGAGGGCAAGAATGCCTAGGACCTAGCTGTACGGAATTTCGTCCCCAAAATTGTCGACATGAGCATCGTGGACTAGTCGCAACACAAGCCACACACGCTAAAGAAGTTGAGGGAAGTTCTTGACAACGAGTTTGAGTATATCGGCGGAACTTTGAGCATGTTTGGATTCCGGTCAACTATGACGAGGTACATGAAATCAGAGAGATCTCGTCTAAAAGTTCGGTGGCTGTCGGGCAAAGATACCCCACCTGTACACATAGACCCAGAGCAATGGAAATGCCTCATAGCGTATTGGCAAACGGATGCGCAGAAGTTGAAGTCCAAGAAAATGGTTGTCGCCCGTCAAAGTGTAAAGAGTTATAGTGGAGTGGGGAGGAAAGGGAGAGCCGGTGTGGAAGCTTCATTGGTGAGCATATTCTTTCACTACCATGTTCCCAGATCTTCTGAAATTGTGTTGAAGCATATGCCTTCTTGGGCCCGTCATGTATTATGTATCTATGGATTGCATGTGATGTCGCTCAGACGGTAAGGTTGTAGAGAGAAGGCAAGTCAACGAGCCCTGGGATCACCAACCTCGCTGATGGCATGCAAAGCATTGGAATAGCCGTAGTACCAGAAAACATGGTATGTTTCTCACGTTCAACTAGATCTTTCGTCTTTGCAGGCCTTATGAAGGTGTTCTCCTATTGTAGTTCCATGTTTTCCTACCGTCGTCTTATATGTCCGTAGTGCTTAGTTCTTCAGCACGACTGCAGAGGAATCTCCTTCTTTCGTATGACACAAGTGTACATGGGTCATGGTTCACTTAATTTTTGTTTAATTTAGTACTTGTGTAGAAGTTATATTGAATAGGTGCGCATCCAATGGTCCGGTCAGCCCATGACTTCTGTGAAGTCATGGCGCAGTCGTCTGTGAGTCGTTTCTAAATCACTACATCAGAATTAGTAACTGTGTAGGTACTTCACTGTGACTCTACAACACTTCATCGTCACTAGGCACTACATGGTGTCTACTTCTGGGGAACTAGGGCAGGAGTGCAAGATCGCCGGCTTTGCTTCTGGAGATGGACGCATTGAAGAAGGACGTGGACTCAAAGTTCAGCCACATCATGGCGACCTCAGCAGCTCACTCGAAAGCCATACAAGACCTGCGGTCAATGTTTCGTGACTTCATGGGGAAGTCAAAGCCCTTCTCTGACGGCAGCCCATCTCGGACTCAATCAGCGCTGGAGAACCAAGAATCTCGTGGCTTGAATGCTGGTGACATTGTGGGGGCGCTTCCAAATTCCCAGAAGAAGAATCTACTAGTGGATGCCCTTCTTCGAAAGAGAGGAGGCGCACTTACTGAGAAACAGAGGCCTATTGAGGAAGGCACGCGGCGTGAGCAAGACGTCACAGCCACTACCAAGGAAGTGACTTTGTCTTCGGACACAGATGTCACTGTGAAGGGCACTCCAGCAATCAATTCAATCGATTTTGGTCCAGAGTGGGAGGCCAAAGGAAGAAAAAGCCCTGATGCAATGACTGGACCGCACAATGAAGACACACCCCTCGTAAGGACTCTCGATAGTGGGGGACCTTATGGCATCACCGAAATTGTGCAAACTGTGGAGGCCGTGAGCACCAATACCCCAAAATCAACGAAGCACTTGGACGACACCGGTACCGAGCTTGAAAATGAGGCAGCAGGCAGAAGTGCTACTACCAAAGCCGTTGCCAGTGGTAGCCCGGCGCATGCAAACCCTGAAGAAGACCCTCTGCCTTCCACCTCGGACGTTGTAGAAGCAATGGGAGTGACGACCGAAGCTTCAGCACCGCAAGTGGAGTTGGAGCTGTACGGAATTGCAGAACTCCGAGTGGTGGAGTTGTTACAGAAGAAGGGAAAGAAAGTGCCCAAGTCTCCGAGCAAGGTAAAAGCCCCCTCCAACGTCCTTCAACGTACGTCAATGGAGGTGAAGCCTACCTTATCAATGCACTCCCTAATCTACAACCGTCTGTGTGGGACCCTGAAATTACTCGTTTTTAATGTTCATGGCAGTCTTTTGGATTGCAATGTCCTTGGTGGAAACAATCCCAATACTAGAATCCGGGGCACCAAAAAAACAAGGCTGAGGAGAATCTTAATGAGGCCTTTGTTGAAACCTTTTCTATCCAAATGTTTTAGCCAGTTCGAGGTAGCATTCTGGGGCAGCATGAGTGCTTCATATATGGATGATGTTGTCCTAACTATGCTTGCCTTTCTTGCAGGTCCTTTCCAAGCAATTTCCTTGTTTTGTTGGTCCAGTAAGCATTGTGAGGGACAGGAGGGTGAAGAAGGTACGGGAGTACATGGTGGGAAGAACTTGGCAAAGGTCTATGAAACATGGCCTAGGTTTAGTGCATTGAACACTATAATTATAGATAGCAAAGTCTGTAGAGTTGCGTGCAATCCAGATGCAAACGTCCTCATCACTACTCCTTTTTACGTGAAGTGGCTACACACTCTAGCCGACGACAAAGAGTACTTGAAGTGCTATCTATAGCCGCTGATTCAGGTGCTACAGCAATGTCCAGACGTCCCTGCCTTCCGTGCGAAGTATCCCAAAATTGTAACCGAGTTTGTTGCACAAATGCTTCGAAAACAGCACAGTGGCTCACCTTATGAATACCTTGACATTGTGGAAGGTGAGGGGGCTAGTAGACCACGTTTCAACGTGTCCATGTGCTCTCCCTCACCTTCAACTCAACTGCATATCTGATGGAATGTATGTGTTTGTAGGGAAAAACGCAGAAGAGGGAGACAAGGAGCAAGCAAGTGTTGACCATGGAAAAGAGAAAGGACGCTCCCACGAAGAAGGTAATCCTAGGGTGCATTCGCATTCAATTGCTTCTGAGGTTTTCTGTACTATGAAGTCTTGTTGTAGTCATTTAGAAGTCAAACAGGAGTGCGCCAGAAGCCAATGTCTACTGGAAGTGAGGTACAAGTTGGGTCGAAGTTGTTTCTTAGTCGTGCGCTGCATAAAGTGCAGTAGGCATCCTGCACTGAAATGATTGCCGTAGTATGGTACACCACTGCATCCTGGACATCATCATCCTAAGTGCCAAGGCCGAAGCCAGAGCGGTCCATTGTAGGGAGAATGTGGTAGAGTATGAGAAATTGAAGGCAATCTTGCAGGTCTCACGACATAGAGGAGTTCATAGGGAGTTATGGTGTAACAAATGCTGAAAAGGTAGCTTTCTTAGCAATGAATTGTCATATGAAGCGTATAATTGAAATGTAGGGAAGACATTGAAATTCTTGCCGATTCATGATTCCTATTGCCCGAGAATTTTACAGAAATGTTAGGTAACACATAGAGATCTTGTGATCCTGAATTTCTAGCATCTCTGTTGTTTACTTCCTCTTCCGTGTTCATCGAAGTGTAGGCGTGAAGTCATGTGGAAGTTCATTCATAGTCCCTTTCGAACATGACTCATGCCGTAGTCATTGGGAAGCTGTGCAAAAGTTAAGTGGTTAGTGTTTTGGAGAAATTGTGCATTGGTTTCAAACCTTGAGGTTAATGTCTTTTATTTTGCAGTTCAAACTCGGTGACGAAGTTTTCCTAATGAATCCGCGATCGGTACGGCAGAAACTAGCCGAGGGGACCATTAGTGGAGTGCCAGGGGAACATAAATACCACTTTGAGAACATACCAGGGGGATGGTGGAAGGTGGACGTCTGCACCATTCTTCATGAGGGGGTGGCACTCATGTACCCCAATGAAAAAGGAGATCAATACAATATAGAGGACGTCAAGGGTTCTTCCGCAATGTGGGGGGAGAAGTACTTGAAGTCGTGCAATTGATGGTATATTCCTTATGTGGCTCACATAGAGGAGTTAGGGTGCGCTTCAGGCGTTGCATTGTAGGGCAGCACTATGATGGAGTTAGACAATTTCTACATATGCAGGACATCTCTCTACCCTATTACCAAGACAACTTTTGTTTTTGATCTCCTATTTCTGTGCATGATCTTCCTTTTTATTGAACGTCAGAAGTCTTTCATGTGGTTTTGCATTTCATTTACAATGCGCTAGCGTTATTCTAGCCTTTGGCGACTGTTGTGATATTCAATTGTGATCCATTTGGGCACACATTTCATTGTAGCAAGTGACTACAACATGACACAAATGATAGTCATGTGCATCTCAATTTCATGACCATGACTGAACTCGCAACTCCAAGATAACTGAAATGTCACTCTAAAATGACTCCTGCAAGACTACCTATGAACCCTGAACTGGCCCCCCTAACCTAGCATTACTCACAGACAACTTCCAAATGATAGGGCTCCATGCACTGCCACATTAACGTGACTCCCTCCGCGATCAACTTCATCATGACTCCGATGTGACTGCTGATGTGGCAGTCCACATCGGCAATATGAGTCAGCATACTGCGACTCCAGAGTGACTAGTAAATGACAGGCTTAAAACCACCTTCCGGCAAATGAGCAATTGCCATGTCCCTAATATCAGGGCGTGTGCCTAACACACGCCCTTTCCACCTCACCTTCCACATGTACTAGTGTTAGTCAATATATCATTCGTCATACATCCAAGGTAGAATTGGATGGTGATAATACGTTTGCAGTCATTTATGTAAACGACTGAACAATAATGACTCTAGTGCTGTGAAGTCATTTCTGAGTCGAATGACTCCAAAACGACAAAATTGCACTCATTCTTCTGCAGTCACATATTTGGCCATTTTCTTGTAGTGAGGATGCCCTCGGAGTTGCTTTCAGAGTTGCCTTCACTGGAGTCGTCTTCAATGTTACCCGGGTTTGGATCTTCCGGATTTTTGGAGGTGAGTCTTCTTCTTCCATGTCCTCTTCTTCTTCTTCTTCTTCTTCTTCTTCTTCTTCTTCTTCTTCTTCTTCTTCTTCTTCTTCTTCTTCTTCTAATCCGATTTGGTACTCCTCTTCTTCAGATTTCTCAATCTCAAAGATCTCCCTCTCATCTTCTTCTTCTCTTGGAGATGTTTCATCTAACACGATGGTGGTCTTCTCCTCCCTTGGTTGAGGCTATTGCATGTGCTCGAAGATTTCCGGATGAGTCCGAGCCGCATTCTTCAATCTTCCTATACGGTCCACCAAATCACTCCGGATAAGCAATTTGAGTGTCTGAAGGGTTTCCTTCTCAAGAAGACGGATTGTTGGAATCAATAGTGAGACTATAACTTCCGGTGGCGCCAACTCTCGTGTTGTGTTCGATTGCTTGGCTGGCTTCTGCGTTGTCTTCACACTCCTCTAGATGGTCTTCTCGAGCTCAGTTGAGAAGGGCTCTATTGAATGCCAGAGAGTCTCCCTAGGAACTTCCGGTCTAGCTGGTAGTAGTAGTGATGTCGTCATCTTCACTAGAGTTTTCATGTCATAGTGGATTTCCACAAACTGGGATAAATCCATGACACGGTCCGGATCAATCCGCCCTAAGAGTTGGCTCATCTCCTTCAGCACTGAATCCACCCTGGATGAGAAATCGACCAGGATCCAGATTACCTTGGATCCGGTGAGATGTCCTTCTTCTATTAGCCGGTTCTAGACGAGAGAGGCCTTGATGACGAGCTTCGCAGGTCTATCCACCAAACCAGATAAGTTCTTGACAAGCTGTAAAGCTTCCTTCTCCCTTTGCTTCGCTATGGCTAACTCTCCTTTTGCCCAACTCTACTTGGCTTGAAGTTCAGACTTCTCCTTCTCTAGATTCTCGATCTACTTTTCCTTCCGTCCTAATTCTTCCGGATTCGGAAGTTTCTTGACTACGTCGAGTATGTCCTCTGGCTCGACCTTCAACTCTTTGCTGATTGCCCTCACTAGGTCTGCCAACGTCTCATGGTACTCCTATCCCTGCAAGACCGAGTCGAATTTGGTCTTGAAGAACCTGGAAATGTCCTCCTCTAGCTTTTCCGAAACAGGGAGTTTCCCTTGTGAAGCCGGATCGGTAGATTTCCTTCGTCTTTGATCTATGAGCTGTTCCTCCTCTTCCGGCTCTCCTCTTCTTCGAATGCCGATTGCTCTACCTCTTCTTCGTCTGTGAGGTCGTAATGCAGGATTGTGGATCCAATGTTGTACTCTACCATTTTTGCATCACTCAAAAGTTCCGCATGATGGTAGAGGTGGAACAAGTAAGGACCAATTGGACTAGTCTTAGCCTTTCCTACACTGGCAGCAAATTTGTAGACTACTGCTCCAATCACTTTGCCCCAATTGATTGGTCTACCCTCCATGGCACCAAAAATGGTGTTGGCTACCATAACCGTAACCCGGGTAGGATTTTTCGGATAGAATATCGAGATAAGGAATTCTAAGACCTCCTTCTGCCTTCCATCTAGACAGTCACTAATGGCATACCCTTCTTTAGAATGGGCTGCATTCCTAGACTTCCCTACTGCGAACTTATCCGTTCAAGAGGCTAATCCAAATCCCTTCCTCGAGAATCTATATACCTTTGCCTAAACCTCATTCGTCTAGGTTCCAGGTCGCCCCCTCACTATCAGCTCATATTGATTTGGGGCTCCTAAGATGAGCTCCTAAATCATCCGGTCATTCTTTACAGTCCACGACCTAAGCAACAGACCGACACACCCTATCGTGCTTAGGTCGTCTTCTAATTGTGACCGATCTCTCAACCTTTTCAGAATGGTCGAACAGACCATCCATGCAGTAACTAGTGGTTTCTGGATATCTCCCTCCGCCATCGAAAACCGACACTAGGTTCAAATCTGGTGGAGACAAACAATCAATAGCTCTTGAATTGATCACTAACTCACCACTCTTTCGCTCAACTATACGAGCGCAAAACCACTACGGAAGAAAGAAGGAGGACAAATGGAAGTAGTGGGGTTAAGTACCCGTCATCCTACCAATCGTTCTAGAAGCGGGCCATTTACCTGTAATGGTTTCCTAGATTCCTAGACCGGAACTCTAAAGTGTAGGCTTTCACTATCCGGATTTCCGGAATTTGGATTTGTCCTAAATCCTGTTACAAAACACCTGGATCATCCTCTCAGCCTTAATGTGATGTTTAGGCTAAGAGGATTCTAATTTTGTTTCCCTATTGGAATTTTTAAAAAATTCTATATTTATTATAGACCTATTTTATATTAACCCGATGGATTCCGGGTTTACGTCTCGTGACATCTATTCTTTATTGTTGGACCTTCCTTCTCTCCCCCACCTACAACACCCTCTCCCTAGCCCATGTGCTATAACCCCACCCTGACCTTTGAATTGTATGCCTACTCCGAGCCCCTACCGGTAGGTGCTACCCATTGGCGGTACCCGGCTTAGTGCCTCCCCTCTCCCCTTCCCCGGGTATTGGGGTGTAGGGGGTGTGGACTGGGCTGTTGTTTTCCTCCTTATGCTAAATTCTAAATAAGGGGGGTTAAAAAGTCATGTTATTGCTCGTAGGTGGTGGGTTAGGCTTGCGTAGGCAAAGGCCTTACTCTAATTATCACTAATTATCTCCTACAATAATCTTGACCTCTAGTTCCTATTTTTTTTATCTAAACTTTGGTTTGTTCCCAATGCGATTTTGGAACTAAACCTTGTGAAGAGAGGGACCACGTGGTCTTACGATTCTCCCGTGAGGTGGTTTTAATGCACCACTAAGACTTTTTACCCCAAGGGGATTCAAAGCTTCGCCGTCATTTCTTCTTTTAACACACCGCTAAGACTTTTTATTCCACAGGGGTTCAAAGCTTTGCCATACAGGTGTGAGTGTTTTAAACTCCACCTTGTAAGTTAAAGTGTGCACACGGGTTCTACGGTTTGTTAAATCAATTTCCTTAGGGTGTTTCTGATCTAAATTCAATTTGTGCCTTCCAAGCAATGGACACTTTGTTTTTAAATATCCAAATTGAACTGAAATCATGTAAATCCTAATTTTTTAAACTATGGTTAACTAAATCAAATAACTAATCAAAAAATGAATTCAAACTAAAATCAATCTAACCTAACTTGTAGAATGTAATTTGCCCTTTCCAAAATGATAAAGCAAGTTAAATTTTGACTTTCCTAATAAAAGAAATGAATGGATGAAATGTTGATCCCTAAACTACATCACAACCTTTATCCACAAATTAAAAATAGTAAAACTAATCGAAATGAATCTAAATTTTAGGGTTGAGGTTTTTAATTATGTTAGTTACCTAATTCTAAGACTAAATCTAATTTGACCACTAATTAAAGAACTTCATCCAAATTAAGATCAAACTTCATCCAACCTTTTCTCACTTTAAAATTAAAGTATTTTTAAAATAAAAATAGGTTCTGGAATCTTTAAAAAATTCCCTAATTGATTCCTAATTTAAATGATTCCTTAAAGATTCTTTAGAAATTCTTTAATTATCTTCTAATCTAACTTAAATCAAACTTTCTATTCTAAAATTATTAATTTTAGGATTTTATATTTTTAAATGGAAACTCAAAAATTACCTTCCCAACAAGGTAAGACACTAAAAAACTAAATTCCTAACAAAAAAATTATTAATGAATGAAATTTGTTTTAAAAGCCTAACGAATTAAATTTCATTCATTAATAACTCTTAGTTTGATGAATGATTATAATTTCTAATTAATTTTAAATTTTAAATTCTCCCAAAATTTTAAGATTCCTTTGTTTGATTATTTTGGATGGAAATATTAATTTTTCATCCAAATTTCAAATAAGGTTTATCTAATTGTGATTGGTTAAATTTTGGATTATTTTCTAAATTAAATTGTAATTGTAGTTTTTCAATGTTAATTTTCTTTTCTAATTTTCCTAAATTTTTCAATGGTTTAAGCGAAATTTTAATCAAATGAAAAAAATAAAATATGAAGAATTTTAACGTACCTTTCCCATAAAGTGGTCGATCGTACCGTCCTCAAGGATCACGAAATGAATGATTTTGTAGTAACCCGCTCCATCCTTCATTTTGCTAATCCATCATGCCATTTGAAATTAATCCTTGTTCAATGTTGTATTTGAATTTCAATTTTGCTTTTCCTACTAATGGTTATGGAATTTTATTAATTTTGGTTGTATTTAAAATAATTCCTAATTAATAAGGAATTATTTTAATACCTCAAAACCTTTTAAATCCACTAAATCAAATCAAATCTTATAAATCCTAATTATTTTCTAATTTCCTAATCATCCAAAAGATATTAGTTGGCATTTTGTCTTTATCTATTTATCTTATTAAGCCTAATAGAACAAAACCTAACCAAAGCCTAGCTTCTAACTCTTATAGGATTCCTAATTAATGACTAACTAACAATTTAATGAATAGTAATGAGAATAAAATTCAAATAAAATCCAAGAGATTCTTACCTTATTAATTGTTTAGATTCCTTTTATTCTTCTTCTTCCTTTCGTCTTCAACCTTTCCCTTCAACTCTTCAACTTTCTCATTTGCGATTTGTGTTTTTAAGAGTTAAGTGAGAGTGTTATGAGTTGATGATGTTTCAATGAGTGCTCAATAATTGTTAAGAGTGTTAGTATTTTTAAAATTTCCAAACGTTTGAGAAACTTACCTTAAATTTTGGTGTATCCTTTCCAACTTCCAATTACTGGTTCCTCACAAGTAGTCATTGACTCGTTGTATCCTAGTCGAGCTGTTCTTCCTACACCTACTTGTGGTTGATCTAGTCTTCCCTACAGGTGTGCACAACCCCTCCCGTTTACTTGTTTGCCAGCCACCACGTGTCACGATGTGACTAGAAGTAGCTTGTCCCCCAGTTGGCACCTTGATTCTACCTCGCTGGGCCTTGATTCCCTATTGATACCCCAATCGTAACCTTGCTGGCCCATCATTCTCTGTCCTAAATTTTAGTATTGATCTTCTGTGAGATGGTCACCTTGTTTTGATCTCTGGCCCTGGATTATGGCCCTTCTTATCACTAATTTTTGAAAACTTTCACTAACTACGCTGATTTTAACTAATTAATTTTTAACTAAACTAATTGATTTGGGGGGTTTGGGGGGGGGGGGGGGTCAACTTTCTAAATTCTAAACTAACAATCTAATTTTGGGGATTTGGGGAAAAAATCTAAACTAAAAAATCAAAGTGTTCTAATCTAATTGGAGCTCTCTTTTTGAAATAATTTAAATAACTCTAACTAAAGGGAAACTAATCTAAATTTTGGGGTTTTTTTCTAACTACTACTAAAGGTTTTATCAAGAATTCAAACTAAAGAACTTTGACTAATTTTCTCTAATTTTTCTCACAAAATCAAATGTCCCCAATTACTTACCACATGCAAGGATATTTTTCAAGCAAAGAAAAATGTTTTCTCTAATGGTTTCAAGTACTTAAATACTAGGAATTATCTTAAAAAATGTCAATTTTGAATATATTAAAGTCAAAGCTTCACTATGCAGGGGCAACTCCAAGTATACACGGTATTGATGGTCAAATTATAGTATTTTGAAAGTTCAATCTTTAAAGGAGGTACACATGACAGTGTTTAAACCGAACATTAAAGACTAATCTCTCAAAATTTCAACGTATCCAAGATTTAATCACTAAAGGAGGTACGCATGATAGTGTTTAAATCGAACTTTAGCAATTAAAGTCCCAATCTTCGTTATACAACGAATTTTAGATAGGGGTTGGTTTAATAAACTTTTGGCAAAGTCAAGCTTCACCGCCTTAAGTCTATTAACACCAAAATCTGTTGTAATTAATACAATTTGCTGGTATTCAAGTAATCTTAAACGAAATTAGAGTTTGAAGGTCTATCCCTTTCAAAACTCTCACAATTCAAAGAAAATAGAGGCTTCGCCTCAAGAACTTAAAGAAATAAAATAGAAATCACTTTGAAGGGACCCTCTTGTTCTTCAAAGTGTACAAATCAAGAATTAGAATGAAAATCAGGTCGGATCTCGACCTAGATTAGTGCTCTGACCGCTCCGGTAGCATGAGAGAAATGAAATCAAAAGTTGGTTATAAGAATGAGGGTACCGACAATCTCGAGGGAAAGGCCTTTTATACTTGTCCTAGGCCCCTCCCTGTTAAGTTGTCGGTGGAAAAACATTTACTTTTGATCTCGAGATATTTCCTAAATTACCCTAACGTACTTCCAAAATAATCTTTGTTTAATGGAAGAATTCTCTAGAACCCTCTCCATTTAGCTAATAAATCTTGGCTAAATCAAATCCAAGATCTTTTCCCAAAGATATTTTGAAAATAACCCTAATTAACCTAGATATTTTGCTAATTAACCCAAAGTATTTCTAAATTGTCTTTCTTTAAACAAAAGATGGATTGTTACACAAGAAAAGAGGTCTTACCCAAATCCAATCCTCAATTTTCCAAAAGATATATGTGAAATTAACTTTGAATTACCACTAATTACTCTAAAAAAGTCAAACCTACTACTGGACCCCTCCTATCTTCTAGGAAACAACTCCAAATTGAAAAATGATTGCACCATTGTGTTTAGAAGACCCAAATTAGCCTAGCGGCTTCCCTACCCCCTTCTTTCCAACCATTTGTAAGTGTAAAATTAACTTACGGTAACTCCAAAGAAAGATGAAAACTCTAACTTTGGGAATTTGTTTCTTTTGAGGAAAATGTCTAGCTAGGGTTACTTAGAAGGTTTGTGGGAGTAAGAAAAGACTCCTCATTCACGTCATTTGGACACCGCCATCTCCTGGTATGCTAGTCAATCCGCCGTAAAGTCGTAAATTAATCCAAAAGTCTAATGTTGTTGCCAATTTTGGTACTTAGGAATGTCAGAATGTCTTCAAACTTTGTGGAACGTTTTATTAGCATACAACACACTATCCTAATTTTTAGTGGGATTTTACCGCAACATGGTTAGTTCATAGGAATTTAAGACCATGTTTAAAGGCAGTTGACTTCCCATGGAGTCATTGTAATTGTTTCGAAAAATTCCGAAACTTTTTGGGTAGCTTCTAAGAAACTCCCAAAACCAAAGTGTAACATTACATTTCACTTTGCACTATTCATAGGGAAGCTAAAATTAGCAATTCCCTTTTAATTTCCACCCGAGGGGAAAATTATTCTTGTATCAGGAAATCTTGGAACAACCAACTCCAATGTCGGCTTTTGGCATGCTTTTAGAGTAAAAGCACCTTTCTTCATACTTCGGTCGCTCTCCCATCACTTTATTTGTAGATTGGATCATTCTTCTATAAGTTACTTGCAAATAAGAACTTACCAATTCAAATTCTTTATAAATTGGATGGTGACCTATACTAGACTCTCTAGACCTAAAATGGACTTAGCCAGCTTGTCACATGCAATTGTAAAACTTCATTTAACATGGACAATTACTAGGACTAGCTAATACTCAAACCCTTAATTCTCTTGGAAATACTTAATTGACCTCTCAAACTCTCAACTAGGCATTAGAAATATGAAATTTGAGTATTTTATATATTCTACACTTCTAGGATGACCCCTCACTGTATTGGTAGGGACTTCTACCAAATACCACTCAAACACTCTTTTTATGCATTTTTGCATATAATTATGCTAAAATACTAATAAAAACAAAAAAAGAAAATCCTGAGTTCCAAGTGCCAACTTGAGGGCTCATAGATGGCCAATTCGAAAGGTAGGTCATTTAGAGCCATAACAATTCCTTTCCACTACAACGACAAATCAACAAAAATTAGAACCAATGGGGGATTGTTAGTCGTTCACTAGACTGATTCTAGGGTTTGGGAGACCTTCCAAAGTGTAGAATGGGGATTTTTTCCGCTAGCGGTTGCTTATCTCCGCACAGAACCCTCTCTAGTATTTTGGACTCGCACCCACGCCACTCCTTACCAAATTTCTGTTCCAGTGTTTTAAAGGTACCACGCACAAGACTGTATTCACAAGCCTATACTATGTCACAAACGTTCCTTCCCAAATCAACTCTAGTCACCTCAGATCTAGATTCTTCCTTTCTTCTCTCCTTCTTACACTTTAAAGCTCTCACAAGCAAACACAGAAAAGCTGGACATACGACAAATCAAGTCTTGAATGTCCACTTCATGGCTCAGATTAAAGAAAGGATGACAAGATATTAACTATGAGCGCTAGTGCCGCAGTCTTAGTAACACCTTACAGCTCCAACTAGACTTCAAGAGCCCTTCATAACTTTCAGGGCTCACCACTCTCCAATATTGATATCACTTAGACCCAACTAACTAGCACTGTACATGCCACGTACTACAGCATTAGTTCCCATTTCAAACTCACATTGCTAATCCTGGTGCCCGGGACTTCTAGCATGCACTCCACTCGTGGCACTTGGCATGTCACTTGGTGACATGGGGTGGAACTTCCATCTTACTATGCTAGGACTTATGGTGGCATTGCTTACCATAGTCCTAACCACCCTTGGTTGTCACCCCACTTTATACTAGGCTCTTGGTGCATTTGCTACTCTTACATCAACACTAATCGGGACTCACAACTCGGGAAATATGACCAAAGGCCTAGCAAGGAGTGGGACTTCCAACCAACCGGTGCCCCGAGAGACACATACAAGTGTCCCAAGGAGCCTTGAAGTTGGTGGGGAAGTTACATCACCACCCATGAGGAACTGAGACTCACCAAGGCTCTAAAAGGGAGTGAGGAGGGAGACCAACCCCTCCTATAGTACTCTCTATAGTCTTCGGTAGCCCCCCCTTGTGGGTCAAAGGGACTACGCAAATCCCCTTGGGTTTTGGAAGACCACCTATTTCCACCCAAAATCCCCAAGTTCCCACTCTGTTTGGACTTCTGAACTTCCAAACGGCGTAACTTTGTTGTCAGGGCTTCAAATCCCACATGCGAGTCCATTTAGGATATTTACGCGATGAGTAGATGTCGATAGATTGCTCACTTGTCCCATTTGGACAAGTTCTCACAAAGTTATGGCCCTCTAAAGATTCGGGTTCATCGGGAGTGGCATCACGCCTTCACCACGGCCCTTCTCTTGGCTATAACTTTTGGCTCATGGCTTAGAACCTCGTAATGCTTGGTATTCTAGGTTCCTTGTCTTTGTAGCTTTCTATTGATATGCTAAATGTCATGCTTTGTTGAGTGATTCTTTAAGAACCCCTCATACGGTCACACCTAGCCTTTGAGTGTCTTGGTGCCACCGGGACACCCCCAACTTTGAACGGCCATAACTTCTAGCCTCTTAGTCCAAATCATGTGTTCTTTGTATGGTTAGAAGCGTATTCTCAAGAGCTTTCCAAGAATGTATGACATGCATCTACGCCCTTCATAACCGAGGCGCTATTGTGCCTTGTTTGCTCGGGAGTCTCTCATTTCTCCCTTTTTAGCTTATTGCAAGGCTTGGGAAGTTACCACCAAGGTCCTCCTTGCTCACTAAGGCACTTCGGTCACTCCATGGAGATAGGGGCATAACAGCTAGGATGGAATGAGAAGACATCAAGCTTGCCCTCCCTTAAAAACTCAAAAATCCAAAGCCATAAAGGCCATCTAGAAATCCAAGTGACCAATCACTGATTTCCCGAGAAATATGGAAAGTCAAATCCTACAAATCCGGAATCCGGGCTCACACCTAGAAACCCAGTTCAAATTCAAAATTCAAATCCTAACTAATTAAATCCTAACTACTTTGCCCTTCACACCTTCTTTTGACTCCTCCCACCTTGACTTGATGGTGCCCGGATGGATGCTCTCGGAGTTGACTTCATTGGAGTTGTTTTTACACTACAAGAAAGTGGGCACAAATGTGACTGCAAGATGTGACTCCTAGAAAAATGTGACTAGAAAATAACTTGCTCTCTCTAATTGCACCAATAACGAAGGTCCAACAACGCCCAAGTCATTTCGCAGTCATTAGCATGACTGGAGGATGAGGACTGGAGGAAGTTTACTTTTCAACCTTGCTTTCCATTCAGAACTTCGTCAATTGTGTCATGTGGGCACTGTAACTTCCAATGTGGAGGCCACTGTCACATACAAAATGATTGATTGATGTTAAAAATGATTGAAAAATGACTGAAATAAGACTCAGGAATGACTAAGATGGCTAGGACAGTTGTGAATGAGAAATGACAAGTTGAAAGATGGCTGACGTGTCCTTCGACTCTTCTTTTACTTCCTGTAGAGTGTAGTGAAGGAAGAGATGCAAGAGGAAGGCATGTAGGACCTATTTTCTACTAATTCATTTACTTCCGTTAATGGAATTTTGATTCTTCATTTCATTGTCAGGTTTAGGGTGGTTTATTTATTTCGTAATTCCTTCTTTTTGGTTTGCCTTTCTTGTATTTGTGGAGCGTTCACCAGAAGCCTATAAAATTTCCTTGGAATAGCCTAATCTTCGTTTCTTCATAATCTTCATGATTTCTCCCCACTTTCTTTATTTTTTCAACTTCCATTCTGAATTCTTGAGCACTATATTTGAAAACGTTTTCCACTCTCAATTTTCTTTTATTTGTTGTCCTTTTTTCACCCTTCACATTCCTCTAATACTCATTTGTATCTTACTGCAAGGCTAGTCTTTCTTGATTTTTTTCCCTCCTACTCGAAATGTTTTTCAATTGTTTTTCATTTATCGAGTTTCTTTTAATTCTTCTGAGTATTGAAAATGTTGTGAAATTGGTGGGCTCTTCAATTTGGTTTATAGCACGTTGAATATAATGTTTTTTCATCATAGTTTGGTAGAACTAGGAAAATTGCTTGAAGTGAAGATGGCAACAAATATTTGTGCACATTTTAGGAATAGAATTTTGCTACATTTCAAGAAATTCACAATCGATTTCATTTAGGTTCCCATCCCATCTCATTCCGGTTTTCTATTACATTTACTACTACGTTGCCTCTCCAACGTTACTCAAGAATGACTTCAGATGACACATATGCAACTAGAGAAGATCATTCACTACTTCACAACTACTTCTCCTTTGCTTTAGTGTCTACTACACTACGATTTGGTTTGTGGTTTAGGGTCACCGTAGATGACTTCTATTCCCAAGTATGTAGAGAACTATGAAAGGTTTATGGAATCCATGACATGTCCAAGCATCTACTTTAGAAGAAACTGTAGCTTAGCACCCTAGTATTCTTCTTGGGCTAATAAGTTCTCTTTTGCCAACAATTCGATGGTCCCTACTAAATTCATTGGTTGCTCCCGATGAGGCCACCTTGTGGGAGTAGTGAGCCTTGTGGACTCTACATTCATGCTGATGAAGGTGTCCGTGGTTTCCACAACTTTCCATCTTGCTCTTGCTTCCGAGTGTAAAACTACTTTCCACCTAGGCTTCTCTACAACATCAGAGAAAAAAACTTGAGTGGCTTGACTTGGGAAAATGAAGGGCTCCACCATGCGAGGTAATTTGTGACAAAAGTTCACAAGGAAGCTAGAGTCATCACGCATATACGTCAGGTTCCCTCGATTGTCGGTGTGCTTCACCTACTCACATCTAAGGAGGATAATTTGGGTATGAAGACCTCCATAATCTAGTTGAAGTATGTCTCTCAACACTCCAACATAGTTCACTAATACATCTTCAGCACTCTCTGATGGCAATTGAAACATGGAAGCTACGCCACTATTGTAGGAAACCATTTGAGCAGTTGTCTCATCCTCCACTTGGAAGTGGTTTCCAAATGCCATGATCCATGCATACCGAGTTGTGCGCTGCAATAGCTTCCTACTCAAGAGGACTCGATCCATCTCCTCTATGCTTCTCAAATCTGAAATAGAATCCTCCACAGCGGTGTGATCCACTCAGTCAATGGTGGAGTTCTTGGATTTGTTCATGATTCCTCTACCCACTTCCTGTGTCAAAAACTAGAAATTCTTATCAAGCCCCTTCCAAAAGAAAAATTCCATAACATACAAGAGAGACTAGGTTGTACCTCCAGTAACAAGCGGAAGTCAATGGCCCTAATTTGAATATGACTTGCACATCACTTGAAGAAGTCATTTTGAACTAGTATAGAAGAGTATTAGCAGGTAAATGACTTCAAAATGATTGATTTATATCTCTTGCAGTACTAGAAAGTTAACTATGCATAGTGCATCTACCAACAATGTGCATGGCAGGTTTAGGAAGGCACTGCCTGTGCTATGGGTAGAATGACGACAGAGAAGACGATTCAAGATATGACTTATGCATAAAGATTTGCCATAATGGACACATTTGCCAATACATATTCGTGGGCTGCGTCTCTAAGCTCAAGGCTCATCACATACGGCTTGCCTACACTTTACAGCACCTCCTCGGCATCACCATACTCTTCGTCAGCATCCCATACGTGTCTCTACGTGGCCTCAAATCTCTGTAGGTACTCTGTGACGAAGCCAATGCATTTGTCTTTCATATACCCCTTTGCCATGCATGCTTCGGGGCACGCCGTATTCCGCACGTGGTTCTTTAGAACTTTCAGATAGTGCTTCATAGGATACATCCACCTTGCACTCATAGGTCTACATAAGTCTAGTTCCTTCACAAGATGATAGGGTAGATGTGTCATTACATCAAAAAAGGATGGTGGAAACTTAATCTCCAATAGAGCCATACTTTCCGTGACATCTGCCTCTAGTGATGGAAAGTCGGCCAGGTTGTAAACCTTCGTGCATAGGTGCTGGAAGACCTTGCACATCCTCATGACTGCCATTCGTGGCCCGGGTGCCATGAGTCCGTGAAGTGCTAGTGGCAAAACCTCTTGCATTAACACGTGGTAATCATGGGATTTTAGACCCTCAAAATTCTTTTTCCGAATGCACTTGCTAAGGTTAGAAGAATACCCGGTTGGTGTCTTCAAGGATTCAATGCATTGCGCAAATTTTTCGAACTCATCATCGGACAAGACATATGATGCACGAGGCTTCACCATTTTTCCACGCTTCCGTGGATGAGGTGTCAACCATAGGTGCTTACGTACATTCTTCCTTTGCAAGTCTCTATTCACCTTGACAGTGTCCTTCTTACCCGTTTTAGTTTTCAGGAAGTTCTTAGCCAGGTTCAGCTCGTTGTGCATCACGTCCAGTGTGTACCGAATGAGAAGAAATTGCACAAGACGAAGTCAACGACGGGGTTAGTTTAAGGAAAGGCGATTTCATAGACAATAAGTGGTGACCCGGAACATCAACACGGGAAGAAATTCATGGCATGAAATAAAATTAACTTTAGTTCAAATCCTCCCTCGCGTTTAGGGTTTTGACTATTGTACTGTAAGGTTGTCTACCCCATCCCGAAACTCTCGCAAATTACCAATCATAAAGAAGTTGCTTACTGTGCCTCATAGGCATACAAATGACTTCTTCATGACTCCTACAAGACTCCACAGTCACTACAAAGTCATCCACCAGTGATTGATTGGTGTCTCTTACCTTCCAATAAGGCAATCTATACAAACTGCTCAGTCACTTTAGGCCATGCACTTTTGACGGGTCTCTAGAAGCCCCATCTCTATTTCCAGCTGCTTTCCAGGCTTCAAACTCCATTACATACTGGATTTGTTCCTCCACTATGACTGGTTCTAGTCTTGTTGATTTTCAATGTCACCGTTGAATTGATCCTTCATGGCCTCTAATCTATACAGATGACCTTCGAGTAACCATCGGCGTGTTCCACAATATGTGCACTTTCTGAGCTCTATGGAATGCTCTGCGCCTACATCAGCACTACACCATGGACAAGCAGCGTATCCTTGATGAGAGAACCCACCTAGAGTGCCATAGCTAGGGAAGTCATGAATTGTCCACAACAACATGGCACATGGTTGGAATGATCTTTCACAACCATCCTTTGTAATGTCATAAGCCGGCTTTCCATCCCACAACTCTAGCAACTCCTCCAAAAGGGGCTCCAAAAAAACATCAAACACATCAGATGTCATTGAATCCCACCCGGTAATTAAGAGGGACAACATAATGAAGAACTTTTTTGTGCTCAACCATGGGGGTAGGTTGTAATTCAACAAAAGCATTGGCCAAGTGGACCATGTAGAGCAGTTTTGTTTGAAAGGGTTGACATCGTTTGCAGCTAAGGCAAAGTGACAATTCCGAGGGTCCTCGGCGAATGTTGGGTCCACATTCTCATGGAAATGCTTCCAAGCCTTCGAGTCGCAAGGGTGCCTCACCAACCCATCCCCTCCCTCCCGGTTGCTCTAATTCTCAGAGTGCCAAACCATCAACTTTGAGATAGAAGAACTTTGTAGCATTTGTTGCAACCTTGGAATAAGGGGAAAGTGCCGAAGAACCTTCAATGGGAAGCAACATCGCTCTTCATCTCTATATCAGCGACCACCACACGTAGGACACCGGACGGCATGTTCATATTCCCCAAGAAAGAGTACACATCCTCGCTCGCAAGCATCAATGCTATTGTATGCAGGGTTGTTCTGTCGAACGTGTTTTGGGGTTTGGGTGTCGAGTTGTTCGTTTGATGTCGCATGTCGTATAAGACGAGTGTCGCATATACAAGAGAAATTTGACGAGCGCGAAATTAGGGTTTAGGGTTTTCGGGCAGGGCAGCCAAAATTTTTATCTTACGTGGTGGGTTGTCAACAATGACGTGGAAAGCTTTGACCACGTCACCATAGGCGACTATGGGTGGGGCGACCGTAGGTCCTAGAATGAGGGCGACTGCGGGTTCAATCTGGGGCGACTGCAGGTCCTAGAATGAGGGCGACTGTGGGTTCAATCTGGGGCAACTGCAGGTCCTAGAATGAGGGCGATTGTGGGTTCAATCTGGGGCGACTGCGGGTCCAATCCAGGGCAACTACAAGTCGAGTAGGGGGGGCGAGTGCGGGTGGGGCGCGTGCGGGTAAGATGGGGCAACCTTGGGTCCTAGAATGAGGGCGACTGCAGGTTCAATCCGGGGCGACTATAGGTCCAATCCAGGGCGACTACAGGTCGAGGGAGGGGGGCGAGTGCGGGTCCAGGGGGGGCGAGTGCAGGTCCAGGGGGGGCGAGTGCGGGTCCAGGAGGGGCGAGTGTGGGTCCAGGGGGGGCAAGTGCGGGTCCAAGGGGGGGCGAGTGCGGATAGAAGGGGGCCACTACGGGTCTAGGGGGGTGAGTGCGGGTCTAGGGGGGGTAAATGCGGGTAGAAGGGGGCTTAGGGGGGCGACCACAGGTCATTTCTTGGGCGACCGCGACTAATGGGGCGATTGTAGGTCTTAGACTCAAGAAGTCTTCTAGTTCATGACGATGGAGGCGGCTGCGTATGGGGCGACCGTGGGTTAGGGGCGCCAGAAAATATGAGTTTGAGTTTCCCCCCTTACAAAGTGGAGGGAAGGCGTTCAAACTTTTCAAGTACCGCTCCCCCCTTTTCTTAGGAATAACTTCAGAAAATCCTAAAACTAAGGCATTCAATACTAAGTGATCAAAAGTTAATTAAGTAATAAAGAAAGCAAATTGGTTTAGGAAGTGGAGATTTGGGAAAGCCCTTTTTCCTAACATTTCATTTCTCCTTCATCCATCCTTGTGGTCATGTCAAATTCAACGTAACCATTTCCTATTTTCATTTTTGGAGGGAGTACATTGAGAGGAGACCTTCCCTTTTGGAGGAAACCATGTACAAAAAAAATACTAACACCGTGGGATGCATGAAGAAGAAATCTTTTTATCTACATAAGAAGTGGTTTTAAGAAATGGAGACTTGGGGAAGCTCTTCTAATTGACATTTTTTTTTTCCTCATGCTCATGTCAAATTCAACATGACCATTTCATATTTTAATTTTTGGAGGGAGTATATTGAGAGGAGACCTTCCCTTTTGGAGGAAACCATGTACAAAAAAAATACTAACATTGTGGGATGCATGAAGAAGAAATCTTTTTATCTACATAAGAAGTGGTTTACGAAATGGAGACTTGGGGAAGCCCTTCTCCTCATCATTTCATTTTCCATCCTCCAACATAGGAATTTCAATATAGTCCTCCCCTTGATACATCAAGGGGATTTAAAACACATTTGAAGGGGTGAATGAATATTCAATTTATTGAAGATTAAAAAGTTAGGAAATGACACTTTGAATGGTTTTTATCATACAAGTACAAGGTTTAAGAGTTCAAACATTTTTACGACATATAATGAAAAGCAACTCACATGTGTGTGTCATTTTATCCATCCTAAAAAATAGAAGTACATTACTTTTGGACTCGCATACATGGAGAAGGTCCATGGTTTTTCTATAGGGTTTAGGGTATAGGGTTAGGGTTTAGGGTTTGGAAAACCCTCTTCAATTTCTCTAATTAGTCATACTAAAATTTCTGTATTTATAGACTAATTCTATAGTATTAACTAACTACGAGCATTGAAGGACATGTCAATTATAGTGTAAAGAAGATGCAATTAAGCTTGACTTCATTAGAGTTGGAGATGGCTCACATCTTGTGGTATGTTGGTTCCTGCACTGACGTGACTTTAAGATAGAGGTGAATATAGGTCTTGGGCGACCACGGGTGAGGGCGAGTTCAAATCTTGTTGTTGTTGAGCCCAATTTGGTGGAATGGGGGGCGACCTCGAGTCTTGGGCGACCGTGGGTGAGGGCGAGTTCGAGTCTTGTTGTTGTTGAGCCCAATTTGGTGAATTGGGGGGCGACTTCGGGTGGGGGGCGACCTCGAGTCTCGGGCGACCGCGGGTGAGGGCGAGTTCAAATCTTGTTGTTGTTGAGCCCAATTTGGTGGAATGGGGGGCGACCTCGAGTCTTGGGCGACCGTGGGTGAGGGCGAGTTCGAGTCTTGTTGTTGTTGAGCCCAATTTGGTGAATTGGGGGGCGACTTCGGGTGGGGGGCGACCTCGAGTCTCGGGCGACCGCGGGTGAGGGCGAGTTCGAGTCTTGTTGTTGTTGAGCCCAATTTGGTGGAATGGGGGGCGACTTCGGGTGGGGGGCGACCGCAGGTGAGGGCGAGTTCAGTCTTGTTGTTGTTGAGCCCAATTTGGTGAAGTGGGGGGCGACCTCGAGTCTTGGGCCATTGCGGGTGAGGGCGAGTTCAGTCTTGTTGTTGTTGAGCCCAATTTGGTGGAATGGGGGGCGACTTCGGGTGGGGGGCGACCTTGAGTCTTGGGCGACCGCGGGTGAGGGCGAGTTCAAGTCTTGTTGTTGTTGAGCCCAATTTGGTGAATTGGGGGGCGACCTCGGGTCATAGGCGACCGCGGGTGAGGGCGAGTTCGAGTCTTGTTGTTGTTGAGCCCAATTTGGTGGAATGGACGGCGACCTCGGGTCTTGGGCGACCGCGAGTGAGGGCGAGTTCGAGTCTTGTTGTTGTTGAGTCCAATTTGGTAAATTGGGGGGTGACTTCGGGTGGGGGGTGACCTCGGGTCTGGTAGGGTGACTGCGGGTCCACAGGCGATTACTTGTCTTGGACAAGCCGACTGTGGGTCTAGGGGCGACTGCGGGTTTTGGACAGGGCGACTGTAGGTCTTGGACAAGGCGACTGTGGGTCCTGGACAGGGCGACTGCAGGTCTTGGACAGGGCGACTGGAGGTCCTGGACAGGGCGACTGGAGGTCCTAGGGCGACTGCAGGTCCTGGACAGGGCGATTGGAGTTCCTGGACAGGGCGACAGCGGGTCCTGGGGCGACTGCGAGTCCAAGGGCGCATGCGGGTCCTCTGGAGGGCGACTGTAGGTCTTGGAGAGGGCGACTGAGGGTTCTGGGTAGGGCGATTGCGGGTCCTCTAGAGGGCGACTGCAGGTCTTTTGAGGCGCTTGCGGGTATTTGTGAGGCATTACTCTCTTTAGGCTCCGACTTCATGTCTTTGCCTCACAAGTCACCAAGTACTTCCCACCCACGGTCGCCTAGCAGCGTGAACCCGAAGTCACCCTATCTATAATTGCCTATAGCCGTGGTCACCCACACCCGAGGTCGCCCACACCCACATGCGCCCCTTTAGGATGCCACGTAGAAGACACGTGTTTGCCACATGGCATCCAGGTGGCCTCACGGGCAGGGTGAATTTTAAAAAAAAAGTCAAAGCTAAGTTTGACTCTATTAGACGGACAAGAGGGTCTACTTGACGTGTTGGACGTCGTGTTCGTCGTGTTGTCGAACTGTCCGCCGGAACAACCATGATTGTATGTCAATCCCACTTTTGCTGTAAGTGTCTTTACAGAAAGGTATGTTTTGGCAACGTATTTTTCTCCGGCAAGAGATGGAGGTGTAGGAGACTGAATAGTTCATTGGCGCAGTGATTATTCACACCGTGGATGGTGTAGAGGTTCATGAGCAACACGGTAGCCGCCAACTTGCTAGATCTGCACCCATTGTATAAGGCTTCCTAATACTCATCCACTACAATGGCATCAAAACTAGGGTCACTTACATCCTCATCCAAGGGTATGCCACCACATTCTTCAATGTCTTCACCTCCATCTGGACCTCCTTCGACGTTTTCTTGATGAAGGGAGTCGACTACAGCAAAAGCATCGGCAACTTCTCGGGCAATTCTTTCCTCTAAATTCTCATGGTCTTCCACTGGCCTTGATGCTTGTTGTAGCATGCCTTGTGTATCCATGTGTGCATCAACTTCTGTAGTTACCTCTTGAACCTGCCCCCTTGCATCCACGTGACTAGAGACTTCCACTGTTACTTCGTCAATTGGTTCCCGAAATTGCTTCTCCCACTCTTTGTCCAAAAAATCTCAAGGGCCTGGTCCTCTCCACATTCGTGATTTTGGATCTCTACCATGGCGGATGAGGTGTATGCGTACATTCCAAATTAACAATCGACATCTACCCTAGCACTGAGTGGATGGACAATGTAGTTTTGACACATTGTTCTTTGTTGCCCTCTACAGCTCTCGCACCCACAGGCGGTCATCACGTAGTCTCTGTCTTCGACTGTCTAATAGTGGCAATCTTCCAAGAACCATATTTGTTGAGAATAACAATCCATCTCATCAAACGTTGATGCATAGGATATGTAGGCAAAGTTAGTAATGCCCATATTGAGGATTTATAATGTTACAGAGGGTTTGGGTTCCAATTGGATGACGCTTCTACTTCAATATGACTGGATTCGCTAGAAAATGACTACACACATGGAAAACGTTACTTCCTATTGACTTCAAAATGTCTTTATGCACTTCGGAATGACTATAATATGCCCCTTGTTTGTCCTTGTGACTTTAAGTGCGGGCAATTCATGTATATGAAGTTATCATGGAAGTTCAAGGTCCATGTCAATTCACAAAAAGTTTACAAAGCCATGTGCTTCCTGTGATGCATATGTATCTTGGACAGCAGATGCAAACCACAATAGAGGAAGACAGATTTGAGCCCAGAAAGAGAAATAGCAGAAATTGTCAAGACAATGCATCAGAAGGGAATGGCGCACCCCCCTCCCCCCCTTTTTATTACTTTTCAAGACGTTACATGTGGGCCACTGAAAACTTCCTTTTCGTTGAAATAGGGGTTGCTTCCTCACTTCCTGCTAGCTCTTCGGAATGTTGCTCTACTTTTATTGCATTGGACATATTGTCTTGCTCTACTAATGTCATATAGCCAGGACTGAGAGCCTCCTCTACCATATAGCGGAAACTGATTTTTCCCTTGAAAGAAATCAATTTCTAACTAACATAAGACACTTCAGGTTTATTAGAAGCACATTCAGGCTTTGTCTCACAAAGTATGGCCGTACCACAAGTGCATGTGCCTACGGTTGTAGCGTGCATCAAAGGCTCCCTCCTTGAACTTCCAGTTTCCACCACGGTTGAGGAAGTGGAGCCTCCACTGATGGAACTAAGGGTAGATGGTCCGTTGAAGACGTCTCTTTCTTCATCAAAATCAGAAGTGAAAATTCTATGCCTCTTCCTACGAAACAAGGGCGTGGCCTTTAAAACTCTATGCTTTAGCATTGTACTAAAGGGTGATGCGTCCTTGTACCACTCTAGCGGCTTCAACTGAACTCACTACAAATACTGAGTGGCTGTGTGTGTAGGCTACCTACATGTTTGGTGCTCTTAAAAGTCCAACACTTGTTGCTTCCCATATCTGAACTGCCCGAAAGAGGAAGTGGACTTTCTCTTACTTGTCCACACATCTGGACCACCCATAGAAATCTTAGAAAGGCACTCCCAATTATATATTCTAGGGTGAGGACAAAATGAAGTTCAAGTCTTAAGAGAACCTAACGCACAGTGAACACGAATGAATACATGAAGGTAGGCCATCAACAATGGCTGAATGCTCGTAGAAGTCTTCCCGTGTCCAGTACATGACTTAGAGCTCCTCTCCGTACTTATTCGTTCGTGACACGCGATGAAGGACGTGCCAAGAAGTCCTATGAAACCACATGTGATGTCCATGATTCCAAATAATTTTCACATCAAATTCAGTCATGTCCATAGAGAGCGGTAATTGGATTAAAAATGTGGCACCTAGAGATGTATACGAAGCTTGGCTGAACGAAATGTGTCTAACTGAGGGGAGAAGGACTGAAAAAAAATATCAAGTCTTGGCCCTTCACTTCAACTTCTACACGACTAACATTAGTCATTTACTAGTCTTCATCATCCTTACGTGAGACACAAATGACTTCAAGAAGTCAAGACTCAGTGATGAAGTCAATGTTATCACTTCTAAATGACTTCTCTAAGTTGTGCCAAAGTTTTGGACCTTGTGTTGTACATTGAGCTTCCCTACCCCGTAGACAGAGGACTAATTCAAGGCTAGTAATTTCAATGCAGACCTCAGAAAATGTAGTATCAGGCTACAATTGTAGGCCTAATCATCAGTCGGGAGACAATCATTGAAAAGCTATAGAAGGCAATGAATTCGAGATCGGGGGAAGATGAGAGGAGTTGGTTCTTGTTAACTCCGTTGGCTATCCCAGGTACCTCTAAAATCAAGGAATTAAATAGCTACTGTCAAAATGGGCTTCCGTCGTCATATCCCCCAAGTCTCTACTTGCAACTGTAAGTGAAGAACCCAAACCTGTTTGAGCGTCGTCTATTGCAGTTTACTTTCTTGCAGGGAGGCGGCGAAGTGCTGCTCAGGATCACTCCTGCTTCCCGAGAGCTTGGTGAATGTGTCCATGCGCTCCTGTAGACTGGAAGAGTAGGAACTTCGCTTACTCGGTGACAAAGTTACTTGTAGCAGATAGTGCTGGAAGCAATAGGGGCAGCAACATCGATGTGGAACTCAGCGACATGGAATCCGAGCTGGAAAGCCTTCCTTACCTAAAAACTAAGTATGAGCTCTTCCAAGACGCGAGGATGGCTAAGGTTGACAAGGCAATCGAACCTATACTCCACGCGAAAAAACAATTGTAAGATACTTTTGTACAACCACCCTTGCTCTTCTACAATTCCCTCGCTTATTTTTGACCTACTACAATTCCCTCACGTACTTATGACTACATCTGTCATTTCTCTCAATCGTATGAGTCGCTTCTTTTGTAACTATGAGGTCCACTTTCTGTAGCTTGTGCATTCTGACCCTTCCCTTATGCGACTAGCTTCCATCCTACCTGTTGTCCACAAGTCATAGTCACAACTCTTTCCGCAGAATTCCTCTAAGAAGCTTATGGGACATTGATTTAGGGTTTCCTAATTCAGTTCAATAAATTCAGCCGCCATTTTGTTCCTTAGGTTTTGCGTAGTTGTCGTGAACTTGAACATGAGTATTTTTCTCTATCTCGTGACTTAAGCGTGACTCCATCTGTCATACTGAAATTGCACTCCAGCAACGTTGCAGTCAAAGGGGACCAATGACTGCAAACACAAGCGGGCCACGTGGAACTCCCTATTCGAGGGGGCCATGAGTACCCTCTTGGAAGCCTATGTATGCCCAAACCCTAATGTGGGAGTTCACTTCATCTGCGACCATCTTGCAAACTTCGCTCTTGTGTATTAGACTATCCACTGATTAGGATGAGTGTATGTGGCTTCAAAACAATAGGCCTTCACTTTCTGTTTTCTTCACACATTTTGTTGTGTGCTTGCGTTCCAGTGATTTAGAATTGGGGAAGGTAGAGAACCCAAATAATCCTAAACCCATGAAGAAAGTAACGAGAGTGAAGCGCACTGTTCCCACGTGGTGAGGCCTTCGAGGACATGGAGGAGGTAAGAAGCGTGGTCGGAGACGCCTGTGACAACGTGGAACTGTCAATTTTTTTGGTTTACCTAGGAAATCTAACCGAAAACTAAAGATAAGTATCCGGAATTAGCTACGGAACCATTTAGGTCGAAAATAAGAAAGGAAAATGAGATAGTGAGGTGATTCTCTGAATCTGGTCCTAGAGAGTGAACGGATAGGAGCGGATGTCGGACCGGATAGGTGATGGACCGGATACCATATAGGGACCGGATCTAGAACGGGTCATGATGAGGTGGCAGGGAGTCCAATGGCTATAAAAGAGCTGGGCTACCCAGATCAAACTCTTTTTCATTTTCACTTTCCAAGCGCTCTCTATGCTCTGTGTTTGCAGTCTGTGCCTGACATTTAGTTTTCCGTGTCAGTGTTTGCTGCAAGGGTTTGTGAGTGTGAGCATTATAATTTAGCTTTCTGGTTGAGATCGGCGAGAGAAAGGGAGAACAAGACGTGTGGCTAGGAGAGAAAGCGAGATAGAATCGGAAAGGGTTCCAAGTGCACTCACCCGTGTCCATGCCACAACTTAGGAGAGCAAGAGGCGGACAGGCTGGTACATCTTCAGTGGAGGTAAAGCTCCGAAAAGTAATTCCGATTGTTCCCTCCGCTGAACCGGCCAAGTCCCAACTCATGGAGGATTTAAACTCCATGGATTGCCTAGGGTTTGTGGAGAAACCCTGGGGCTTCAGAGAGGAGTCCATAGTGAGAGAACTCTTGGGCAAGCTGTCCAATGAGTTTGACAACACTCTAAGAGCTATTCCGCATCTGTGGATGGAAAACGTTTGGAGAGCAGTCTATAGTTTCCGAGCAGGAGGGCTTGGAATAGCGAGCCAAAAGGATGAGTTCTGCCGTGGAAAGTTCCAGGGTGCAATGAACCCAAAGGACGGATACGCGGTGGAGGACTGCATCGATGAGTGACAACGCCGACTACTCAAGTTTTTAGTTCTGGTCTTGCACCCGGAAAAGCCAACGAGGGTAACCATCTCCCTCGCCAACACTATTTTCGGTGCTCTGAGGGGAGACTAGAAAGTGGACTAGGCCCGGATCATTTCCGATTTGGTTGCCCAACTTGTGGGTAGAGTGGGAAAGAGTAGGGCCACTCCAGTGTGTCCCTACCTTATTCACCTCTACCATTCCCACCAACTTCTCAGTGCAAGAGAGGAGAAGGCGTGGAAGGCTCAAGAAACTCTCCTATGGTACAGGGAATTGAAAACGTATGAGGAGATGGAATCCGGTTCCGAGCCTGAGGAAAATAGTGAGTCAGAGGAGGAGGAACCGGATCTGCCATTGATCAAGTGACAGAAAACAACCTCTCCCAACAAGTGGGGAACGCCACCCACTCGGACCACCCCAGCTTCGGAAGAAAAACCGGAAGTAGAGAAGATCGTGTCGGAGAAATCCGATCCCAACGACCCGTTCGACCCGCTCGTCAAGATCTTGTGCGATATGAGGGCTAATTGGGAGCTGAAGAGGTGGATCCTATTGTCGATCGTAAAATTGGTAGGGGCACCACCCGACAGAGAGCTACCGAAGAAGGTAGTCGGCTGCATTTTCGATCCAGTCGAGTCTCGAAGGCAAGAGGCGGAAATCCGGAGACTACAGGAGGAGTTGGATCGAACGAAAGCGGAACTCCTTGTTCTCAAGGATAATTTCGCAGCCGCACGATCCATGGCGGAGGAGGCTCAAAAAGATGGTGGAGCAGGCAAAGGCCATATTCGGGGAGACAGGAACGACTACTGCCAAGGCGAAACTATTCGACGAGAAGGTTCACGAGGAGAAGAAGCAGGGTTGTTCTGTCGAACGTGTTTTGGGGTTTGGGTGTCAAGTTGTTCGTTTGATGTCGCATGTCGTATACGACGAGTGTCGCATATATGAGACAAATTTGATGAGCGCGAAATTAGGGTTTAGGGTTTTCGGGCAGGGCAGCCAAAAATTTTATCTTACGTAGCGGGTTGTCAACAGTGACGTAGAAAGCTTTGGCCACGTCACCACAGGCGACTGCGGGTGGGGCACGTGTGGGTAAGGTGGGGCGACCGCGGGGACCGGAATGAGGGCGACTGCGGGTCCAAAATCCAGGGCGACTACGGGTCCCCAAAATGAGGGCGACTGCGGGTCCAAAATCCTAGGCGATCGCAGGTCCCAAAATGAGGGCGACTGTGGGTCCAAAATCCAGGGCGACTGCGGGTCCAACTCAGGGCGACTGAGGATGTAAAGGCGACCACAAGTGTAAGGAAAAGGGCGATCTTGGCTTTATCCAATACGCAAGGAATTTCTTTTGTACCGTGGATGATAAGAACTTCTAATATACGACATAAATGCAATTGTCCATCTTTGAAAATTGGGTCCCAATTCCCAAGAGAGAGATCTTACTGAGTCCTCATACCGGAAATGAGTATTTTTGTGAGGGGAAAGGCAAGTACATCACATCACAGAGTTCCATTGGAGATCATTTTCATACTCACTAGTCCATCCGTTAAAGGTTAAGAGCAACCTCGTGTGCTGTTGCAATTGCAAACATGGATATAACAACCATTTCAATCTTGCTCACGATTTAGGATCCTTCAGTTTCCATGTGCCATTGCATTCTCCTAAGCCTTAAATTAAGTATTTTACATTCTGTGGTCATTCATTCATTCATAGGAGCCTCCGAGTTCTACATGTTTTTATTACATATGGTTGGGAATTTCTAATTCAAATTTTCTACTCCTATTGAAGTGTAGAAGCCAATATCGCAATTGGATATAATAATTACACCAAAAATAGATACAAAAACAAGAAAAAAGTAAGGATAATTAGTATTATTGTAATTATAAGTTGTACACACTAATAGAGTAGTGACCCAATCTTATAAATGAACTTCTACTTCAATTGTACTTCCATGAACTTTGTTAAGATCTCCACGTCTATACCTGTAGAAGTCCACACTAAAGACATTGAACAGAACTTTGTAATTCTAACACTATCATGCTTTCATACTAAAGTAGATACTACACAAAACTCATCTATAGGCTATTTGCCTATGAACTTAAGCTAGAAAACTTCAACACACCAAAATTATGCAAAAGCATTACATTACCACTTCACTACCTCTAAATCTATATTTATAAAGTTACGGTGAAAATGTGTAATCAGTAGGCACCTCATCAGCGTCAGGGTCAAAATCATCATCCGACTCCTCCCCCTTTCATTATCATCACGGTTATCATTTTCGTCGTCCTCCCTTCGTACTCGTTCATTTTGCACTTCATGTTCTACCTCTGAGTTCACGTTCCGCACTTCAGTATCCACGACGCCATCACCGCTAGTTTGCACCAATCGTTTAGTCAACCTCAATGCATCTCTTGTTCCATCAAGGTTGGATGCAAGATGTCGTCCGCCTTTACTGGATTGCCCAATGTTTCAATTGGAATTGGCTTCACCCATGATGAATCTTTGGACAACATGGTTTTGTCGTTGGGATTTCTTTGTAGCCTCTCCTACGTCTTCCTCAATTGCTTTTTCTGTCCTCTTGTGCCTTCACGCACGAGCAAGGATGATTCTCCAAGGCCAAAAATAGAGGAGGGTTGTGTGGGTTGCAGAGTTGAAGCATGGCCTTCATTATCAACTGTCCTAAGAGGACTATTATGCAAGGGCGGCCTAGTCGCACAGGTTGGTATAGACCTAGTCGCCCTAGCATTGTTTGCATTTCCTCCTCCACTTAAGGGCACCGTACAATTCCGGTTCATAACAGCTTGCAAGGACAAGTCTGAATCATATTCCACATTTTTTGTTCTTAAGGGGCTCCGTAATGGAGAAAGTGGAACGCTTGTATGCACAACATCTTCGACGTGTGTTGGTGGTGTTGCCTCCTCTTGCCTTTCATTTACCTCAGCAACTCGAGTGGCACTTCGTAGGTTCATTACCCTTGTAGAACCCTGATCTACAACATTTGGAGAGCTTGCTTCTTCAACTCTTATGGGCATTGGACTATGTATGCTTTCATTGGGGTTGTCAGGACTACTTGCCCGAGTTGGTGATGAATTTATTGGAGGAGGTACATTCCTATCCCTAGCAGAGACGTAGGGTTGCGGGGGCCTTCGCGGTGCACGTTGAATCTCCTCCTCCTCAGAGTAGTACGTATTATTCTCAGCTGTAAATGTATTTCCATAGTTGTATCTCCGTGGAGGACTCTTTTCTCTACGAATCAGTCCTGTCCAAATATTTCCACGTAGACGCTCTTCTGCCAACCTAATGTTCTCATTATCTCGAGCCCTTTTGACTGGGTCGCCATCCCCTAATGATCCTGTACCTAATGGCTCCTCATTCTCTTCCGAGGTATTTCCATCCACAAGGTACTTTTCGTAGAACATTGCAGGATTGCATCCACGTTTCTCACGTTCAAGTTTACTGTTGGTGTAGATATACACCAATGCTTCCGCCTTGGATGTGGTTAGGCGATTTCGCACTTTATTGTGCACAAACGAATACATGCTCCAATTCCTTTCACATGATGATGCTGAGCACGTCAAAGATAGAACTCTCATTGCAATTTTTGGGAGAACATTAGCACCCACAAGACTCCACCATTGATGAGGCATTAGTTTACATTGTGTAATATCAGGAGCCTCTTCTAAGGGGTCAAAAGGACCTGTCTTCTCTTCGAACTGCGTGAGCTCCTGCAATGCCTCCATGTAGGATAATCCCAATGACTCGCTCATTTTTTGAAGCACCCAATTTCAGGCTCTTTTGGCCACATCGTCGTTACAAAAGGTTCCTACTTCAATCAAGAAAGGATTTAAGAGTGCCCCTACATAGTGTAGGTCTGTGAGCATCAATTTCCAACAAGCCTAGAAATGCTTCTCAAACTTCATTGCAATTTCATCATTCAGAAAAAAAAGGTTTGTTTCTCAAGCTCCACACGTGCTCTTGAAGAGTCTTCATAACCAACCAAGCCTTAGGCATTGCCGGGGCTTTCCCATCAAAAACTTGGAGAGCAATAAGGACGGGCTCTACCATGTGCAAAAAATTATCACACTCCACCCAAAAAGTTTCCGCATGAATGTCATTCCGCGCTATAGTAGCTCGCGTTGTCAATATATCTCCATTTTGGCGACGTTCCAAACTAGCCTCAAATTGCACATATGTCTCATTTATTATCACTCGATTCAATGCTGACTTGCACTCCACCACACGTGATATCATGAGGAAGTTCACTACAAAGCATGTTTGAGAAGGCATTCGCAATGCCTTATCCGGGGAGTACTTTCGGAAGAGAGCCAATGTGGAACGGTACCTCTTGATGTACTTTACTATCTGCGTACAACGTCGTACTATTCTCGTCACCTTGACATCCTTTGCCCAGTCTTCCAAAAGCAAGTCCAAAATGTGTGCTGCGCATCCTTGGGTATATATGTGAGGATATTTCTCTTGTAACGCCTTCAAAGTCCTCGTCATGACAGTGGCATTGTCCGTACATAGTTGGACAATGTTTTTGGGGCCAACCTCTTCGATGTATTGCGCCATCATATTGGTTGTGTACGCAATGTCCTTCTCCCCCGTGGTGTCCACCGATCCAAGAAACACATCCCTTGCAGGACACACGAGCATTAAATTCAGTAATGGACGGCTATTAGTATCAGACCAACCATCCGAACAGATAGTCGCTCCGTAAACTTCGATAGAGTGCTTTGTCCGCTCAGTGACCATTTTAGAAACACTTTCCTTCTTTGGCTCTATCATTCTTGTACGCAAAGCATTGTATGAGGGCGGTTGGTATCGAAGTCCTAATGCCGCTGTCTTTTTCACTACTTTCACAAAGGCAGGATGGCGCACAACATTGAACACAATGCTAGCCTCATAAAAAAAGGAAGCCCACATGGTATCCAACTTTGCTCTCGTGCTACTTTGTAATGCCTCATCCATGCTAGTTTGCCTAAAAACGGAAGGGTTATTCCTCCTTCTCAAAATTGTTTAAGGAGTGGAATCTACTGAATCAGTAATAAGGAGCATTGGTTCATTCGTAGCACTAGGCTCCTCTGACCTCTCCCTACCCCCCTCTAGCATAGGCTCTACCACAATCTCCTCTACAACATCAAATTCTGGAACCTCCTCATGCATTTTTTCAAAGCTCATTTCCTTCGGAACAACCCCACGACAAGTCCTAAACTTTTGCAATACTACCCATGGGATTTTCTTACATCGCTCTGATGCAGTCCTGCCGCCAAATCCAAAGTGACAAAATGCTCGCTTTCGTACAAATACGGAGGTCCACCCACAGAAAACACATGTTCGTGTGTTTCCCGCAAATTGACGGTCAATGTCTACAACCAACCAAGGGTCCCACTCCTTCGTGGCTCTCTTTGTATCGTTAATGGTAGTCCTCCTCCCCTCACCCCGACTAGCCATATTGTTCCTCGCCTATGAGTTCTTCAAACAATATTATCATATGAATCAGAGCCTTGATTTAGAAAAAAGAATGGCAAAGCCACTTGCTTTGAACGGTCTTTTAAACCACACAAACCAAGTCGTTGCCCTCCAAAGACCCAAACATCCGCAAGAAGCCTCTTTCGAAGATTCAAGGCAAGAGTTCATTCCTAAAGCAAGGTGAAAACCACAGTCCAGGCCTTCAACTTTATACTACCGTCCTGCTAGCACCGCAAGTCGCCCCCTGAGAGCCAGAATGGGTGCAGGAAATGGGCAACATCGTAACAAGCGCACTCGCCCCATGGATGACTGCGGGTCGACAGTTTGTACTAGGAGCGCGCATGCAGATCAAAGGGCGATTGTGGGTGCAAGGGGGGCGACTTCGGGTCGAAAAAGAGGCGACTATGGGTAAGGGGGGCGAGTGCGGGTGGAAGCGGGGGCGACTGCGGGTCTAGGGGGGGCGACTACGGGTCCAGAGGAGGCGATTGTGGGTAGAAGGGGGCGACCGAGGGTCTCAAGAGGCGACTTTGGGTACTTGAAGGGCGACCGCGCTTATGCTTTAGGACCCAAGGCCATTTTTGTTATCCCGTTAGCGTTCCATCGTTGAGTTTCTAGATGAAAGTCCTCCTAGTTTAGATAGAGATTTTATTAAACCCTAAACGCTATCCAAGGGTTTGACGTGGTATTTATAGATACTTCAAAAAAAGATTTTCAGGAGTATGGTCATAGACTTAAAGAATGCAATTTTTTTTTTAAACAACCACATGAAGGGAAACTCATTTCAAATCCATTCCAACAAACTTAATAAAAAATAAATAGAATTAGCTTGTACTCAAATGTGGAAAAAATTAAGAACTTTCTCTTTCAAATTAAAAAGAAAAATGGGGGACAACATTGGTTGATCAAACCATATACATGGAATCCACAACTCAAAATGTATAACTTCCATTTCTCTATCAATTCCAAAAGTATTCTTTTGAATACCTTTTTATGATGTTTTTTCCCAAATTATAAATCTCAAGAAGAGTCCATACATTCACGAGGTGAAGGGCATGGGAATGTTGTCATTTACAATATGTTCAAACCATATGTTAAAATACAGAAAAATGCAACCATATAAACTTATATTGAAACTCTCATGGATGATGCAGCTTAAATTTATTGAGGGTTCTTTGTGTAGACTCAAAGTTACTAGAATTCTTTTTTTTTTTAAGACACTACACAAATTTAACAAGAAATTAACATTCACATAACTTGAAATCATCAAAATTTGTCAAAAATTCAAATGTTTGGATCCAAATGCAATCACATTTTCATACACAAAAAATAAAAATAAACATTCTTGTATTTCAACAAAAATAAGGACAAAGCCTTTTTCTTCATATATCTTGGAAGAAGTACATAGTCATAAAAGAAACAAGAGCCACCTAATTTATACTCCATCCATTTCCCCTTGTTCTTCCCTTTTCTTCTTTTCCAATTCTATTTGGGCTCTTGCCACTCTCTCTTCCCTCTTCAAAAGAGTCAGGTCATGGTTCCACATCTTATTTTGGATCCACCACTTCTTGAACAATGACATGAACCTGATGTGTGCCTTCGGCCACGACATCTTTTCCTCCAACTTCTGTTCCAATCTTTTCACAGACGCTAACTTCATCTTCAACTTCTCTATTTCCGTAGTGGATGAAAAATCTTCAACATCCATAGACAATGAATCCGATTGCAACGACCGGTCAATAGGATCTGCATCCTTCATCTCCTTCAAGCGGTTCAATGTCGATCTTGCCTTTTCCACACCTCCTTTTTCAATGGCAAGGTTGTTTTCTTCCATCCTACATTTTCCCATTATTGTTTGAAGTCGTTCATCCATAGCAGGATTGACATTTGAACTGGAACCTCCATCTTCTCCCTTATTGAACTTGAGGTAAAATTGTTCCAGTTGTTCCATTTCTCTTTGTTGGGCTGCCAAACGAGTTTGTCCAGCTTGAATTAGTTCTTTGAGGGTGCCCACATCCTCAACCTGAATCTCTTGTGCGCTTCGCTTCTCGATGATCTCACACTCCCTTTCTTTTTCTTCAAGATCCTTTAAAAGCATCTCCAACTCCACTTTATAGGATTCTTTTGTTCGCCGTTTATTGTCTTCTCCAAGTACACCTTGATGTTCTTGTTCCATTTCATGCAATCCTTCCATGGAAGGCAAATTCATCAAGGTCAAAGGAATCTCTTCTTCGGCTTCACTCTCCCCATCCAACCTATCTTCATTAATTTCTTGCAAACGAGCTTGCACGTAATGGAACACTTCGTCATCTTCGGGACAACGGACCCCTATCGGTTCCACAGACATAAAAGGTTCTCCATCTGTTGGTGTAGTCAGTTGCATGTTGCCTTCTTCAGATACCACCAATGCTAAGTTTTCTTCCATTGATGTATCTTCCATCCTATCCCTAGGTTCAGGCAATGGCTCTTCATCGGAGTCCGATTCTCTAGTTGACGTTGACCAAACATAATCCTCATCTGTCACTCCTTCTATAATGTTCTTTTTGGGCCCTAGCCCATCCCGAGGATTATTTGAAGGACCCGCTCTTGGAATGTCTTTTGTATCTGGAAGTGTGACATTCTTGGATGTCTTGAAGGTCATCCAATCTACCATTTTCCCCAATTGTAACTCTGCATATACCATTTGGCATATGCCCATTGAGACTTCGCTTCGTGGAATTTTTCGCTCTCCGTACAATGCTCGGTACACTTCAATACATCTCTAAACAAATGCATCATCCTTGCAGTAATGAAGATTTGCTTGGTTTTGCTTCACATGGTGAATGTGTCGATGGTAAGGGAAGAGCTTGTCGATATGACACCAATCCACAAATAACTTGCAAGTCGTCAAGGTCCAATCGGAATTTACATGACGCCATCCCCGATATGCCTTAGCCGCTGGGTCAAGAAGGGCGCGTCGTTGCCTACTATGGCGATCTCCTTTCTTCTTCGTCATCTTGTCGTGTCACTCTAGCGTAAAGAGAACTAGACTTTTGTTGATAATATAACCAAAGAAATGAATTTGTAAACGTGGAAGCCACAACACGTGTAGATGCCCAAACTTCCAATCCACGAACCGGCAGTCAGACGCTTCAAGGCGGATGAAAGGCACAGTGCGACGAAGGAAGTGACCACTTGGGAATCCAGTATCCCCTTAAATACCTGAAGTCGCCTAGGGCGCGTGTGGGTCTTGGGCGACCGCGGGTCTGGGTCCCACTATCCAGAAACTACCATTTAGGAAAAATTAGAGTTTCTGGAAGGAGACCTCGGGTGCAGGGTGACCGCGGGTATAGGGGGGCGGTTGCATATAAGGCGACCATAGGTCTTTTCCTAGGCGACCTCGGGTACTGGGGCGACTACGGGTATAGGAGGTGGTTGCATATAGGGCGACCACAGGTCATTTCCTGGGCGACCACGGGTACAGGGGCGGCTGCATGTAGGGCGACCATAGGTCATTTCTTGGGCAACCGCGGGTCTCAAATTCCAAAAGGTCTTCCCCAGTTCATGACGATGGGAGCGGCTGTGTATGGAGCGACCTCGGGTCAAGGGCGACCGAGAGTCAGGGGCGACCGCGGGTCAGAGGCGACTGCGGATCAGGGGCGTCCGCGGGTCAGGGGCGCCAAAAAATATGAGTTTGAGTTTCCGCCCTAACAAATTGGAGGGAAGGTGTTCAAACTTTTGAAGTACCGCTCCCCCCTTTTTTGAGGATGAACTCCAGAAAATCCTAAGACAGAGGCATTCAATACTAAGTGATCAAAAGTTAATTAAGTAATAAAGAAAGAGAATTCGTTGACGAAGTGGAGATTTGGAAAAGCCCTTCTTCCTAACATTTTATTTCTTCTTCATCCATCCATGTGGTCATGTAAAATTCAACGTAACCATTTCCTACTTTAATTTTTGGAGGGAGTACATTAAAAGGAGACCTTTCCTTGTGGGGGGAAACGATGTACAAATAAAATACTGAAACTGTGGGATGCATGAAGAGAAATCTTTTCATCTACATCAAAAGTGGTTTTAAAAAATGGAGACTTGGGAAAGCTCTTCTCCTTGACATTTTCTTTTTCCGCATGCTCATGTAAAATTCAACATGACCATTTCCTATTTTAATTTTTAGAGGGAGTACATTTGGAGGAGACATTCCCTTTGGGGGGAAACGATGTACAAAAAAAATACTAACACAATGAGATGCATGAAGAAAAAATCTTTTGATCTCCATAAGAAATGGTTTTTAAAAATGGAGGCTTGGGGAAGCTCTTCTCCTTCACAATTTTTTTTTCTTCGTGCTCATGTAAAATTCAACATGGCCATTTCCTATTTTAATTTTTAGAGGGAGTACATTTGGAGGAGACATTCCCTTTGGGGGGAAACGATGTACAAAAAAAATACTAACACAATGAGATGCATGAAGAAAAAATCTTTTGATCTCCATAAGAAATGGTTTTTAAAAATGGAGGCTTGGGGAAGCTCTTCTCCTTCACAATTTTTTTTTCTTCGTGCTCATGTAAAATTCAACATGGCCATTTCCTATTTTAATTTTTAGAGGGAGTACATTTGGAGGAGACATTCCCTTTGGGGGGAAACGATGTACAAAAAAAATACTAACACCATGAGATGCATGAAGAAAAAATCTTTTGATCTACATAGGAAGTGTTTTTTAAAAATGGAGACTTGGGGAAGCCCTTCTCCTCGTCATTTCATTTTCCATCTTTAAACATAGGAATTTGAATAGGGTCCTCCTCTTGATACATCAAGGGGATTTAAAACACATTTGAAGGGGTGAGTGAATATTGAATTTACTGAAGATTAAAAAGTTCGGAAATGATACCTTCAATGGTTTATATCTTACAAGTGCAAGGTTTAGGAGTTCAAACTTTTTTATGACATATAATGAAAAGCAAATCACATATGTTTATCATTTTATCCACCCTAAAAAATAGAAGTACATTACTTTTGGGGTGGCATACATGGAGAAGGTCCATGGTTTTTCTATAGGGTTTAGGGTATAGGGTTAGGGTTTAGGGTTTGGAAAACCCTCTTCAATTTATCTAATTAGTCTTACTATAATTCTGTATTTATAGACTGATTTTGTAGTATTAACTAGCTACCAGCATTGAAGGATAGGTCAGTTGTAGTCAATGAAGGATGCAATTAACTCTGACTTCATTAGTGTTGGAGATGGCTCACATCTTCTGCTACGGTGGTTTCTGGACTGGCGTGACTTTAAGATAGAGGCAATTGCTGGTTGGGGGCGAGTTCAGGTCCTGGGCGACTGTGGGTGGGGGTTGGATTTTTGGCTTGTTGTTGAGCCCAATTTGGTGGAATGGGGTGCGACTGCGGGTGGGGGGCGAGTTTAGGTCTTGGGCGACTACAGGTGGGGGCGACTTCAGGTCCTGGTGGTTTCGAGTCCAATTTGGTGGATTGGGGGCGACTGTGGGGGGGCGAGTTCAGGTCCTGGGCGACCGCGGGTGGGGGCGACTTCAAGTCCTGGTGGTTTCGAGTCCAATTTGGTGGATTGGGGGCGACCGCGGGAGGGGGGTGAGTTCAAGTCCTGGGCGACCGTGGGTGGGGGTTGGATTTCTGGCTTGTTGTTGTTGAGCCCAATTTGGTGGAATGGAGTGTGACTGCGGGAAGGGGGCAAGTTCAGGTCCTGGGCGACCGCGAGTGGGGGCGACTTCAGGTCCTGGTGGTTTCGAGCCGAATTTGGTGGATGGAGGGGAGACCACGGCTTGGGGGCGACTTCAGGTCCTGGGCAACCGCGGGTGGGGGCGCAATCTTCTGTTTTGGTGGTTTCCAGACTAATTTGGTGGATGGGGGGGGCGACTGTAGGTGGGGGGCGACTTCAGGTCTTGGGCGACTGTGGGTGGGGGCGCGAGCTTTCGTTTTGGTGGTTTCGAGCCTAATTTGGTGGATGGGGGGGGGCGACCGCGGGTGGGGGCGTGCCTTCCAATCCAAAGAAGTTTTAATAAGTATGATGAGTTCAACTTTCAACATCCAAGAACAAGTCACTTCATTAGGACCTTGGGGTCTTCAAGGCATCTTCGAGTGATGCATGGAAGGTATTGGCTTCCTGGAAGTCATTGTTCTTGTGGAGGTCTCGGGTTCGATCCCCAGTGAGATCAATTTGGTTTGGTTCTTGTAGCCAACCGACAAAAAAAAAAAAAAAAAGACGTCAAGCTAGTTCCTTGTGGTATGTGGGAGGGAAGGTGATTTGATTCTCAAGGTCTAGGGGATGGTCCATGAGAGTTATAAGAAATCAGTATTGAATTTCGAACGGAAATGTATGTGGTGCAACCTTGCAACTCATACATCTTCGTTCTAAATTCAATAGTGACCGTCTCAACCCTCATAGTACATCTCCGAAATCTTGGGAATCAAATGACATTTCCTGCTCACCTATCGGAGTGACCAAACTTGACGTTTTGTCTCTTTGGAGAGAGATTATTTTTTGTATACAAAAGTTGAAGTAAACCTTGGATAGCTTTTACAAGAACATATTGAATGTCCTCCATAGAATACTTAGCCAAAGAAATTGTACATTGTATAAGGATTTGCATGTGACGGTTCTTCATCTTTAAACTATGGGGTGGCTAATTTTGAGTCCATAAATGATAGAAACTCTCTATATAGGATAGAAGAGCATCTCATCATCTTGTAAATTTTGTAGTGTAAGAAGGGGTGGTCCTCCTTGGAAAGTTTACTTCCGAAGACCACATCTATAATTTGTAACTTAACAATTTACAACGTCTAAGAAGGATGATTTCGAAGGTGTCCCATTTGTCCATTTAGAAATTTCTTGTATTTTGTGGGTGACCAATTTTGAAGGATTGGCATGCAAAAAAAAGAAATGATAGCATTCAAACACCCTTGATGGTTTGAACAATGTCTTCATCAAGGATAACAATCTTTTGACTTGATGTGCATATGCTTCATTTGTTGTTCATTTCAATGTGCTCTACAACATGTATGTTTGCATTTATGACCTCTTCCACCCGAAAAGGGTTTAGGGTTGTGTAAAAAAGCCAAATTCATGTTCACTGTAGAGCAAACTTGAAGAAATTAGAAAAAGACTTTGGACACTTCTAAAGTAACCTCTATAATATCATTATGCAAAGGTAGAATGTAAGTATTTCAAGTTCTCCCTTTTTGTTTCAATAGAAGTCAATCATGTCCCGTACTTTTATATTTCTGATTCCCTTTTTCTGTTTTGGCCCATTCCTTTTTTTTCTTTGTGAACATTGTAGACATATATTTGGAACCATAAAGAAACAAGTCAAAATTTAATTCCACATTCTAGACCATATCATAGTGGTCTTATGATTTTATTTGGAAGCAAGCGAAATAGAAGTGGGAAGTTGTAATGCCAATGTTTCTACCCCATATGAAGGTTTCTTTTAGCTATTATTTAGGATGGTCCATCCTTTTTGGACCCGTGGTCGCCCAGGACCAGCGGTCGCCTCCATCCCCGAGGACCTCTGGAACCCGCAGTCGCCCCCTCTCGTGGTCGCCCCAACCCATAGTCGCCCCTCCCGCAGTCGCTCGTTTCACATGTGCCAGACCTGCACGCGCCCCAAGGCGACCTTAGGTACTTAAGCGGTCGCCCAAACCCGCGGTCGCCATTCTTGGTCTTGCGCATTGGCTTTCATCCACCTTGAAGTGGATGAATGTGTGCTCGTGGGCCAAGGTGATTTCAGAAGGGGAAGTTTTTGCCCATTTTTCTCTCCAAGTTCAAGTCAAGAACGCCTCGTTTTTCAAAAGAGGACCATGTCTACTTCAAAGGAAGGAAGTAGTATAGGTCGGATATCGGCTTGGGACAAAGACCTTGATAATCCTGCAGCATTTGTTGTAGATATAACTACCAAGGAGGTAATTGGGGGTGCCCGACCATCGAAGACAAAGAAGTCCAAGACAGCACACGATAAGGACCCTACCTATCCTCCAGCACGATATACGACCTATGCGCATGAGGCTTGTCTCCAATGGTATGAGGAAAAAAGTGTACAATATTTGGAGAGGAAATGCTTGAGAAATAAAGAGGCAAGCATCCAATCCTTGGAGGAGTTTATTACAAGGAAATGCAAGGAATCAACAAACTATGCAGATGTGGATGAAGTGTATTTCAACCAATGGCAAACGTGGATTGGCAATTGCCTACAAACTGGTATATTCAACATCAAGAAGTTGATGCTTGAGTTGCGACCTATAGTGCCTGGATTTGGAGAAACGGATAGGACCCAAGAGTTTCGTGAGAAGATGGATTGGTGGCAAATTGCAGCAAAAAGATTGTCAAGGTCTGAAGCTAGGGGTATGGGGTGGCAGACGGATGCATTGAAGGCTGCATTTACAAGAGATAGTGGTTCATGTATCATGTGGGTCTACTCAGAGGCCAAGGTGGTCCCACTTACAGGATTTGATCGTCAAGGAGGATATGCAAAGGTACACAAGGTACGCATTGAAGGGATGTCCACGATCCTAGCGCATGTACATTTCGCGGGGAAATTGTCAAAGCAAAGGAACAAACACGATGTGAGGGTGGAACGGTCAGTGGGGGCTTTGGTATGCCCATTGAATCATCCGGCCATTATTAAATTCCTAGCTGTCCATGACCAAACAATGGAAGCATACACTTTGTGGTGGAATGGTGGTAATTTCAAAGAGTTGCTTCATTTGAATGAGAAGGTGGTGTCGCATGCGGAATGGCATGAAATCAAGTTGGTTAAGCAACTTATAGGCCAACAACAAAAGAAATTAGCCTCTTTCGAAGACACAAGGCGAAGTTGGCGTGGGCCTTGGTTTATGTGACAAGTCTCGTGCACAATGACTTGTCACCTGTGAACATATTGTTGCATTATCCCCCCTTCTCGGACGAAGAGATCAACATTGGGATTTGTGATTGGGGAATTGCAAGTTGTATTCAAGAAGGAGCTCCCTCGCATTTTGGATAGGAAAAATAGGAAAAACTTGATGCTGAGAGGATGGGCCATTGGTGGGCAGCTCCAGAGTTGTTCTATTTGTTTGGGCCAGAGGGTTCAGATACAAGTTTAGATGTGATGAAAGCGACCTACAAATATTCGGTGAAGTCCAACTCTTATTCCATTGGAAAGTTGACCCAACGCATGAACATAGAACACATGGTTGAATACGACAAGGACTTATTTAGAAATCATGAGTCATCAAGGTACTTTGCCATGAAGTTACGTGAACTAGCTGATGTTGATGTTAACAAAAGACCAACATGTGCGCAAGTGGTGGACCTCCTTATAGGTAAACCATGGTTCATGAAACCACCCAAATTCGTCTTTCGGGACTCTGTCCTCTCATAGGATTTGATGTAATAGTTTTCTAGCGGGAATAGTAACGTTGGCCACCTTATGAGCATCTCATTTTGGAAAAGCAATGCAAGTGTATAAACTATTTTTAATGTGAAGTGCATGTTTGGACCCAAAATATTGAGTATTGTACATACACATCACCTACTTGCATGCATTTGGGTTTGAATATGAATTCTTTGCATGGTTCATTTGGGGGTAAGTCAATCTAATTGTTAAGGCAATCTAATTTCACTATTCAGTGAAGGTATGTGCCGTCGCGGTCGGGGATTTGGGACCCGTGGTCGCCCCAGACCCGCACGCGCCCCCAGTCGCGGTTGCGCCAGACTTGCAGTCGCCCAGACCCGCATGCGCCCCTAGTTTGGGTTCCCCTCACCCGCGGTTGCACCAGACCCGTTGTCGCCCCACCGTACCCGCAGTTGCCATCACCCGCGGTCGTTGGCAGTGGTCCTGGACCTACGGTCGCCTTCCCGACCCGCACGCGGCCCATCCAGAGCCGTGCTCGCCCTGAGGCGACTGCGGGTACAAAATCGGAGCCCAAACCCATAGTCTCCCGTCTTTCCCTTTTGTGCCTTGTCTTTTATCCACCTGGAAGTGGCTAATTGCAGGCTTGAGAAGGGAGGTGGGTGTTATGAGGAGGATATTCTATGTCTCCTCATGTCACTTTCATCCATTGATTGTAAATCACACCAAATTGTTTGAAACTTGATTGTGATTGTAAATGTTCATGTTCATGTATTTGTAAATGTGAATTACCACGAGGTAAGAGATTTAAGTTTGGACAACCATGGTTTTAGGCTTGGTATATTTGGCTAGTATCCGAGAAGAATTGATCGTATAGATTGAGCACTATGGAGAATGAGCCCCCACCATTGACGCCTGCCACAATCAAACGCCTTACACGACAAGAGATGAAGTTCATCCGTGACAAGGGTCGAAAACGGTCCGATAAAATTCACAAGAAGCGTGTGGCCATTTTGATCCATCCAAAGATTAAGGCATTTAAAGGTTGGAGAAATGAACCTGAGCCTTGGATTTACAAAACCGTTTGCAAATACGTGGATTTTACCACTAGATGAACCTATGGATGTAAAGAAGATGTTATCCAAGGTGAAGCGTGGGAAGTCATTTGTTCGCGATGAAAGTGTGGTTTGGTCAGAGACTTCTAGCTCTGATCTACACACCCATGAATACGATGGACATTCTTTCCACAGCGATGAGGAGGAGGTTGCCATACTAGAATCTAGGCCGGCTGTGGATGTAGGAGTCAACCAAAGTGGACAATCAGCTCAAGAGCCCATCATAGTACAAGATACGGATGAAGAAGGCATGGATGATGGGGTGGCTAGGAGAGTGGACCCCGTTTTGTGAGAGGGTGATAGGAGTGGTGGAGGAAGCGATTCAGAAAATGAAGAGGCAATGTTGCTTGCCAAAATAGAAAGTGCAAAATTAGCATTGCATGCAAAGAACGAGCAATTGAAAACTTTGAAGGAGCAAGAAATGAATCCCACTTTTGTAGAGGTGTTGAAGCAACAATTGAAGGCCATAACGAACGTCATCGAAGAGAATGACAAGGGCTTCCATTCCTTCAAAAGAAATCATGATTTTTATTTGAAGGAAATGAAGAGTGGGAAGGTGCATAAAATGGACCATTATTTGATATGGGAATCAAAACTCGAAACCCTTGTCCGCAAACGTCAACAGTCACAGAATGAAAGGCGAAGCCTAGAACTTCAAATAATGGAGAAGAAGAAAGAATATTACAAGGCCGCCATCTAGCACGTTCCAAAAGTAGAGCTTTTGGCTTCTTCCTCAACATATGGTAGTGTTGCTAGAGAAGTAGCATCGCTTGAGAAGTTGGTGAAGTTCCATGAGCAAAGATTACCATTGATGGTATCGGAGTTGAAAGCTCTGAGGGCAGAAAGTCGTTTTTTTTCAGATTGGTATAAGTGGAATAGAGCTAGCATAGGGAAGTCTGATGCAGAATTACAACAAATGGGTCTGGAGCCCATTTTGAAGGACTACCTCAACACAAAATAAAATACCTAGGAATACAATGAGGATAAATACTTTCACCATGATTATTTTGTATTTTGCCTATCCTGGTGTTATAAAGAAATGCAATGTTTTGAGATAAAACAATGTATATGGTGTCTTGAAGCAATGTGTGTACTAGAATAGTTAAATTGGTGTGGGCACACTAGTGGTGTGCATGGAAGGGAGAAAATGCCACACCATTTTTGGATCTTACAACTTTTCTAGATGGATGAATATGTCTCTCTCATGTTTTGGGAGAAGGTGATGGTATGATGAATGGAATGGGATTCTTGCACATAATTACAATCGAATAGGAACATGGGATTGATGGGAAGTTCTTGATTCTTGACTGTAAAAGTTGACATAGTATTTTCACTATTTTGTGAGACTGTCGTCATGAAATCTACAGTACAACTTGTATTAATGATTTTCATATGAATAGTGGAGAACGAAAAACCAATTATGCCCCAAATACCATATTAAGCGAGGAAATTTATTGAGCTTATTTGTCTCGGGTGATTTGCTGCATTGTTCCTCCTTGTATATAGGATTTTTTAGAATTCTAGCTTTAGTGTAATTTGAAGAAAATTACAATGGATATTGAGGAATTAGGTAGTTTTGATATGTAAGTTGGCCTACTCATGTTTTTTATGAATCAAAATTTTGACCTCCAAGGACAGGGTGAACCATTTGAAGGTATGGTAATGTGAAGTCAACAAGTCAACATCCAGAAAAAGGGGCATGTTGTATTTGAACCCCTTTTATTCCTTCTTTGATCAAGTATCTTGAAAGCTTAGAGGAAAAGCTTCCTATAATTAGAACCTCACGATTTTAAAGAATATGAAAGGAAATATCCAATTGGACAATGATGCTCCACTCTAGTGAGGAGTGACCTAGTTTTCTTCTCAATGCAAGTGAAATTAATTTGAAAAGTGAAACTTTAAGAGCTTTGTTGATTTGATTCATACAAACTATTTTTGGAAGAACTGGAAAAGATCATTCTCAATATGATTTCAGAAATTGGTGCTTTGGTACAGAGGAAAAAAAGGTAGTATTAAATAAAAATCAATGCCATATGGAATTGCCGTACATAGGTATGCTAGGAAGTCGTAGAAGTGGAATGAAAGAAGCAAACCCTAAACCACTCCATCATACTTGCCAAAACAACTAGAAACATAGTGTAACTAAAACCTAACCTTTACTTGTCATCTATTATGATGGGAGGTAAGGCTAAATTGCATGATTCCTACGAATGTCTAGTCAATTACATTTGGGTTGTTTTGAGAGCCACTTCCTTCACCTTCTTCGCAGGTCGATGCTTCCCCAACCCCAAGCTTTCACTTTGCACGGGTTCGTGAAGCTGGTCCATCTGCCTTCAAAATTGATTGCAACACATTGGAGTCCTATAGAGCTTGGAGGGTCCTTGTTGTTTGCAGAGAATGTGCTTCCAACAAGTAGTCAAGTGCTTGACTTTGGTAATATGGTCTGTACGTAGAGTCCAGGTAAGCCATACTAGTCAAGTCTTCTAGGGAGGCACTATCATCTTGATTAGCCACCCTTTGTCCTTCTAAATTCCAACGGTGTCGTTGCGGATGAGGACCCCACTTGAAGGTTGAGGAGGTCTTGTCCCAATATCCACCAAGGCATTGGAAGAAGAATGCCCTCCTCCCTTCGTTTTGTGGCCCCTTTCCCATGAGCCTTGGTGCAACTCTAGCAATTTCGTCTGGGTCTGTTTCCCAATTCAATTGCGAGCTAGCAGGTCCTTTTTCTTGATCATGTTGTCCTTCTCGCCAATTCCAAACCAAATCTCGGCCCCACAAGGTTGTGTCAGTCGTAGTATCACGTGTGTGTTCCCAAGAAGGAGGCATGTAGGTCGTCAAGTTGAACATGGTATATAGGCGATCATGGAATGGTGCTGAACAAATCACACAACGTCCTCTAATCAAGCATTGTGTGATGAGACATTGGGGGTGGTATACATGTGCACAAGATCCTAGTGCCCAACCCCCTTTGGGGCCAAATTGTTCAAGACATATGGGGCATTTGGTATGGTCCAAAACAAAAGGTGCAGGCTTGGGCGACAATAGCATTCGTTTCTTCTCTTCTATGTGGCTAGACATTTGGTTTTTGTGGTCCCAACCATTTTTGCTCCAATCTATGACCTCTTTTTGTGGCAATTCCACCATGCACATGTTATTGGGAAACATGTCCTCCAACAATGCCCATGACGTCAGTCCATTCTCACGTTTAGGAGCATTTGCAACAAAGTTTCTAGAAACTTTCTCTAGCTCCTTCGCAACTTGTTGGGATCTATCCACGGAGAGAATGCAGGCAATCTTCCAATGGTAGTATGTGGTAGTCAACTCAGCCAACTTTCTTCGAAGCATCTTATTTTCTTCTTGAAGTCCATGGTCTTTCTTCAATTGAATAATTGATGGAACCACAGGAAATGAAGGAGAGTCTTGGGTCCCATTGAGTTCAATTGTGTCATTGGTAGTATATCTTGTGACAATAGTAGGAAGTGTATTTGGAATGATGGGGGAGCGTCTAGTGCGCTTGGCAAGAGGAGAACGCTGAAGGATATGGTTGGTAAGGTCCCCCACAACCTTGTCCACATTTTGGAGGTTCTGCTCAACAAAGGCGTCATCCATATCCGACAAAGTGAAAGTGTCAGGGTCTTTCTCACGGAGGCGTTGCAGTTTTGTAGTTTGTTGAGAGATGAGTGTACTTTTTTGTTCACACTCACATCGCAATTTCCTCATTTCATTCTGTAGTGAAGAAATTTCAACATCTTTGGTCTTAAGGAGGTCCAGAGCTTTTACCAAAGTCATAATATTGTGGCTTGAGCCCATTGTTGATGGAGAAATGGGAACATGGTTAGTTTCTTCCATAGCCATGTCCTCATTGGGCCCAAAGTCGAAGACGTCATTTGTGCACTGTGTTGGCAACGATGGGTTAGGAACTATAGTTGGAATCGATGCGGCTCCCACTCGTGTTGTTGAACGCCATACTCTAGATGGTTGCCTTGGTCGTTGTCCCATGGATGTCGCAGGTCCTTCTACAACTTCATTTTGAACCTCATTGGGGCAAACAGATTGCTCCACGATTCGTATGACCCTATGGACGCGCGTACCATCAGAGTCATCATCTTCTTCAGACTCCTCACTGTCAACCTCAGTGGCAGGGGTTTGCATTTTGTATGCACTTCGAATAGGATCGAGTCCCCCCTTAGGAAAAGCTAAAACTCCTTTTGGGATGAAACCACTCTCTAGACAAGTGACATATGTACTTCACTTGATTGTGCTCCAATCAACCTCTTTGTTTAGGGCAACCTCAGCATATGCTCCTCTAGCAAGGAAGAGGGGGATCTTGTTCCTATCTACAAAGGCGGTTTTGTAGAGGACTTGCCACAATTCAATGCATCTTTGAAGGAATGCAGGATTCTTACAGTACTTCAAGTTGGCCTTATTGGTGTGCCGATTATAATGATGACGCCATAAAGGAAAGAACTTGCCGATGTGGCACCACTCGATGTAGGCTTCACAAGTTTGTATTGTCCAAGGCTCTAGTTCTTCATTCCAACCCTTAAAAGCAAGGTGGGCTTCACTATTGAGCACGTGCAATCGCTTCCGATGAATAGTGCCCCTATGCTTGCGATGTTTGTCTTTGGTAGCCTTCCGTAATGCCCCGGCGATCTGTGCAGCAGTGGAGATAGGCAATGCCCTGGCATTGTTAACTCCAGTGGCCATCAATGATTGTCGTGTCTAAGGCTCAAAAAACTCGTTTGGGAGTTTAGGTGGTCCACAACTAGTAAGGTAAGAAGGGTGGATGAATGTAATAAATAGTAAATAGTCAAGGTTCACGCATGTAGCCACTAAAGGATACAAGACAAGAAGCCTCAATGAAAGGTGCCCAAAAGGTCTTGGGCGAGTGGATAAATAGGTGGGGCGAGCACGGGTGAGAGTTGGTCATGGGGCGCGTGCGGGTGGGCGACCACCGGTTGAACCCGTGGTCTCTAGGGGGCGCACACGGATCTCGGGGAGCGACTACGGGTCTGGTAGGGCGCATTCGGGTCCGAGGAGGCGACTGTGGGTCCAGGGGCGTGTGCGGGTCCTGGGAGGGGCGACTTCGAGTACAAGGGCGCATGCGGGTCTTTTGGAGGGCGACTGCGGTTACAGGGGCGCGTGCAGGTCCTTTGGGGGGCGACTACAGGTCTTTGGGGCACATGCGGGTGCCTTGGGAGGCGACTGTGGGTCTTTTGGGACGACCGCGGGTAATTGTGGGGCGTTACTTCTCTTTGGGTTCTCACTTCGTGTCTTTACTTCACAGCTTGCCACGTACTCGACACCCGCGGTCGCCCACCAGCCTAAACCCAAAGTCGCCCTACCCGTGGTCGCCCAAACCCGAGGTCGCCCACACCCGCATGCGCCCCTTTAGGATGCTATGTGGAAGACACGTGTCTGCCACATGGCATCTAGGTGGCCTCACGGGCAGGATGAAATTTTTTTTAAAAGTCAAAGGTAAGTTTGACTCTATTAGACGGACAAGAGGGTCTACTTGACGTGTTGGACGTCGTGTTCGTCGAGTTGTTGAACTGTCCGCCGGAACAACCATGATATACACACTACGGCTTAGACATTTTTCCAACAAACTCAAATCAGACCATTGGGTCCATCACAAAGTTGTTGCGTGATGTTGAAGAACCACCAAAGAATTCATCACGCAAGGTATTCTCTGAAAAGGAGACGCAATCTACATTAACCAAGGCGGTTCTAGGAGAGGCAGATATTTGCTTGGACTCTTTCCTTCCTCCTCTGGAAGAATCAATTCCAGCTCAACCTTTACCACCAATATTGACTTTGCAGTTGGATAATGCATTAGGGGACAATAAGAATAGATGGGTTTTTGCTTTTTGTTCCTTACTTGTATATAAAGGGATTTTCCACAAGGTGTACATCAATTTCCTCATTGTTGGGCACACTCATGAAGACATTGACGCTCTTTTTGGTCGGTGGAGGACTAAGTTGAAGACAAACAACTATCCAACACTTCCGAAACTCATGAAATCCTTCATGGATTGCAAAACGCACCCTCTCATTCTTCATCTCATCGAGGAAGTTCATGATTTCAAGTGATATATGGATGGATATTTGGGCTTTGTCGTAGCACAGAGCAAGTAAATTCCCTGTTATGCTCACAAAAATCACTTTAGAACATAACTAAGTGACTCTAAAGATCGAACCCACGAGATTTTGTGAAGTATTCACTTTAATTAAGCAAGTAAGCCTTTCTATCCTCTAAATCTTCCTTTTCAGTCCTAGATCTATAATTGGAAATCACCAACCACTAGATGATCCTAGACCGGATTACTTCCGTCCCGATTCTAGAACTGCCTGGTTTCCACAATTACCCTTATTCCAGGACTTTTACCAGTTCCGGTCCTGCTACTTCTCTGGACAAATTCGTTCCGGGTTGCCCGTCTATCTCCTGTCTCCTATTCCAGTTTAATTTTGCCTCTGTTGGATCATCAGAGGGGTCGCCACTTGATTTTGTGAGTGGTAGGCCCACCACTCCTTCCGTGGATTATAGTGGCTAAAGGACCACTTGATCTACCTCTTCCTCTTCTAAGCTAACTCGGATCCAGTTTGATCCCTCACAACAACCCGAATAGCAATCCGGTCTGCAGGTCACACAGAAATCCCCTGTACGATCCGCTCTTACTACAACGACTTTGATGCCAACTCCTACCTGTGCGAAGCTAGGTGGTTACAAGTGTACTCGTCCGTTCCAACATTAACTAGAGCTATTCCATTTACCAACTAAGGTGGTGAGACCTCTCAGAAGATCGGACACTCAACCGGATTTTCCATCCAAGAGTTCTAGCGCGACAAAGGATACCCTCTCTATTCGTTGAGCCTAACAGCGGCTATTTCACTCAGAACTCACAACTCTAGATTTGCTGAGGCACTGAAGTCTACTCCCAACACTTCCTACAACCTGCTCATATACTAAAGATCGAAAACTATCGCACCAAAGGGAGAGATCAAGTCACAAACTTGCCCTACACCTTACTAACTCCACATCATGCAAATCTACCAAGCTTGGGAGATACACACAACACACAAGCGCATACAAAGGTACAAGGAATTTGCAAAAAGAAGACTCTCAGTACCCTTCGCAGGCTTGACTTAAATACAAGTCAAAAAGTACAAGTGGGCAAAAATGCCTGCAAAAGTTCCGTCGCGACTTGGGCTGGACTTTTCACTTCCTACCTACTCCTAACTGGATCGGAACAGGATCCGGATCCATTCCTAACCTACCTACTATTTACATGCTAAGTGCCCTCCCGAGATCTGATGGTGGCACTAACCGCTCCCGGCTCCATCTGCTTGAAAATCTCGTTTAAGTTCCGATTCCGCTTGCCCTCCTGCGGATTTGGAACCTGCTCGCCTTCTATGGATCCTAGGGTTGAATCTAAGTCGATGGCGGTTCCAGGCATATTGGCCTAAGTCGCCCTAACCTCCGATCTCTTGGACTTAGAGGTCGCATCCTTCCCCTCTCCTACCGTTACATCCAGGAATGAATCCAGGAGAGAAATATCCGAGAGTTGAATCTCGCAAGAACAAGTTGCTCCTGACAATATCTAGGTACTCTCCTCCATCCGGTCCACTACCTTCTGCGCCTCCTTCATTGCCGCTTCAACCTGCTCATCAAAGTCTGTGAGAATCCTCACCATCCAAGAACCCAATGGCTTCTTTTCTTCATGCACCTTCTCATCAAACAGCTTCACCTTGGCTACGGCCATTCCGGTTTCCCCGAATGTGGCCTTCACCCGCTCCACCATCTTCTGAGACTCTTTCGCCATGGATCGAGCGGCTACAAAATTGTCCTTGAGAACAAGGAGTTCCGCCTTTGTCCGATCCAATTCCTCCTATAGTCTCTGGATTTCTGCCTCTTGTTTCCAGGACTCAACCGGATCGGAAATGCAGTTGGCTACCTTCTCTGGTAGCTCTCTATTTGGTGCTGCTTCCACCAATTTTCCGATCGCGAGTAGGATCCTCCTCTTTAGTTCCCAATCCGCTCTCATGTTGCACAAGATCTTGACGAGAGGGTTGAATGGGTCGTCGGGATTCGATTCCTTCGACACTATCTTCTCTACTTCCGGTTTCTCTTCCAGAGCTAAGGTATCACGAGCGAGTGGCATCCCTCGCTTGTTGGGAGAGGTCGTCTTCTATCGCTTGATCAGCGGCAAATCCGGTTCCTCCTCCTCCTCCTCGTTGTTCTCCTCGGGCTCGGAACTAGATTCCATCTCCTCATCCGTTTCCGATTCTCCATACCTCAGGAGAACTTCCTGAGCCTTCCACGCCTACTCCTCACCTGCACTCAGGAATTGGTGGGAATTGTAGAGATGGATAAGGTAGGGATACATGGGAGTGGCCCTACTCTTTCCCACTCTACCTACGAGCTGGGCGACCAGATCGAAAATGATCCGGGCCCTGTTGACTCTTCGGTCCCCTCTCAGAGCACCGAAGATAGTGTTAGTGAGGGAGATTGTCACCCTCGTCAGCTTTTCCGGATGCAAGACCAGAATTAGGAATTGCACGAGCTGGCGTTGTCGTTCATCGATGCAATCCTCCATTGCGTATCTGTCCTTCGGGTTGACAGCACCCTGGAACTTCCCGCGGACAAACTCGTCTTTCCGGCTCACCATTCGTAACCCTCCTATCTGGAAACTGTAGACTGCTCTCCAAACATCCTCCGTCCAGAGATGCGAAACCACTCTCAGAGTGTTATCAAACTCATTGGACAGCTTGCCCAAGAGTTCTCTCACTATTGACTCCTCCCTAAAGCCCCAAGGTTTCTCTGCAAACCCCAGGTAGCCCATGGAACTTAAATCTTCCATGAGTTGGGACTTGGTTGGTTCAATGGAGGGAACAACTGGAATTACCTTCCAGAGCTTTACCTCCACCGAGGATGTATTAGCTTGTTTGCCTCTACTTCTCCTAAGCTGCGGCATGGATGCAGACGAGCGCTCTCGGAACCCTTTCCGATTCTACCTCACTCTCTCCTAGCTGCACGTCCCGTTCTCACTTTCTTTCTCCGATCTCAATCGGAAATCAAAGCTGTAACGCTCAAAACCGCAACTCTCGCAGTAGATACTAACACACAAGACTGACATGGAAAGCTAAGTGACAAGTGCAGAGCACCGAGAGCGCTTGGAAAACAAAAATGAAAAAGAGTTTGATCTAGGCAGCCCAGCCCTTATATAGCCATTGGACTCCTTGCCACCTCATCATGACCTATTCCGGATCTAGTCTGTATATGGTATCCAATCCATCACCTATCCAGTCAGACATCCATTCCTATCCGTTCACTCCCTAGGACCAGATTCTGCAAATCACCTCACTATCTCATTTTCTTTTCTTATTTTAACTCCCAATGGTTCCTTAGCTAATTTCGGATACCTATCTCTAGTTTCCGGTTACTTTTACTAGGTAAACCAAAAAATTGATAGTTTCATGTCATCACAGGCATAGGGGGAGATTTTTTGGAAGGTCATTCTAGGTCCTAGCAGTTCAAGTTTTACATGGATTCTAGTGGATGGCCTTTGATAGAGTATAAAAATCTGTGTACGAACAAGAAATGGTTGCCAAAGCATGGCAAAGGAATTCACTTGTGGTTTGAGACTGAAGACGGACGTCCAATAGTTCCAAGCGGTTATCCACCACCTCTAGTTCTCGGGAAGATGTGTTCTCTTGATGAGATCAAGAGAGGTTTGAACGGTTTCATTGCACATTGGAGCGGAATAGCAGATGATGACCAATTTGGAAAATTCAGGAGGAAGAATGGCCCTATAAAAGAATATCGGAAAGGTGTTCGAATAGCTCTCAATGCACCTCTAGAGCCACATGAGACATTACTACATGGATTTTGGCCGGCATCGAGGATCATCCATGATGAGGCAGATCATAGGGAGAGGGATGGTATACTACCTGAAGGGGATGCAGAGGATGCACCCTTTGTTGGACAAAGGCGTGATCATCCTCGTGCTTCTTTTCGTATTAATTGCGATACGTTCATAGGTTATTTTGTCGTGGTGCGGCCTACTAATGGTGACTCCAAGCCATTACGAATCCGAATCCGGATCTAGGGCATATGAATATGATCCAAATCCAATATTGGATGCTAGCTTCACATCGATACATTAACATGGAAACATATGATGGATGGGACACAAAAAAAGGGAATGGGTGGTGCGAAGATTGAGCAATAACCCCAACATGGTCAAGCATAGACTATATCATGAACGCTTGGAAGCTACGTATGCGAGAGGGGACTTCAGATCCAAGGGTGGCAATTCCAAAGCCTCAATTTGACATCATCAAAGCATCAGTGGAAGCCTTCACGGCTAACTCACACGGTGATGAGTCTATGGCAGAAGGATGAATAGTGTGTAGGTATATAAGTAGTTTTTATTGTAGGGTGTGAAGTGGCATGGACTTTGCATGTACATATTTTGAGATGTTCACATAAATATATTTTGTCCATTTTATTAGGGTAGTTTGATTGTGTTACAATTGTTGATTTCTATTAATAGTATATTTTATCTTCTTATTTTTCTCGAATGTTTTGCATTAAGTGTATTCATTTGAATTTTTTGTAATAAAGATGTTTTACATGCTAAAGTTTGGTATCAACAATCTAAAGATTAGTCCTTTCGTAGATGCACCTCTCAATTTCAAGAAATGTCTCAATTGATGACATCTTGCATGATTTACAGTGTATATTTTTAATGAAATAAAAATGTTCAAAAGATGAATGCGGTTTCTTCTTGCTATTTTTAGCAATAGTAAATTAATTAAATATGTACTTCGACATTTTTAAGTCTCAATTTATTGAATTGTCTCAATTTAATGAACTCTTTTGTTTTCTAAATATAGAAGTGAATTAAAATGAGACTGCAACTTGTCTCAATTTAACGAATAAGGCCTTGTTTGACTATAAGTGACCTTGTTATGGGGTACTTGTTTTTGATCTTTGCATTCTGAGTCGATAGTTGTGTGTCTATTGTAGCTTCACTTTGTGTCTGCCATGCGTTTGTCTTATGAATTCTAAAATGTCCTACTAAATGTATGAGGGATTGCACTTAGTTTTGCTTAGGTAGGTATCTATACTGTTGCCACGGAATTTTCCAAGGTTGGACATGGAATTGGTGTTTCTGGAGTCCCCTTCTACTATCCTATATAGAAATGAAAACTTCTATGAGCATGACTTGTAGGAAGGTGAGAGAAGGTACTCCAGACGGTATCAATTACATTACTGTTATGCGAGGTTCATGTATGTTGCATCAATGAAACAACTCATTATTGGCTCCACCACAGTTGCTTTTCAACTGCACTCCATGTGTAGTTGCATAGCAATCGTGCCTCAGTTTTGTCTTAGTCATTCTTGAGTGGAAGCGAAGTTGTTTTGGAGTTGCATCTGTTTGTATATATGCACGCTTCGTTGTGGCTGCAGTTGCCTTGAGAATGACCAGTATGTCATAGTGTGAATGACATATGCACTGAGAGCATTGGGTTGGGTCCTGTAGACTGTTGTTGCAGAGGACTCATATCTGAGGGCAGTGGTGGAGTCTGTGAAGAACGATGTAGATGTTAAGTTTACACAAGTGCTAGCCACTTCAAGAACATAGGCGACAGCTATAGAGGATTTGAGGAGCATGTTCCACACCTTCATGGAAAGCTCCACCCACGGTGATGAAGGCAGCCCGTTAATCACTTAGTTTGCATTGGAAAACCAAGAGTCCGGTGGAATGAAGTTTGTTGAAGCTGCTAGCCTTCTACCAAATTCAAGGAAGAAGCTCGTGACAGTGTCGAAGGTCATGGAAAAAGGTGTCGCAGCACAGGATAAGTAAATTTCCTATTATGCTCACAAAAATCACTCTAGAGCATAACGAAGTGACTCTAAAGATCGAACCCACGAGATTCTGTGAAGTATTTACTTGATTTGGGCGAGTAAGCTCTCTCTCACCCTCTAAAACTTCCTTTCCAGTCCTAGATCTAAAACCGGAAACAACCAACCACCAAGAGGATTAGGACCAGATTGCTTCCCATCCGATTCTTTAATCCTCCGGTTAACCCAATTCTCCCAATCTCGAGGACCTAAACAATTCCGGTCCTGGTATTGCTTTGAACCAATCCGCTCCGGCTGGTTCCTATACCTCCTCAACTCTCTTCTGGTTTAGTTTTGCCTTTGTTGGACCATTAGACGGTTCGCCGCTTAGGTTTCTGAGTGGTAGGCCCACCACTCCTTCTACGGATTATAGTGGTTGAAGACCCACTGTTTTCTCCCTTCCTCTCCTAACTAACTCGAATCCGGTTTGATCCTTCACAATACTCCCGACAGCAATCCAGAATGCAGGTCACACAAAGATCCCCCGTACGATCCGTTCTTACTACAACGACCTCAATGCCAGCTCTTACCCGTGCGAAGCTAGGTGGTTACAAGTGTACTCGTCTGTTCCAACAGTAACTAGGATCATTCCATTTACCAACTAAGGTGGTGAGACCTCTTCAGAAGCTCGGACACTCAACCGAACTCCTTGTCTAGGAGTTCTAGCGCGACTAAGGATACCCTCCCTATCCGCCTAGTCTAATAGCAGCTATCTCACCCGGAATTTCAAAACCCTAGATCTTACTGAGGCACTGAAATACACTCCCTACACTTACACAACCTGCATATGCACTAAGGATTGGAAACTATCGCACTAAGGGGAGAAATCTAATCACAACTCTACCTTACGCCTTTCTAACTCCACATCATGCAAACCTGCCAAGCTTGGGAGACACACACAACGATAGAGGGCATACAAAGGTACAACAGAAATTGCAAAAAGAAGACTCCCAGCGTCCCTCGTGGGCACTAACTATATACATTTCAAAAAGTTACAAATGGGTGGGAAAACCCGCAAAAGCTCCGCCGCCATCTCGGTCGAACTTTCCGGTCCTATCTACTCCCAACTGGATCGGAACAATTTCCGTATCCGTTCCTACGCTACCTACTCTGTACATTCTAAGCCTCTATTCGCGATCCGATGGTCACGCTGTCCGCTCCTGGGTCCATCTACTCGAAAACCTCGTTTAGATTCCGACTCCTCTCTACCTCTTGAGGTCGAGGAACCGGATTTCCTCCTGTGGATGCGGGTGGTGAGTCCAAGTCGTTGGCGGTTCTAGGCGTGCCGGCCTGGGTTGTTCTCTTGGACTTGGGGGTCGTATCCTTCCCCTCTCCTATTGTCACCTCTGGGAACGAATCCGGGAGAGAGATATCTGAGAGTCGAATACCATGAGAGCAAGTTGCTCCCGACAGTATCCGGGTACTCTCCTCCATCCGGTCCACTGCCTTCCGTGCCTCCTTCATTGCCGCTTCTACCTGCTCGGTAAAGTCGTTGAGAATCCTCACCATCCGGGAACCGGATAGCTTCTTCTCCTCGTGCACCCGCTCATCAAACAACTTGGCTTTGGTGAGGGCCGTTCCGGTCTCCCAAAACGTGGCCTTCACTTGCTCCATCATCTACCGAGCCTCCTCTATAATAGACTTGGTGGCTGCGAAGTTCTTCTTGTGCACCAGGATCTCCGTCTTCATCCGATCCACCTCCTCTTGTAACCGGCGGATCCCTACTTCCTGCTTCCAGGCCTCGACCGGATCAGAGATACAACCCGACACCTTTTCCGGTAGCTCTCTGTCGGGTGCTACTCCCACCATCCTCCCGATTGCTATCAGGATCTTCCTCTTCAACTCCCAATCTACCCGTATGTCGCATAAGGTTTTTACGAGCCCTTTGAACGGATCCTTGGGATTCGATTCTTCTGACACCGTCTTCTCGACCTTTGGCTTCTCCTCTGGGGCCAGGGTGTCGCGAGCGGGCGGCGTCCCCTGCTTATTGGGAGAGGTCATCTTCTGCCGTTTGATGAGTAGCATTGGCACCTCCTCTTCCTCTGACTCACTATTCTCCTCGGGATCGGAACCGGATTCCATCTCCTCATCCGTTTCCGATTCTCCATATCTCAAGAGAGTTTCTTGAGCCTTCCACCTCTTCTCCTCTAGTGCGCTCAGGAGCTAGTGAGAATGATAGAGGTGCATGAGATAGGGACACACCGGAGTGGCCCTACTCTTCCCCCCTCTTCCTATGAGTTGGGTGACCAGCTCGCAAATGATCCGAGCCCAGTCAACTTTCTGGTCTCTTCTTAGAGCGCCGAAAATAGTGTTGGCGAGGGAGATAGTCACCCTCGTCGGTTTTTCCGGATGAAGGACCGGAACTAAGAACTTCAACAGCCGACGCTACCGCTCATCGATGCAGTCATCCACCGCATATCCGTCTTTCGGGTTGACCACTCCCTCGAACTTTCCGCAGCAGAACTCATCCTTCCGGCTTGCCATTCCTAGCCCTCCTGCTCGGAAACTATAGACTGCTCTCCACACGTTTTCCGTCCACAGATGTGGAACGGCTCTCAGAGTGTTGTCAAACTCATTGGACAGCTTGCCCAAGAGTTCTCTGACTATGGACTCTTCTTTGAAGCCCCAGGGTTTCTCCACAAACCCTAGGCAACCCATTGAGTTTAAATCTTCCATGAGTTGGGACTTGGCTAGTTCAGTGGAGGGAACAACCGGAACTACCTTCCGGAGCTTCACCTCCGCTGGTGGTATACTAGCCTGTCCGCCTCTACTCCTCCTAAGTTGCAGCATGGACACGGGTGAGTGTGCTCGAGACCCTTTCCGATACTCCCTCATTGTCTCTCCTAGCCGCTCGTCTCGTTCTTGCTTTCACTCCTCGATCTCAACTAGTAATTAAAGCTCGAACGCTCGAAGACCACAAATCTTGCAAGAGACACTGGCACAAAGGACTGTCACTGGAAACTAAGCGACAAGTGCAGATGCAAACGTAGAGCACAGATAGCGCTGGGCAAACAAAAATGAGAAAGAGTTTGATCTAGGTAGCTCTAGCTCTTTTATAGCTGTTGGACTCCCTGCCACCTCATTCTGACTCGTTCTGGATCCGGTTTGTCTAAGGTATCCGGTCCATCCCTGTCTAGTTAGACATTTGCTCCTATCCATTCACTCCCTAGAACCTGGATTGAGTAGATCTTTCCACCATCTCATTTTCCGCTTCATATTCAAATCTAAATGGTTCCTTAGCTAATTCTAGATACCTATATGTATTTTCTGGTTAGCTTGACTAGGTAAACCAAAAAAATCGAAAATTGCACGTTGTGACAAAACCCTTCAGACACCCAGATGCTAATCTGAAGCGATCTATTCATTTTAGTGGACCAGATGGGAGGATTGAAGAATCTAGCCCGGACTCATCCGAAAAGCTTCGAGCATATGTAGCAGCCTCAATCCAAGGAGGAGAGGACGACCATTGTCTTGGATGAGACGTCTCCAAGAGAAGAAGTCAAAGGATGGGAGGGAGATCACTGAGATTGAGAAATTTAAAGAAGAAGAGTACCAAACCAGATCAGAAGAGGAAGACTCACCTCCAAAGATCCGGAAGACCCATACCCAAGCAGTAGTGAGGACGACGCCTGTGAAGGCAAATCTGAAAGTAACTCCTAGGGCATCCATCCAAGCACCAACAAGTCAAGGTAGGAGTAATCAGAAGAAGGTGCAAAAGACGAAGTAGTTTGGGTTCAATTAGTTAGGATTTGAATTTTGAATCTGATCCGGGTTTCCAAGCATGGGCCTGGATTCCGCATTTGTAGGATTTGACTATCCGAGTTTCTCAAGAGGTTAGTGATTGGTCACCTGAATTTCCGGGTGGCTTTTAGGCTTTGGGTTTTGGGGTTTTTAAGGGAGGGTAGGCTTATTGTCCTCTCATTCCATCCTAGCACTTATAGTTGGTATCTTGTCATCCTTTCTTTAATTTGAGCCACCAAGTGGACATTCAGGAATTGATCTGTCGTATATCTAGCTTTTCTGTGTTTGCTTGTGAGAGTGTTGAAGTGTAAGGGGGAGAGAAGAAAAAAGGAATCTGGATCTAAGGTGATTAGATCTGATTTGGGAGGGAATGTTTGTAAGGTAGTTTAGGTTTGTGAATATGGTCTTGTGCTCGGTGCCTTTAAAATACTGGAACGAAAATCCAGCAAGGAGTGGTGTGGGTGCAAGTTCAGAATATCAGGGAGGGTTTCGTGCGGAGATAAGCAACTGCGAGCGAAAAAATCCCCATCCTACTCTCTGAAAGGTTTGCCAAACCCTAGGATCAATCTAGTAAACGACTAACAATCCCCCAAGGGTTTCAGTTTCTATTGATCTATCATTATAGTGGAAAGGACTTGTTACAGCTTTGAGTGACCTTCCTTCCGGATTGGCCATCCGGGAAGTTGTGAGAGTGTTTCTTGGTCTAATCTAGTCCAATATTTGGTCTAAGTGTGTTTTGTGTAGTTTAGATTGAGAAGAGAGTGCGAAGAATACGAGTAGTGAGTCCCTACCCCTCTACAAGATCAAAGGCGGACCCTCTGAGGATAAAACAGAGGCATCAAAAACTAGTATGTGTGTGAGAAGAGATGAATCTGGATTCCAAAAAGGAGTGGATCCGGATTGGATTCTAGAAAGGTAAAGATCCAAAAGAGAGAAAGGAAGTGAAAAGAGTTCTTAAGTTGGTAATACAGATAATCTTGGCTTGCAACAATAGTCTAGAATCCTCTAGGACAATATTTCGAGTCATTGTATGACGTTTTGGTGTTGTAATGGTACTTACGCTCTAGTATGCATATGACAATGACATCAACCTCGTAAGTGCTAACTAAATATCTACTTAAAACTTGAAAACTTCATTTTATTAACTATGTGTATTATAATCAACAATCTTTGTTGAATACATAATAAAATTCTTATAAGAGGGTCATATTAGTCTCCTAACCATGTCCAAAGCTTGGAGTAGTGATTTAGAACCTACGTTTCTTCTTCAAAAACTTAGAGGCTCTCAACACAAATCGTACTCCTCACTTACTATTGCTCCATGGCCATTCGAGCATGAATTTTTTTCACTCTTTTTTCTTTTTTCTTTGGATTAGATTTTTCCCAATCTTTAAGTAATTTTTCTAAACTCTTCAACCTTCAATCTACATCACTAATTTAAATGCATTAGACTTTGCTTTGCATTAGCCATCACAATCAATTAATATAATTAGCCAATTTCACAGCAAGTTCCAGTAGTGAGTCAAGGCAAGCCCAATTTCTATCTTGGATTCTCAGGCTTAGTCTCGCCTTGGTGCTTTGGTTTGTCCATAGGCTTTCATTTTTCTCTAATTTTTCCTTAAATACTCAAATAAAAATTGATTATCTCCTATTATTAATTGCTTTATTCCTCTCTACTTTTTTTTTCTAATTCCTATGAAAATTTTAAATATATTAATTGAAATATAAACATGTACCATCCCAAATTATTTGGACATTAATTATGTAATGGACACATCATACAAAAAAAAAGAATTTATTGTAATACATTTTAAACAAAGTCATGCCTTCATTCCAAAGAATGGCCTCTAGGAGCAAAATATAAAAGATCCATCTTAGATTTCCACCCTTTTCCTTAGGCACCCACCAAAGAAAATAAAAAACTACCAAAGAAATGCATCTACAAAATATGATTGACTCAAAAATATGATTGCAAAATATGACTAAAGTGAATTTACGATTGGCAAATATGATTTAGCACTTGCCAAATATATTTCCCGCCAAATTTTCTTCAAGCTGCCTAAAAGAAAAAAAAAATGTGACTATTATAAAAATATGACTGATGCAAAAATATGACTGCAAAGTATGACTAAAGTGAAATTATGACTAGCAAATATGATTTACCACTCTCCAAATATATGCCGCTCCAAAATTTTCTTCAAGTTGCCCAAAAAAAAAGAAATGGGATTATGATAAAAATATGATTGCAAAATATGAGTCACTCAAAATTATAATTGCAAAGTATGAACAAATTGAAATTATGACTAGCAAATATGATTTACCACTCTCCAAATATATTCCCCCCCCAAACTTTCTTGAAGTTGTTCAAAAGAAAAAAAAATATGATTATGATAAAAATATGATTGCAAAATATGACTCACTCAAAAATATGACTTCAAAGTATGAATAAAGTGAAATTATGACTAGAAAATGTGATTTACTACTCTCTAAATATATTCCCTGCCCAAATTTTCTTCAAACTGCTCAAAAGAAAAAAATGTAACTATCATAAAAATATGACTACAAAAGATGACTGATGCAAAAATATGACAAATAATTATGACTACACGTTCCCCAAACATGTTCCCTATAAAGTTCTATGAAGTATATTGGCGTTCCCAATGAATGTATACTATACTCCTGCAATGTATAAGGCCAAAACATGATTAGTAGTTATACTTGTAGTCATATTTTTTTTCAAAGAGTTGGCCTCCGAAAATATGACTATGAATAGTTACCAGTCATCCTTAGTCATATTTTTATAGTCATAAAACATCCATTTTCTTATAGTGTATATTGAAGGATAACCATACAATAAAAAACCAACCCAAACTACCACATATAGCTTAGAACAAAATAAAATATCTCCATAGTATCCCATACATGCTCAATTAGAATTGGAGGAAGCCAAACTACCATTGATAAAATCAATGTCGCAATCCTCGTAACACCTTACAGCTCCAACTAGACTTCAAGAGCCCTTCACAACTTTTAGGGCTCACCATGCTCCAATATCGGTATCACTTATGCCCAACTAACTAACACTGCACATGCTACACACTCATAGCATTAGTTCCCATTTTCAGCTCACATTGCTAAGTCCTAGTGCTCCGGACTACTAGCACACACTCCACTCGCGACACTTGACATATCACTTGGTGACATGGGGAGGAACTTCCATCTTACTATTGTAAATGCCAAATTACCCACCTTTGGTAATTCGCGAACACAACTAGGTTTTGGGTTTTGGCTAAGTGACTCCTACTTTTGGGTGTCTAAGAATGGTACATTGTACTTTCCAAGCAATGGATCTTTTTACTAAGTGCCTAAGTGACCACAAATTGCAAGATTCGCTTAAACTACTTCCAAGGTCTTGGTCTCCCGAATGGAGGGCCTACTAAATGATTTGGACGGAACCTACCCCAGTGCAGAACTATCCTAGGCATCCTCTAGTTCATCTCGTGCCATTTCTAAAAATGTAAGACTCGACCTTATCCGATCTTCCTAGCCAAAGTTATGGGCGGATGAAGTTTGACTACTACTTGGTTCCTGAAGCTTCATCCATCCATTACACCTAGTTCCTCAATTCGGAAAGATCCGAAATTTTGAGGGAGGGTTCACAAGGATTGCCCCTACCCAAATGTGGAATTGGACCCTGATCAAGGATTTCTACTGAATTTTCATCCAAGCCTTACCCAAACTTCATCCGTTAATTTCTCCTAACCTATAATTCGGAATTGACTTTTCTCTTCGGCCCTAGATCCTAATTGAGAGCCTCCTCTTAATGTATCTAATTCCCTGTCACCCTCGGAGTTTAGCTATTCTTCATCCCCTTTCACCCTAAACTTCATCCGGCTGTAACTTTCTCAATTTCCATCCGATTTGGGCATGCCTTAGGATTTTGAAAAGCCACGGCTTTCCTCTTTATGCTTATGTCTCTAGAAATGACTTGACCTATGGTCCTATGAGTCTGAGCTAGGGGTGGGCCTCGGCCAAAGCTACTAAATTCTACTTAGAGCCCAAGGTAAAGTTTGGGGAGGTTTAATTCATACCTTGTAACTTGAGTCGCTCTTCGCACCTATCGGAAGCCCTACCTCCTCCGCCATGAACTCCCATGCTGTGAGACAATGAACCACTATTCTAATCATAAAATAAATTGGTACAAGGATTTAATTGCCGATTTTCTCTCCTATTTCTTTCCTCTTCCCTCCTTTTCTTTCCTCCTATAGTCGAAGGTAGCCCAACTAACCCCCAATCTTCCCACTAAGCTAATCTTAAATATGCGTCATCCCCTCTCCAAGTTGAGCTATTTCTTACGTCCTACGTTTACATCTCACACTTAATCTCGAGGTGATTACCTACTTCTAATCTAAGGGCCTAAGTAAGTCTTGTGGATTTCCCTTCCTATCTTATCCGATTCTACTCTTCACCTTCAAATGGTCCTCCCCTTTATCGTTTCTCCTCATTCTTTCGACCTTCCGCCATCCTTGCTTCCTACTTTATTGCTTATTTTTTACTACCGTGGTGAGGTTTATGGGAAACGGGGAGTTGGATTCCCCGCCCAAAGGCTATGTTAGAGTGGTAGGGACCTTGAGTGGTGTCTCTTCTCTCCTTCCTTGGATTTGATTATGGCCCCCGCTCCTTGGACTTGATTTTGGAACCTATCCCTGGCTTGATTTTGGAACCCTACCTTTCTTTGGCTTGATTATGGACCCAACCTTCTCCCTGGACTTGATTTTGGAACCCCTTCGTAGACTTGACTATCGAACCCTTCTCCCTAGCTTGATTTTTGGAACCCCACCTATCACACCCCTTAGTAACACTTACCACCTTAAGTTCACCTTCTAATGCTTTTCAAGCACTTAACACTTTAGTGACACCAAGTGTCACACTCCCCTAATACTTGACATGCCAGGCACATCCAATGTTAGTCTCTCATTCCAACTCTCTGTGCTAAGTCCCAGTCACCGAGACTACTAGCACATACAAACCCATCATGACACCAGGGCATGTTACTTGGTAACATGGGGCGGAATTTCCATCTTATTGTGCAAGGACCCATAGTGGCACTACTCACCATGGTCTTAACCGCCCTTGAGTGTCACCCCAACTCCATACTAGGCTCTTTGTGTATTTGTTACTTTCCACTTCGTCACTAATCGGGACTCACCATGCGGAACATCTCAACATAGCCTAGCAAGGAGTGGGACTCCACCCAACCAATACCACGGGACACCCACAAGTGTCCTATAGTGCCTTGAAGTGGTGGTGACCCCACATTACCAACCTTGAGTCATCGGGACTCACCAAGGCTCCAAGAGAGAGTGAGGAGAGAGACCAACCTCTCCTATAGTACTCTTTGTGGGGTTCAGCAGACCCCCTCTTGTATGTCAAAGGGGACTCCCAAACCCACTTTGGTTTTGGAAGACCACCCCAATTCTCCCGATTCGCCCTCGTTTCCTACTCCCAAACTTCTACCTGGCATAACTTTGCGGTCCGGTCTCTAAATCTCACATGCAAGCCCATTTTCGACATCTATGCGACGAATAGATGTCGATAGTCTACTCTATTGATCCATTTGGACAAGTAATCGCAAAGTTATTGCCCTCCAAAGATTTGGGTCCACCGGGAGAGGCGTCACGCCTTCACCACAGAGCTTCTCTTGGCTATAACTTGAGGCTCCTATCTTAGAACCTCGTAATGCTTGTCAATCTAGCATCCTTGTATCCTTAGCTTTACAAGGATATGCTACATGACATACTTTTTGGAGGGAATCCTCATGAACCCCTCCCTCCTAGCCCTTAAGTGTCCCAGCGTCACTAGGACACCCCCCACCTTTGAACGCCTATAACTTTTGACTCACAAGTCCAAATCACGCATTCTTTGGACGGATAGAAGTGTCTCCTCAAGAACTTTTCAAGCATGTGTTACATGCCCCCAAATTCATCCGCATCAAAGCGCTACCACGCTCTGATCGCTCAGGACTCCTAGTCCTCCTCACCTCATCTCTTACAAGGCTTGGGGGAGTCACCTCCAATGTCCCCTTTGCTCACCAAGGTGGCACAGGCACGCCTCATGATGAGAGTTATGACACCACCCCTCCTTAGTTGATTATGGATCCCCCCTCCCATCGGCAACCTTGATGCTTGACCCGACATCTAAGTGCTGAATCCAACTACCTCACTCGGGTATTGGGTTCAGGGTGTTGTTGGAGGTATTGTGGGTTGTCTTTTTTTTCCTTTCCTATTTAAATTTCTAAAAAGGAGGTGGTTAAAGGGTTGTGATATTGCTAGTGGGGGATGAGCTAGGCTTGTTTAGATGAAGGCTTCACTAATTATCCCCTATGCTAAACTCGACTTCTAGTTTCTATTTTTGGGACCTAAACCTTGTGGGAAAAGGGACCCTAAACCCTCACAATCCTCCCGTGAAGTGGTTTTAATGCACCACTAAGATTTTTTACCCCAAGGGGGTTTAGAGCTTCATCATTGTTTTCCTTCTTAACGTACCACTAAGCCTTTTTATCCCACGGGGGTTCAAAGCTTCACCGTCGTTTCCCTTTTTAACGCACCACTAGGATTTTTCTACCCTACGGGATTCAAAGCTTTGTTGTATAGGTGGGACCCACTACCTTTATACCCTTGTGCCTCTAAACCAAGGAATAACATGTCACTGTTACGACAAAGATAAAAGATAAAGAAATGGCCTTGGACACTCAAAAGCTAGTGACACAGGTTAGTAACATCAATAACTTGATCTAAAGGCCCCCAAAGCGGCATCACCAGTCATATGGGGGGTTGGTCTAGGGTTAGTGCACAACACAACAAGGTGAGTGACCAAAGGGTCTCTCAAAAGTAAGAACCCATAACTGTAGCAACCTCAGAAATTAGTAAAAGCTTCCAAGCTCAAGCTTGGAAAAGTTAGTACTATGTTCAATGAAAAGAAAAGGCAAGGGTCCCACAAAAAACCTTGCAAGCTCCAAAAACAACAACAATGGCTAAAAGTGCCCAAAAAACACCGTTGCAAAGTTTGTGGCAAAATGCCACAATGTTCGATACAAATTGGACCCGATGGACCCAATTACACAAAAAGAGGGTGGTGAGAGAGGAAAAGGGATGCCCTTTTATACTCTTTCCAGGGCACCCACCTCTCCTTGTTCATCTAAGTTAACCTTATGTTCTTGGATTTTCATCCAAACTCAAGGTTTTCATCCTATGTTAGCCTACTAAGCTAACTTTTGGAGATTAACTCCGAATCGCAAATGGATTGCGCCATTGGATTCAGAAGGCCATTTTTAAATGATTGGAAATCCCCTCCTTCTTTTCTATCTTCAAAATTACAATGAAACCCAACGTGAATTTATCGCCCAAAATCGGGGAAAATTTCAACTTTGGGGGTTGACTTTTTTAGCAGAAGTAACTAGCCTAGGCTCCTAAGTAGGTACGGGGAGTGAAAAAAGACTTATCTTGCGCTCCATTCTGCTTTCATATGCTCCCACTCCGCTAGTCAAACTTGTCGTGGACTTTAATTTCCGTTCATTGTTGGGGAATGTTGTAGGTTTGGGTACTTTTGACTATCGGAATGTTGTGAAACTTGTCGAGGCAGCTTAATAACATACATGAAGCTATGTTAATTTTTAGTGGGAATTTTCCACCACCTAGGGAATTTCTAGGACTTTTCCATTGTAGGTTTCGATAGTTGACCATCCAGAAAGACATCTTTTGTCTATTAGAAACTTTTTGTGGAACCTCCCATGGGATTCCACGACACATGTGTGGGCTCATATTTTTATTCTACACATCGGCCCAAGGGGGACAATTTCCACCCTCTTGTTTATCTAGCGATGGCCAGGGAATCTTCTACAGCAAGGAGAATCTTGGCGAACCGACTTCGCCATTGGTTCCTGAACATGGGTTTAACCATGTTGTCCTCCTTGGACCTTAGATTCCTCCATGGTCCGCCTTGGTATTTTCGACATTTGCAAGCCAACAATTTGGGGTATTGCTATTTCGTCGGTGGAATGGAGAAACTAGAATCTATCTCTAGAAACTAATTGCTATGTTTTACTAAGGTTCCCTCAACCAATCCTAGCCTAGAGATGTGTCATGAGATGAAAACTTGGAATCTACTGGCTTAGTATGAAATAGATCTATTATAGTATGGAATTTTTCAAAATCTTCATTAGGCAAACAGGATTAGAATCGGTTTAGTTGAAACATTATATTAAGGCTGAGAAGATGACCTAGGTGTTTCATAACCAGATCTAGGATAGATTCGGAATTCAGAAACCCAGATAGTGACAACCTATACTTTAGAGTTCCGGTCTAGGAATCTAAAGAATCGTTATAGCAAACGGTCTCTTGTTAGGAACGGTCAGTAGGATGACGGGTACTTAATTCTTGCCACCTTTATTTCTCTTCTCTCTTTCTTCCACAAATATTTGCACTCGTGCAATTGAATGAAAGAGTGGTGAGTTAGCAATCGTTCCAGGAGTTGAGGACTATCCTTTCCTTCCAAATCCGAACTTAGTTCTAGTTCTTGATGGCGGAGGGAGGTAGTTGTAAACCCTCAGTTATTGCACAGATGGTCTATCCTACCAATCCAGAAAGACAGAGTGACAGGTTGCAAATAGAAGACGACTTAAGCACCATTGGGTGTGTTGGCCTATTCTTTAAGCCATGGACCTTGAAGAATGAGCGAATGATTCAAGAGCTTATCATAGGAGTTCTGAATCAATATGAGCTGACAGTAAGGGGTTGATCCGGAAGTTGGACAGATGAACTTTAGGCAAAGGTCTACGAATTCCCAAAGAAAGGATCTGGATTAGCCTCCCAAATTGATAAGTTCCTGGTCGGGAAGTTTAGGAATGCGGCTCACGCTAAGGAGGGGTATGCCATTAGTGATTGTCTAGATGAGAAGTAGAAGCAAGTATTAGAATTCCTAATTCCAATCTTGTATCCAGAAAAGCCTACCCAAGGTATGGGCATGGTGGCCAACACCATCTTTTGCGCAATAGAAGGTAGACCAGTCCATTGGGGAAAGATCATTGCAGTAGTAGTGTCTAAACTTGCTGCCCATGTGGGAAAAACTAAGACTAGTCCTATCAGTCCTTACTTGTTCCACCTTTATCACGATGTAGAGCTTTTGAGTAGTGCAGAGATGATAGAATACAACACGGATCCACTATCTTGCATTACAATCTCACAAACAAAGTCGAGGCGGAGCAGCTAGAATTTGAAGAAAAAGATCTGGAAGAAGAAAAGCATATGGTGGATCACAGACGAAGGAAATCCATCGATCCAGCTTCATGCGGGAAGCTTCTTGTTCCAAAGAAGGTTCTGGACAAGTAGACGGAAGGTATTTCTAGATTCTTCAAGACCAAATTCAATTGGATGTTGCAGACACAAGACTACTACAACAATCTAGCAGACCTCCTAAGGGCAATTGGCAAGAAGCTGAGGGTCAAACCAGAAGATATTCTAGACATGGTGAAGAGACTTCCAAATCTGGAGGAGTTGAGACAGAAGGAGAAGTGGATCGAGAATCTGGAGAAGGAGAAGAATGACCTCCAATCCATCTTGAATTGGATAGGAGAGCTAGCCTCATCAAAGTAGAGAGAGAAGGAAGCTCTACAACTCGTTAAAAACCTATCCAGTTTGGTGGATAGACCCTCGAAGCTTGTTGTCAAAGCCTCCCTTGTTCAAAACCGGCTAATTGAGGAAGGGCATTTGATCGGATCCAAGGTAGTCAGGATCTTGGTTAATTTTCTCATCACAGATGGAGACAATGTTGAAGGAAATGCGCTAGCTCTTAGGGTGTATTGATCCGGACCGAGTGATGGATTTTGCTCACTTTCCGAAAATTCCTTTCGCCACGAAAACTCCAATGAAACTAACTTCATAACTTTTGCTTCCGCCAAGGCCGGAAGTTCTTAGGAAGATTCTCCAACATTCAATAGAGCCCTTCTCAAGTCAACTAGAGAAGACCATTTGAGGGAGCACGAAGACAATTCGAAAGCCGACCAAGTAGCCAAACGTATCATGAGAGTTGGTGCCATTGGAAGTTACAATCTAACCGTTTATCCCAACTACCTGTCTTTCCGTGAAGGACGCCCTTTAGACACACGGATTACTAATCCGGAGTGATCTGGTTGAACAGATAGGGGGCTTGACGAATCTGGCTCAGACCCACCCAAAAAGTTTCGAACACATACAACAACCGCAACCCGAGAAGGATAGGACTCCCATAATATTGGATGAGACTTCTTTAGGAGAAGAGGAGGAAGAAAGGGAGACCATGTACATTGAGAAATCTAATAAAGAGGAGTACCAAACTGGATCGGAGGAAGAAGAAGAGGAGGAAGAAAGGGAGACCATGTACATTGAGAAATCTAATAAAGAGGAGTACCAAACTGGATCGGAGGAAGAAGAAGAGGAGGATGAAATGGATGAGGCAATATCACCCCTTGTAATCTGCAAAATCCAGTCCCGCGCTGCACTAAGGAGAACTTTGATGAAGGTGACTCTGAAGGCAACCAACAAGGCACCAGCGAGTCAAGGCGGGAGTAGTCGGAAGAAGACACAAAAGGTAAAGTAGTTAGGGTGATAATTAGTTAGGATTTGAATTTTGAAACTAAACCACGTTTCAAGGTGTGGACCTGGGTTCCGGATTTGTAGGATTTGACTTATCGAGTTTCTCAAGAGGTTTGTGATTGGTCACTTGGATTTCCGGGTGGCTTTTTGCCTTTGTGTTTTTGAGTTTTTAAAGGAGGGGCAAGTTTGTTGCCCTTTCATTCCATCCTAGCACTTATAGTTGGTATCTTGTCATCCTTTCTTTAATTTGAGCCACCAAGTGTATATTCAAGAATTGATCTGTTGTATATCCAACTTTTCTATATTTGCTTGTGAGAGCATTGCAATGTGAGAGAGAGGAAGAAAAAAAGGAAGAATCCGGATCTAAGGTGACTGGATCTAATTTGGGAGAGAACATATGCGACATAGTTTAGGTTGGTGAATACGGTCTTGTGCGTGGCGCCAAAAGTGTTGTACACGTAGTCGAGCGTAAGTACCCTTACAACACCAAAACGTCGTAAAATAACTCAAAATATCGTCTCAGGGGATTCTAGATTGTTGCTGAAAGCTGAGATTATTCGTATTATTGCCTAAAGCACTCTTTTCACTTCTTTTCTCTCTTCCGGATCTCTACCTTTCCGAAATCCAATCCAGATCCTCTTCATTCCGAAATTTTGATCCGTCTCTTCTCACACACACATTTATTTTTGATGCCTCTATTTTACCCTTAGAGGGTCCACCTTTGACCTTATAGAAGGGGAGGGACTCACCACTCATATTCCTCACACTCTCTTCTCTCTCTAAATAATACAACACACACGTAGACCAAATGTTGAACTAGATGAGACCAAGAAACACTCTCACAACTTCCTAGATGGCCAATCTGAAAGGCAGGTCACTCAGAGCCGTAACAAATCCTTTCCACGACAACAACATATCAATAGAAAGCGGAACCCATGGGGGATTGTTAGTCGTTCACTAGACTGATCCTAGGGTTTGGCAAACCTTTCAGAGAGTAGGATGGGGATTTTTCTGATGATAGTTGCTTATCTCCATATAGAACCCTCCCTGGTATTTCGGACTTGCACCCACACCACCCTTTGTTGGATTTCCGTTCCAGTATTTGAAAGGCACTGCGCACAAGACCTTTTTCATAAGCCTAAACTACGTCACAAATGTTTCCCCCCAAATCAGATCTAGTCACCTTAGATCCAGATTCCTCCTTTTTTTCTTCCTCTCTCTTACACTTCAACGCTCTCACAAACAATCACAAAAAAGCTGGATATACGACAAATCAATTCCTAAATGTCCACTTGGTGGCTTAGATTAAAGAAAGGATGACAAAATACCAACTATAAGTGCTAGGATGGAATGAAAGGGCAACAAGCTTATCCTCCCTTAAAAACTCAAAAATCCCCAACCAAAAAGGCCAGAAAGCCACTTGGAAATCCAGGTGACCAATCACAGACCTCCCGAGAAACCCGGAAGTTAGATCCTACAAATCCGGAACCCGTGCCTATGCTTAGAAACCCGGTTCAGATTCAAAATTCAAATCCTAACTAACTGAAATCCTAACTACTTCGCCTTCCGCACCTTTTTTTGATTGCTCCCGCCTTGACTTGATGGTGTCTGGATGGATGCCCTCGGGATTGCCTTCACTGGCATCATCTTCACTACTACCCGGGTCTAGATCTTCCAGATCTCCGGAGGTGAGTCTTCCTCTTCCATGTCCTCCTCTTCTTCTTCCTCTTCCAATCCGATTTGCTACTTTTCTTCTTCAGATTTTTCAATTTGAGTGATCTCCTTCTCATCCTCTTCTTCTCCTAGAGACGTCTCATCCAACACAATGGTTGTCCTTTTGTCCCTTGGTTGAGGCTGCCACATATGTTCGAAGCTTTCCAAATGAGTTCGAGCCGGATTCGTCAATCCTTCCATCCAGTCCACCAAATCACTTTGGATAAGCAATCTGGGTGTCTGAAGGGTTCCTTCTTAGGAAGACAGGTAGTTGAAATAGCTGGTGAGACAGTAACTTCTAGTGGTACCAACTCTCCTGCTACGTTTGGCTGCTTGACCGGCTCTCGAATTGTCTTCATGCTCTTCCGGATAGTCTTCTCTAGCTGACTTAAGAAGGGCTCTATTGAATGCTGGAGAGTCTCCCTATGAACTTCTGGTCTTGGAGGAAGCGGAAGTGATGAAGTTAGTTTCACCGAAGTTTCTATATCAAAATGAATTTCCAGAAAATGAACAAAAATCCATCACCCAGTCCGGATCAATACACCTTAAAAGTTGGCGCATCTCCTTTAACACTGTCTCCATCAGTGATGAGAAATCGACCAAGATCTTGACTACCTTGGACCCGGTCAAATGTCCTTCCTCAATTAGTCAGTTTTGGACGAGGGAGGCTTTGACGACAAGCTTTGAGGGTCTATCTACCTGTCGTACTTGTAGCGGGTGGTAAATACCATTTACAACACCCAAACGTGTAAACTAACTCAAAATATCGTCCCAAGGGATTCTAGTATGTTGCTGCAAGCTTAGGTTATCCATTTTACTCACTTAAGCACTCTCTTTCCAGTTCTTCTCGGACTTTTGGTTGTCGACCTATTTTTGGATTGATGGGTCTAGCCGAAATAGGGCTTTCTCTAACAACTGGGGGAGGAACAACTACTAAATCCTCCTCAGATCCTGATGCTGTAATTCCGTGTATAACCACTCTTCCAGTTCCTTCTTCCAACCGTTGAGAAAGTCGTCTGGCTAGAGTCCTCCTTTGAGGTCTACTCATGAAAGGTAAGGAAAAAAATTCCAATCTAGACTCTTCTGATCACCTTTCCGGATTCTTTCCCAAAACTTACAACAAACTTTCAGAATCCCCGGCAGTGGCACCAAAAGTGTCGTGTGTGTAGCGGGCGGTAAATACCATTTATAACACCAAAACGTGTAAACTAACTCAAAATATCGTTCCAGGGGATTCTAGTATGTTGCTACAAGCTTAGGTAATCCATTTTACTCACTTAAGCACTCTCTTTCTAGAACCCAATCCGGATCCATTCCTTTTTTGGATTCCGGATCCGTCACTTCGCACACACACCGGTTTTTGGTACCTTTGTTTTATCCTCAGAGGGTCCACCTTTGATTGTATAGAGGGGTAGGGACTCACCACTCGTATTCCTCACACTCTCTCCTTTCACTTAACTACACAAAACACACCTAGATCAAATGTTGCACTAGATCAGACCGGAAACACTCTCACAACTTTCCGGATGGCTAATCTGGAAGGTAGGTCACACAGAGCCACCTCTAGACTTTTCCACTACAACGACAAACCAACAGAACCAGAACTGAGATGGAGATTGTAAGTCGTTTGCTAAACTGATCCTAGGGTTTGGCTAACCTTTCGGTAAGTAGTATGGGGATTTCTTCCATTGGCAGTTGCTTATCTCCGCACGAAACCCCCCCTAGCATTCCGGATCTAAACTCACACCACTCCTAATCGGATTCCCGTTCCAATAGTTTAAAGACACGTGCTCAAGACCAAAATCTCTAGTCTAGACTATGTCACAAATGTTCGTCTCAACTCAGCTCCGAGTTCCCTTAGATCTGGATTCCTCTTTTCTTCCTCCCCTCTTACACTTCCACACACTTACAAGACAACACTGGAAAGCTGGATATACGACAAATCAATTCTTGAGGGTCCACTTAGTGGCTCAGATTAAAGAAAGGATAACAAGATAAAAACTATAACGCTAGGATGGAATGAGAAGCAAAAAACCTGCCTCTCACTTAAAAACTCAAAAGAACCAAAGCCAAAAAGGGAAAAAGGGTACCCGGAAATCCAAGTGACTACTCACAGACTTCTCGACAAACCCGGAAAAGTGAGATCTTACAAATCCGGAACTAGGTCCCACCCCTAGAAACCCGGATCCGATTCAAAATTTAAATCCTAACTGCCTAAAGAAAAATCCTAACTACTTTGCCTTCCGCGCTTTCTTCTGACTACTCCCGCCTTGACTCATTGGTGCCCGTGTGGATGACCTCGGTCTCGCTTTTGGGGTTGCCTTCACCGGAGTCATCCGTAATGCTGCCCGAGTCTAGATCTTCCAGATTTCCGGAGGGGAGTATTCCCCTTCTTCTTCCTCCTCATCTTCCAATCCGGTCCGGTACTCTTCCTCCTCAGATTGAGAAATCTGAGTTATCTCCCTTTCATCTTCCTCACTTGGAGACGTCTCATCCAATACGATGGGCTTGATCTCCTTCCTTGGTGGTTGCTGTTGTAGCATGTGTTCTAATCCTTCCGGATGGGTTCGGGCTGGATTCAACAATCCTCCAATCCGCTCCGTCAGTTCACCCCGGGTCTGGGTGTGAGGGGTTTGAGGTGGCTCCTAGAGCGAAAGATGGAACACTAGAACAGGTGTTGAAACCGTAATCTCCGGCAGTGCTAACTCCCGTGTAGTATCTGGCTGTGTACTTGGCTCGGGCGCTATCTTCACACTCCCCCGGATTGTCTTCTCAAGTTGCTTGGAGAAGGGTTCCGTTGAATACCGGAGAGTTTCCTGCGGGGCTTCCGGTTTCGACGGCAATGGCATTGAGGTTGTGAGCTTAACTGGAGTTTCCGTGTCGAAATGGATCTCCAGAAAGTTGGAGAAGTCCATTACACGTTTAGGGTTGATCCGCCCAAGCAGCTGCCTCATCTCTTTCAATGTAGTCTCCATCCTCAAAGAGAAGTCAACGAGGATCCAGATCACCTTCGATCTAGTAAGGTGCCCTTCTTCCGCGAGCCGGTTCTGCACAAGAGCCGCCTTCATCACAAGGTCGGTCGGCTTGTCTACCAATCCGGATAGGTTCTTCACCAGCTGTAGGGCTTCCTTCTCCTTTTGTTTTGCTGTGGCCATCTCCCCTTGTGCCCAACTCAATCGAGCTTGAAGGTCCGCCTTTTCCTTCTCTAGGCCTTCAATCTGCTTCTCCTTCTTCTCTAGCACTTCCGAATTCGGAAGTTTCTTTTAGACATTGAGGATATCTTCCGGCTCCGTCTTCAACTCCCGGCTAATCTTCTTGAGCAGATCCACCAGGTTCTTGTGGTACTCTTGTGCTTGTAGTACCCAGTTGAACCTGGTCTTGAAGAATCCGGATATGCTACCTTCTTCTTCCTCGGATATCTTCTGTTGAGCCGGAAGCTTCCCCCAAGACGTCGGATCAGTGGACTTCCGTCGCCTACGCTCCAAGAGTTGTTCCTCCTCTTTCGGATCCTCTTCCTCCTCTACCGACAGTTATTCTGCCATCACTTCTTCCGTGAGGCCGTATTGAAGGATGGTCGATCCGGTATTATACTCTACCATTTCCGCATCACTTAGAAGCTCTGCGTAGTGGTAGAGGTGGAATAGATACAGACCTATGGGACTGGTCTTCGCTTTCCCTACATTGGTAGCAAGCTTGGAGACCACTCCTCCAATTCCCTTGCCCCAATTCACTGGCCTACCCTCCATAGCACCAAAGATGGTGTTTGCGATCGTAACCGTAACCCGGGTAGGCTTTTCCGAATAGAGGATGGAGATCAAGAACTCTAGTACATGCCTCTGCCTTGCATCTAGGCAGTCATTAATCGCATACCCTACCTTAGAATGGGCTGCGTTCGTAAACTTTCCAACTGTAGACTTGTCTATCCGGGAAGCTAAACCGGATCCCTTCTAGGGGAATCCGTAAACCTTAGTCTAGACTTCGTTCGTCTAGGTTGAAGGTCTCCCTCTCACTGTCAACTCATACTAGTTGGAAGCACCTACAATCAGTTCGCGTATCATCCAATCGTTCTTTATGATCCATGGCCGCAAGAACAAATTGACACACCCTATCTCACTAAGATCATCTTCTAACTGTGAACGCTCTCTCAATCTTTCCGGAATGGTTGGACAAACCATCCGCCCCATGACCAAAGGTTTCCAGATATCTCCCTCCGCCATCGAGAACTGAAACCAAACGGAAATCTTGGATACTCCAACGCTATTGAAACGATCACTAACTCATCACTCTTTCACTCAACTACACGCACACAAAACAGTTGTGGAAGAAAGAGGAAGAACAAATGAGAGTGGCAGGGTTAAGTACTCGTCAACTTACCAACCGTTCCTAAAGTAGACCGTTTAGCCGTAACGGATCCCTATTTTTCTAAGCCGAAAGTCTAGACCGTAGGCTGTCGCTATTCGAGTTTCCGGATTCCGGTTTCGTCTTGGATTCCGTTACGGATTACCAGGAGTATCCTCTTAGTCTTAATGAGTTGTTTAGGCTAAGAGAGTTCTAATCCTTATTACCTATTAGAACTTTTGAAAAATTCTATATAATTATACACTCTTAATTACTAACATGGTGACTTCTAAGACTTCGGCTCGCGACACCACCAAACTAGATAGGTTCTTGACGAGTTGTAGAGCTTCCTTCTCTCTTTGCTTTGATGCGGCTAGCTCTCCTTCTATCCAATTCAATATGGATTGGAGGTCATTTTTCTCCTTCTCCAGATTTTCGATCCACTTCTCCTTGTGTCTCAACTCCTCCGGATTTGGAAGTCTCTTCACCACATCTAGAATATCTTCCGGTTTGACCCTCAGCTTCTTGCCGATTGCCCTTAAGACGTCTGCTAGGTTATTGTGGTAGTCTTGTGCCTACAACATCCAATTGAAACTGGTCTTGAAAGATTCAGAAATTTCTTCTGTTTGCTTCTCCAGAACCGAGATTTTCCCCCGTGAAGCCGGATCGGTGGATTTCCTCCATCCACAATCTATCAATTGCTCCTCTTCTTCCGACTCTTCTTCTTCGAGTGTCGGTTGCTCCGCCTCCATTTCGTCCGTGAAACTATAAAATAAGATTGTGGTTCCAGTGTTGTATTCTACCATCTCTGCATTACTCAAAAGTTCTGCATAGTGGTAGAGGTGGAACAGGTAAGGACCAATTGGGTTGGTTTTAGCCTTTCCTACATGGGTGGCAAGTTCGGAGACCATTGCTCCACTGACCTTTCCCCAATGGACGAGTCTACCCTCCATTGCACCAAAAATGGTGTTGGCCACCGTGACCATAACCCAGGTAGGCTTTTTCGAATACAAGATCGGAATAAGGAATTCTAGTACTCTTTTCTACCTTCCATCTAGACAATCACTATTGGCATACCCCTCCTTAGCAAGGGCTACATTCCTAAACTTCCTAGCTATGAACTTGTCAATTCGGGAGGCTAATCCAGATCCTTTCTCGGAATCCGTATACATTCACTTGAACCTCATCCGTCCAAGTGCCAAGTTGACCCCTTACTATCAACTCATACTAATTCGGAGCTCCTACAATGAGTTCTTGAATCATTTGCTCATTCTTCAAGGTCTATGGCCTAAGGAATAGGCCGACACACCTAATCGTACTCAAGTTGTCTTCTAATTGCGACTAGTCACTCTGTCTTTCCAGATTGGTAGGACAGACCATCCATGTAGTAACTAAGGGTTTACAACTACCTCCCTCCACCATCAAGAATTGGAACTAAGTTCGGATTTGGTGGGGAAGGATAGTCCTCAACTCCTAGAATGATTGCTAACTCACTACTCCTTCATTCAACTATATGAGCGCAAACTATTGCGAAAGAAAGAGGGAAGAGAAATGGGAGTGTCGGGGGTTAAGTACCCATCATCCTACCGACCGTTTCCAGAGCGGACCACTTACCGTAACGGTTCTCTAGATTCCTAGACTAGAACTCTAGGACGTAGGTTGTTGCTATCCAGATTTTTGGAATCCGGATCCATCTTGGATCTGATTATGAGATACCTGGATCATCCTTTCAGCCTTAATTCAATGTTTAGGCTAAGTGGATTCTAATTCCGTTTGCCTAGTGAAAATTTTGAAAAATTCCATACTATAATAGATCTATTTTATACTAACCCGGTAGATTCCAAGTTTTCGTCTCGCGATAGCCTTTAAAACACTAGACCAAAAATCCGGCAAAGAATGGTGTGGTTGCAAGTCTGGATTACCAAAGAAGGTTTTGTGTGGAGATAAGCAACCGCCACTGGAAAAATCCCCATCCTACTCTTCGAAAGGTTTGTCAAACCCTAGGATTAGTCTAGTGAACGACTAACAATCTTCCACCGATTTTGATTGTTGTTGATTTGTCATTGTAGTGGAAAGGACTTCTTATGGCTCTAAGTGACCTACCTTCTGTTGTATGTGCAGTGGAGCTTAAGTACCATTACAACACAAAAATGTTGTAAAATGACTCGAAATATTGTCCCAGGGGATTCTAGACTATTGCTGCAAGCCAAGATTATTCGTATTACCAAATTAAGCTCTCTCTTCACTTCTTTTCTCTCTTTTCCGGATCACTACCTTTCTGGAGTCCAATTTGGATCCTCTCCTTTCCAGAATCCAGATCCAAATCTTCTTACACACACTGGTTTTGGTGCCTCTATTTTACCCTCAAAGGGTCCACCTTTCATCTTGTAGAGGGGTAGGGACTCACCACTTGTATTCCTCACACTCTCTTCTCTCTCTAAACTACACAAAACACACTTAGACCAAATGTGGCACTAGATCAGACCAAAAAACACTCTCACAACTTCCCAAATGGCCAACTTGGAAGGAAGGTCACTCAAAGTAGTAACAAGTCTTCTCCACTACAACGATAGATCAACAGAAACCGGAACCCATGGGGGATTGTTAGTCGTTCATTAGACTGATCCTAGGGTTTGGCAAATCTTCCGGGGAGAATAAGATGGGGATTTTTTCTGCTGGTGGTTGCTTATCTCCGCAAGGAACCCTCCCTAGTATTCCGGACTTGCACCCATGCCACTCCTTGCCAGATTTCCATTCTAGTGTCTTAAAGGTACGGTGCACAAGACCATATTCACAAGCCTAAACTACGTCACAAACGTTCCCTCCAAATCAGATCTAATCACCTCAAATCCGGATTCCTCTTTTTTTATTTCCTCTCTTTGACACTTCAACGCTCTCACAAACAAACACAAGAAAGTTGGATATACAACAGATCAATTCCTAAATGTCCACTTGGTAGCTCAGATTAAAGAAAGGATGACAAGATAACAACTATACGCACTAGGATGGAATGAGAGGGCAACAAACCTGCCCCCTTACTTAAAAACCCAAAAAAACAAAGCCAAAAAGCCACCTAGAAATCTAGGTGACCAATCACAGACTTCTCAAAAAACCCCAAAAGTCGAATCCTACAAATCCAGAACCCAAGCCCACACCTAGAAACCCGAATCAGATTCAAAATTCCAATCCTAATTAACTACAATCCTAACTACTTCGCCTTTCGCACCTTCTTCTGACTGCTCTCGCCTCAACTTGATGGCGCCCGGATGGATAATCTTGGAGTTGCTTTTGGAGTCACTTTCACTATTGCCCGAATCAATTCCGGATTCCATACCGGATTCAAGATCCATTTTGGATTCTACTTCAATTCTGGATTCTAATTCGGATTCCACTTTAATTCCGGATTACTATTCTAGAGTCTAGGTCAATTCCAAATCACTTCCGGATTACTATTCTAGAGTCTAGGTCAATTCCAAATCACTTCCGGATTAGACTTTGGTCCGGTTACAGACTACCTAGTTTGTCTGTTGAGGCTAACTACAATAATTAAGCTAAGTGGATTCTACTTCCATTTGCCTAACCAAGAAAATGAAGAATGCAACACTAGAATAGTTCTATTTTATACTAAATCAATGCATTCTGAGTTTCCGTCTCATGACATCTTCCGGATTGGCCATCTGGGAAGTTGTGAGAGTGTTTCTTGGTCTGATCTAGTTCAACATTTGGTCTTTGTGTTTTGTATAGTTTAGATTGAGAAGAGAGTGCGAGGAATATGAGTGGTGAGTCCCTACCCCTCTACAAGATCAAAGGTGGACCCTTTGAGGGTAAAACAGAGGCACCAAAAACCAGTGTGTGTGTGAGAAGAGACAAATCCGGATTCCGGAAAGGAGTGGATCCGGATTGGATTCTAGAAAGATAGAGATCCGAAAGAAGGAAAGGAAGTGAAAGGAGTGCTTAAGTCGATAAAACAGATAATCTCAGCTTGCAATAACAATCTAGAATCCCTTAGACGATATTTCAAGTCATTTTACGATGCTTTGGTGTTGTCAAGGTACTTATATTCCACTGTGCGTACGACAAGATGTCCTTTCTATGTGAGGTTTCAAGCCTGATACGCCCATCACTCATAATTGACCAATTTGCCACGATTAGTTGGGTTCTAACCTATTTACAACTCGTGGTTGGGTTATTCTAGCTATAATATTCTAATTATAGACCAAATACTATATTGGAATGTGATACTTCTATTTTGGTTCTACACTCTTTTGGGGGCTTTTTGTATCTAAAAGTGCATTTAAAATGACGAAATACAAAAAAAAATGAGCCCTTGGTGACAAATTAGGGGCTCACATGGTATCGACTACATCATAGAACCATACATGTCAATGTTTGTCATAATTTTTACATGGACGTAAATGTATGCATACATGTTATAGACAATTTGTCAAAACCGATGTAGACATCAATAGACAAACATTATTGTAGACATCACTTATTGTCATACATGGATTGCGGATTATACACACAATACTGTATCCTACTATTGAAAACAACATCAATGCATTGCATCATGCAAGGAATACATCCAAGCAAAGATCCAAAGATGGGAGGAGCGGGAAGTGTTTCGTGTCGTATGGAGGCATTCGCATCTGAGAAGAGCGATGCATTACCTACAAGAATTAAATGAATTTCCACCCTTTGCAGAGTAGTTGACATCTACGGTAAAGAAAGCTAAACATTCTAGACGTGCATTGGAAAAGGATGTGAGGCAATACGCACAACCTATCATGCTCCTATCTCCTTGGGGTGCCCGAAGTGCCTTAGTGAGCAAGGGGGACCTTGGCGGTGACTTCCCAAGCCTTGTAATAGGCTAAAAAGGGAGAAATGAGAGACTCCCGTGCAAACAGAGCACAATTGCGCCTTGGTTATGAAGGTCATTGTAGAATGTCATATATTCTTGAAAAGTTCTTGAGAAGATGCTTCTAACCATCCAAAGAACGCGTGATTTGGACTAGACGGCTAGAAATTATGGCCGTTCAAATTTGGGGGTGTCCCGGTGGCACCAAGACACTCAAAGGCAAGGTGTAAAGGGTTCTTAAGGAATCACTCAACCAAGCATGGCATGTAGCATATCAGTGGAAAGCTACAAAGACAAGAAACCTAGAATGCCAAGCATTACGAGGTTCTAAGCCATGAGCAAAAAGTTATAGCCAAGAGAAGGGCCGTGGTGAAGGCGTGACGCCACTCCTAGTGAACCCGAATCTTTGGAGGGCCATAACTTTGTGAGAACTTGTTCAAATGGGACAAGTGAGCAATCCATCGACATCTAATTGTCGCGCAAATATTCAAAATGGTCTCGTATGTGGGATTTGAAGCCGTGACAACAAAGTTACGCCGTTTGGAAGTTCAAGAGTCCAAACGGAGTGGGAACTTGGGGATTTCAGGTGGAAACGGGTGGTCTTCCAAAACCCAAGGGGATTTGCAAAGTCCCTTTGACCCACAAGGGGGGGGGGTCTACTGAAGACTATAGAGAGTACTATAGGAAAGGTTGGTCTCCCTCCTCACTCCCTTTTAGAACCTTGGTGAGTTTTGGTTCGTCATGGGTGGTGATGTAACTTCCCCACCAACTTCAAGGCTCCTTGGGACACTTGTGTGTGTGTCCCGGGGCACTAGATGGTTGGAAGTCCCACTCCTTGCTAGGCCTTTGGTCATGTGTCCCGAGTTGTGAGTCTTGATTAGTGTTGATGTAAGAGTAGCAAATGCACAATGGGCCTAGTATGAAGTGTGGTGAAAACCAAGGGCAATTAGGACCATGGTGAGTAGTGCCACCATGAGTCCTAGCACAATAAGATGGAAGTTCCGCCCCATGTCACCAAGTGACATGCCAAGTGCCACAAGTGGGGTGCGTGCTAGAAGTCTCGGGCACCAAGACTTAGCAATGTGAGTTTGAAATGGGAACTAATGTTGTGAGTAAATGGCATGTGCAGTGTTAGTTAGTTGGGCCTAAGTGATATTGGTATTGAAGCGTGGTGAGCCTTGAAAGCTGTGAAAGGCTCTTGAAGTCTAGTTGGAGCTGTAAGGTATTATTAGGGCCGCAATACAACCCCCCGAGTAGAATTCGACGTCCTATCGTCAAATGTATTGTCTTGGTATGCATCTTCGAGTCCAGTCTTCAAAAAACAGTCTAGTCACCTATGACTCGGGTATTGTAGTTTGTTTTTCCCGCCAACTTCATTAGAGTCTTATGAATGGGAAATCTGTGGAAGCCACCTAGGAGCATGTGGGTTACATTGAAGAAATATTAGTTTTGGATTATTGAAACCACTATGTTACGGTGTTGTTGTGCAATTGGGTAACACTACAAGAAATTGGGCACATTTGTGACTGCCAATAAATGACTTTGGGTCCGGTTTCACTAAACAATGACTATGCCCTCTATAATTGCATCAAATCAAGTTTCGGCAGTTTCTTCGAGACATTTCCTAATCATCAGTGCGACTGCGGGATGAAGACTTGACGGAGTACCACATGACTAGAGTCCTTTTCATACAGTCCATCGTCAAGCTTTTGACAGGAGAAGCCTAAAATCTTACGTAGAGGACTTAGTCACGACCTAGTCATACATGGTGACTATCACGCAATAGCGCCACAGCTAGAAAATGACTTCAAGGTCTTATGCTCAGGGATTCTGGGAAGTTTCGCTTTATTGACGTGGATGTCAACACCTTGACGTGGACAATAACCGTTCTCCCATTACTCGATCGCATCTTCGCGGTGTTATAGAGTTGCATTGTAGTCAGGTAGGAGACACAGATCCACACACATTGCAAGTAGGAATCACTCATGGACGACTACGTTAGGACTACATTAGCACTTACCCATGGTGATTTTAGAAGGCCTCGGGGAACAAAGGTGCAAAGGAGCCAACAGGTATAGGGTTACATTTTATGCTATGGTCTGGTACCACTGTAATCAATACTCGACAAAAAATAGAGGCTGAAGATGACTGAATAGGGTGCAGGTCTTGCAACAACATTAAACTGTAGGGTGAATGGAAAATGATAGTGGCTTCACATGATTCACGACACTTAGTGGACGGAGTTTACACATGGGTGCAATGACTATAATATTGTTCTAGTGTCCTTCTGCCTTTATTGGACGACTATGGGGCCTCTACAATATTACTAAAGAATGACTGAAGGTGACTATAGTTAGTGATGTACTAGTCATAGATTCCAAAGCAACGGCAAACCGACATTTGGAGTGCATTAAGTCTTCAAATTTCGACCCTGGTTATATATTCAAACTGAAAGGCTCATGCACTATATATTTCATCATTAGTTCAAAAAAAATCACATAAGTGGAGAAGGCAAGTGAAACCTCCAATTTCAGTTGGAGACTCTAGTACTCTTTCTGTACTAGTAAGTTGTCTTCCACTAACAATTCTATGGCGCCGACTAAACTAACTCTCTCTGATGGAGCATGCCACCGGTGGGGAGTAGTCAACCCTACACTCTCCACTGTCATACTGATGAAGGCATCTATTGTGTTCACTATTTCCCGTCTTGCTCTAGCTTCTTTGTATAATACAAGTTTCCATCCAAGTCTCCCTACCACATGTGAAAAGAAAACTTGTGTGGCTTAGCTAGGAAAAATAAATGGCTCAGCCATGCGAGGAAGCTTGTGTCGAAAGTTGACCACAAGGAAGCTAGAGTCGTCTCGAGTGTAGGTGGGATTCCCTCTATTTTCCTCCATCTTCGTCCACTCACACCGCAACAGAATGATCTGTGAATGAAGTGCACCGTAATCCAACTCCGATATGTCCTTCAAGACCCCCACATAGTTCACTGATGACTCACCGGCACTATCAAATGGCAATTGGAAAAGTGAAGCTACCTTGCTATTGTAGCTCACCAATTCGTTGGTGCTCTCATCTTCCACTCGAAAGTGGTTACCAAAGATAGTGACCTATGCATAACGAGTGGCTTTCTATGATGGCTTCTTGCTTAGCAATAAGCAGTCTATGTTCTTCAGCTTCTTCAAATCCAGATCAGATTCCCAAACAATTCTCTCAATCCATTCCTCTAGTGCCATAGCATTTGGATTCGCTTGCTATTCAATGGTCCACTACCTACATATGCATTGTAGTTCCTTCATAAGTAACCCCCTAGATACCCACATTATAGCACAGTAGACAAATTGTACGATTGTACGAGCAAGACACTCCTATGTTGAATACTTTGTGCCACACATTTCTTTGAAATAGTCGTCAATTCACCTAGTCATGAGGAAGTCATATCAAAGTAATGAATTGACTACATGATTTTGAAATGACTACATCACATCTTCCATATCACTATAGGTGGACTTCGTAAGACAACATCTCTGATGATTGATAGCTATCGACTTTTCTAATATTCTACACTATTGAATCAAACATAGGGTTCATGTGGTCTACTTACGAGTGCAATTCCTGCATGACTGAGACATTTGACAGTACATATTGGTGGGCTAAGTCACAGAGTTTAGGACGCATCACATATGACCTCCTTGCAAAACCTCCTCAGTGTCACCGTACTCTTTGTCTTCGCCCCATACACATCTCTGAGTGGGCTCAAATTTGTGGAGGTACTCCGTGATGAAGCCAATGCATTCATCTTTCAAGTATTCCTCTACCATGCAAGCTTCGGGACGTGCCATGTTACGGACGTGTGCCTTCAACACTTTTATGTACCGTTCCACAGGATACATCCACTTTACACTGACTAGTCCACATAAGTCTAACTCCTTTGTAAGTTGGTAAGGGAGATGCGTTATAATGTCAAAAAAGGATGGGGGGAATTCAATCTCCAACAATGCCATAGTTTCCGCCACATCAACTTCTAGTGATGGAAAGTCCATGGGGTTGTATACCTTTGTGCATAGGCACCTAAACACCTTGCACATTCTCATGATAGCCATACGAGGACCGGTTTTCATGAGTCCTCTAAGTGCTAGGGATAGCACTTGTTGCATTAGTACATGATAATCATCGGACTTCAAGCCCCCAAAGTTCTTCTTTTGAATGCACTTGTCTAAGTTGGAAGAATACCCACTTGGTGTTTTCAATGATGCAATACACCTAGCAAACTTCTCAAATTCATCTTCCGCCAAGACGTACAATGCTTGAGGTTTCACCGTCTTGCCTACCTTATGTGGGTGCGGGGTAAGCCACAAGTGCTTCCTCACCACTACAAGAAAATGGGTGTTTTATGACTACAAAAATATAACTAAGGATGATTGGTGACTATTTGCAATCATATTTTTGGAGGCCAACTCTTTGAAAAAAAATATGACTACAAATATGACTTCTAGTCATGTTTTGGCTTTGTATGTTGTGGGCGTATAGTATATGTTCGTTGGGAACTCCAAAATACTTCATAGAGCTTCATAGGGAACATGTTTGGGGAACGTGCAGTCATATTTCTTAGTCATATTTTTGCATTAGTCATATTTTGTAGTCATATTTTTATGATAGTTACATTTTTTTCTTTTGGATAGCTTGAAGAAAATTTCGGCGGGAAATATATTTGGAGAGTGCTAAATCATATTTGCTAGTCATAATTTCATGTTAGTCATATTTTGTAGTCATATTTTAGAGTCTGTCATATTTTATAGTCATATTTTTATAATAGTCACATTTTTTTTCTTTTGGACAGATTGAAGAAAATTTGGATGGGGATTATATTTGGAGAGTGCTAAATCATATTTGTCAATCACAATTTCACTTTAGTCATACTTTGCAGTCATATTTTTGAGTCAGTCATATTTTGTAGTCATATTTTTATAATAGTCACATTTTTTTTTTTTGGGTAGTTTGAAGAAAATTTGGGCGGGGATTATATTTGGAGAGTGCTAAATCATATTTGTCAGTCATAATTTCACTTTAGTCATATTTTAGAGTCAGTCATATTTATTAGTCATATTTTTGAGTTAGTCATATTTATTAGTCATATTTTTGCATCAGTCATATTTTGCAATCATATTTTAGAGTCAGTCATATTTATTAGTCATATTTTTGCATCAATCATATTTTGTAGTCATATTTTATGATAGTCACATTTCTTTTTCTTTTGGGCAACTTGAAGAAAATTTGGGCAGGAAATATATTTAGAGAGTACTAAATCATATTTGCCAGTCGTATTTTTGAATCAGTCATACTTTGTAGACACATTTCTTTGATAGTTATTTTTTTTCTTTGGTGAGAGCATAAGGAAAAGGTTGGCTATCTAAGATGGGTCTTCTATATTTTGCCCCTAGAGGCCATTCTTTGGGATGACTTTGTTTAATACCTATTAAAAAAATTCGTTTCTTTTGTATGATGTGTCTATTACAGAATTAATGTCCAAAATAATTTGGGATGGCACATGTTTATATTTCAATTAATATATTTAAAAATTTTATAGGAATTCGAAAAAGAATAGAGAAGAATAAAACAATTAACAATAGGAGATAATCAATTTTTATTTGAGTATTTAAGAAAAAATTAGAAAAGAATAAAAGCCTATGGATAAACCAAAGCACCAAGGTAGGACTAAGCTTGAGAATCCAAGATAGAAATCAGGCTTGCCTTGATTCACTATAGAAATTGGCTATGGAATTGGCTAATTATGTTAATTGATTGTGATGGCTAATGCGAAGCAAAATCTAATGCATTTAAACTAGTGATGTAGATTGAAGGCTATAGAGTTTAGAAAAATTCTTTGAAGATTGAGAAAAATCTAATCCAAAGAGAAGAAAGAAGAGTGTTAGAAAAATTCATGCTTGAGTGGCCATAAAGCAAGAGTAAGTGAGGAGTGCGATTTGTGTTGAGAGTCTCTAAGTGTTTGAAGAAGAAGCGTAGGTTCCAAGTTGCTATTCCAAGCTTTGGACATGGTAAGGAGACTAATATGACCCCCTTCTAAGGATTTGACTATGTATTAAACAAAAATTGTTGATTATAATACACGTAGTTGATCAAATGAATTTTTCAAGTCTTAAGTAGATATTTAGTTATCACTTATGAGATTGATGTCGTTACAATTGTTTGAATCTTAGAGTAATTAGAAATCAATTAGTAGAAGTAGAAGTCAAAGATTGCAATTCTAAACTATTTCAAAAAATGAAGAAAAAAACCAAAAAAATATTGAAAATAATTTGGAAAAAGTCAAAAGGGGGAAGTAAAAAGAAATAGGTTGAAAAAAAAGAATGAGATCATATATCTAATTTATATTCTTTGTTGTAAAAGTTTTTACTTAAGTTGTATCCAAAAACACAAAAAATGTAACAAAAATGGATTAAAGCAGACTTCATGATACAATTACAATATACATGTTGGAGAATAGGGATGTTGTGAAAACAAATTCCAAAGCATGTCCTTAAATTTGGCACTTAGTTTATTCTCTTCTTGTAGAAACTATAGTTGTGTTAGAAATTAGAGGTTTAAATCAAACCTCTAAGAATTTATTAAATCCAATTTAGAATTCAAGATCATTTAGTTAATTTGTAGATGATTCCAATAACATGTCACACTTTAAAAAATAGAAAAAAATTATGGAAGATAGAGTACAATAAAATTGGATAATCTATGGCATTAGTTTTGGATAAAAAATACCAAAGTTCATCCAATTCAAATAAAAAAGGAAACTTGAAATTTAGTGACATTTAGAATCCAATTTTGAAAGTATGAATGAATTTGAAATTATACACTAAGAGAAAATGTTGGATGAAATCTTGAAGCATAAATTAAAAACAAACCTTCATCCATCTATATATTTTTTGCTAAAAACATTTCTTTATAAATATCTTTACGATTTTAGAATAGGCCTGCAACGTTCTACAACTTAAATGAATAAATTTTAAAATTTCTCAACTAGGATTTGGAAGTCTAGAGTTTTAACCTAGGCTAGCCAAAACCATCTAAAACCTTTAACTTTTATAGTTTGAGTGTGTTTTAGTTTAGATGTAAATCACTTATAGTTTATCATTAGAAAAAAAAAGTTCATTGCTTAGAATGCCCATTGAATAATATTTAAATATCCAACTTAGGATTTGAAGCCCAACAACAAAAAATATAGTTATATTTATTTTATCTCAAGGATATAGATAAAACACTCATATATATATATCATGTATTGAAGTTTGTCTCTTTTTTAGAAAGGTTCTCCGCAATGTCATATAAGCCGTATTTATAAAGAATCTCTATAGGGATGTTTAGAAGTTGTAGAATTATTTATATGAAGATTGAGGCTCACTATGATATACATGGTTGAATTGCAATTAAAAGATGGTTTTTTGAATGTTTTTACAAGGATACAGACTATAAAAACATATTCTTTTTTAAAAATTCAAAGATGTTTTTCAATATTGCCTTTATCAAATACTTTTGCTCTTATACACTTAGTGCATGGACGTAGATATTTTGATTCATGCATGACTTTTTTTTTCCATAACTATAGGTGCTTAAGGCCTTGTAACTTCCCTTTACACATTTTGTAGAGTTGTATTGCAACATACATCCACTTTGTAGCAAATTTCATTGTCAAAATAACTTAATTGCTTAGTATAGTCATATTTATTGGCTCGCATGACTAAGTCAAGTCGCATGACTAGAGTAAGTTATGTGCATGATTAGGGTTTTAAAATCCTAGCCACTACTTCTATGTAGCCGCCACTGATTTAGGGTTTTGAAACCCTAGCCGCCATTTTCTCTTCTTTTTTTTCTTTGTTTTTTGTTGCCTCTTACGTTTTGCTTCTTGTTGCTTTCTAGCTCTTGGTTTTTCTTGCTTCCTAGTCCTTACTTTTTAGTTCTTGATCTTTGCTTCTAGTTTCTTCTTGTTAACTCTTAATTCTTGCTTCCTAATTCTTAGTTCTTATATTTGCTTCTTAGGTCTTGATCTTTGCTTCTAGTTTCTTCTTGTTACCTCTTAATTCTTGCTTCTTTGTTTCTACTTTCTTTGTTTCTTAGTTCTTGATTGTTGCTTGTAGTTTCCTTGTTACATCATAATTTTTGCTTCTTAGTTTCTATTTTTTTTGCTTCTTAATTCTTGATTATTGCTTCTAGTTTTTTCTTGTTCCATCTTAATTCTTGCTTCCTAGTTCTTGTCTCTTGTTGCTACTTAATTGTTACTTTTAATTTCTTTTTGATTCATTTTAACTTGTGTTTCTTGTTTTTTTTATTATTTATTGCATTTGATTGCATCTTAAATTGTGTTTTTTGTTGCTTCTTGTTGCATCTTAGTTCTTTCTTCTTCTTGTTATTTATTGCATCTTAAATCATATTTTTTATTGCTTCTTGTTGCCTCTTAGTTCTTATTTTCTTTTGTTATTTGTTGCATTTCATTGCATTTTATTGCATCTTAAGTTGTGTCTCTTGTTTTGTTTTGTGGCACCTTAATTCTTACTTCTTCTTGTTTATTATTACCTCTTAACACTTACCACCTTCTAGTTCTTGTTTCTTTTATCACTATTGTTGTTCTTTCTTCTTATTTATTTATGTTTTTTAAAGATATAGTGATTATGAATTTTTCTTACTTTAAACTTGTACTTCATATTTTTGTTGCCTTAAATCTTTGAAGGTTGAGCTATATTGTTCATTCACTAAAAATTAATTTCCTTCATTGTATATGTAAGCACTTAAAGCTGGAATGAAGTTATTAGAGGCTACTTACAATATTGGAAAAGCAACTTCTTCACATTTTCGTAAGGAATATAGGTCTTAGAATGTGTAGAAATATACATTTACAGAATGTTATTGTGATATGTTTTGTGTTAGTGAATAATAAATGTCATTGAAAAGAGTCACATTTTTTCTTACATTTTCTTTCTTCAATATAACTATCTCTTGTACATTTTTAAAATCACATGTACTCAGTATTTATTGGATGGAGTCATTCATTCAATTGCTAAACCATGTTGATGCATGATTGCAACACCTCAAGTCAATTTAGTATGTATGGAATGTGATTGTAGTTTATAACAAAAACTACTATAAACCTCAAGTCACCCCAGTTACAAATATTACTTGCTTGAGTCATATTTTATAATATATCATAGTCAAAATATGACTCGTTGTAGTTATATAAGACTCACAATCATATTATTAATGTGACTCTATACTTTTAAAATTATGACTACATTCAATCATAAAATTACAAGTAGTATTCCATGTGAACTACTACATGAGCTAAAATATGACTTACATTAGTCATATTTCACATCAATAAAATTATAACTCATGGAGGTTATATTCCACATCAAGAAAAAATTATGACTTTCTAGAGTCATTTTTACATCAACATGTAGAGCATATGACTCATAAGAGTCATTTTTCATAATCACAAAAAATATGACTTACGAGATTCATTTTTCACATCAACCAAAAATATGACTTATGAAGGTCATATTCCACATCAACAAAAAATATGACCCACTAGAATCATTTTTACATCAACATATAGAGAATATGACTCATGAGAGTCATTTTTTACATCAACCAAAAATGTGACTCATTGAAGTCATATTCCACGTTAACCAAAAATATGACTACATAAAATCATATGCTACATGAACCAAAATATGACTCAATGTAGTTATATTCCATGTCAGCCAAAAATATGACTACATGGAGTCATATGCCATGTAGAATTTTTTTTCTTTTGCTCGGGTAGTTCAAGGAAAAGTCAAGACTCTAAGGATAGTCAACATATACACCACATAGGCAATATACGGCTAAGTATACCCCCAAAACAAATGACTACAAATATGACTCATGAAAAATTTGACTAGTCGGTAATGACTAGGCCCAATCATATCACGCGTCATCTACAGTGTTTTCTGCTTAAGTTATATTTTGAGATTTTACGACTCATTGTAGTCATTTTTTGTAGTCATAAAACACCTATTTTGTTGTAGTGTACATTTCGCTTCTGCAAATCTCTCCTAACCTTCACTATGTCTTTCTTCCCAATTATGTTTTTTAGGAAGTTTTTTGCAAGGTTCATTTCACAATGCATGACGTCTAATAAGTGGCGAATGAGGAGATACTACGCCATTGTTAACACATCATTCAAGAGATTAGGTTTGGCTTCATGTCACTAAAAAGCCATTAGTCTTGACATCCCTTTCTCAAAGGAAACCAACTTGGTAAATTCGAATCAAATGAAAGACTCCTCAGGCAAGAACACCAAAGACAGAGTCTAAACTACCTTTGTTCTTGCGTTGCTATTCTTTTGTAGTCATTGAGAAAGAAATGGAACTCAGTAGTCATCCAATTGGATTGGTTTTAGCCTGCCAGTAATGAATGACGTCTATAGTGCTCCTGATAGTCCTCTCAGTCTTGTGAAAGTCATTTAAAATGACTAAATCACTCCTACCACTATGATATAACTTTTGTGCTACTTTTGATAGTCCTCTACATCCCCTACAAGTCATACATTACTTCAGAAATAGGGTTTCCGACACTCACCTTCTAGTACGGCAATCTATAGAGAATGCTCAGTCACTTCACACTGTGTACTTTTGATGGATCCCCTACATCACCCTCTCTATTTCTAGCTTCTCTCCAGACCTCACACTCTCGTGCATGCTATAGTTGCTCTTCCACAATTACAGCTCGTGGCTTAGGCCGGTTTTCCAACTAGCCATTGAAGTAGTCTTTCATTTCTTTCGACTTGTACGGATGATCTTCAGGTAGCCAACGGCAAGTGCCTCCGTATGTCTCCTTATTGAGCTCAGTGGAATGCTCTGCGCCCAAGTCCATACCGCACCAAGGACACGCGGCATACCCTTGATGGGAAAAACCTCCCACTGTACCATAGCTGGGAAAGTCATGGATGGTCCACAATAACATAGCACGCACTTGGAATGCCTTGCAGCCAACATCCTTTGTTATGTCGTATGTTGGAACCCCCACCTACAACTCCAACAATTCCTCAACAAGGGTCTCCAAGTATACGTCAAAGACCTCAGTTGTGACTAATTCCCTTCTGGGAATCAATAAGGCCAACAAGATGAAAAACTTCTTTGTACTCAACTAGGGGGGCAAATTATAATTCAACAATAGTACGGGCCATGTTGACCAGGACGACCTATTCTACTTGAAAGGATTCACGCCATCGGCTGCAAGGGCAAAGTGAGCATTGCGGGCATCATCTCCAAACGTTGGATCCACATTATCGTAAAAGTGGCGCCAAGCTTTGGAGTCACAAGGATGCCTTACAAGGCCGTCCCCTCCTATCTAGTTGCTTTGGTTCTCTACATGCCACAACATCAACTTGGAGATTGAGGGGCTCTGGAACATGTGTTGGAGTCATGGAATGATGGGAAAATGACGAAGCACCTTCACAGGAAAGGCTCGCTGATCTTCATCTCTATACTTATGGCCACCATACTTCAAGCACTACAAGTCATGCTCATGTGGACCCCGAAATAGCACATATCTTCTCTTACACACATGGATTGTGTTGTACGTCAATCCTAGCTTTGCGGTGAGTGACTTTGCAGCATGGTATGTTTTAGGCAACACATTCTTCTCTACCAGGAGATGGAGGTGCAAAATGTTGAAAAATTTGTTGGCACAGTGATTGCTCACCCCATGCACGGTGCACAAATTCATGAGCAACACTGTCGTTGCCAGCTTGCTTGATTGAGCTCCATCATAAAGATTCTCCATGGACTCGTCTAACACCCTTGCATCAAAGTTGAAATTCGTCCCATCTCCATCAATGCCCATGTTCTCAACAACCTCCTCCTTGTGACATTCTTCTTCCATGGCTATGTCGTCCAAGTCTACTTCCCCGCAATCTTCATGGATGGGGTCTGTTGTAGCAAAGGCATCACGAACTTCCTCATGAACTCAGTCAGGTGAAAATGATAGGACTGGCAGAAGTTTATAATCATCAACATTCATAAAGGATGGCCATCACACCTATCCTCCCGAGAAAGAATTTCAACTCGAATCGACTTGAAATTGAATGCTTACCCAAGCAACGCAGACGAATTTTCCACCTGTGAAAATTGAGAGGACGTCTCTTCTTGCGTTATAGAAGAGATCCAGAACATGCAAATAGAACTCCATGCAGAGTTTCATATCGTAGATCCTATACTCTAGCTCATTGTACAAACCCGGCTTCTGTCACTTGGTGATCTTTGGAACATCAAACCTCCTTGGAATTGATTTTGGCTTAATCCTTGCACCTTTCTTCACTTAGAAGATCAAGTGCACATGCACCTTCGTGCAAGTGGCACTTGCAGCCAGGTTTTCCAAGCGCTCGATAGGTGCAGGGAGATACTCTGAGAAATGCGCTACGTACAATGCGCCGAATTCCCCAATCCTAATATGTGCCCTCAGGTCATCATCTATCTACTGGTCGCCACAAATGCATAGCCACACCTCCAGGTCGGTCATGCAAGGATCATCCAACTTCATGAGGAGATCCATGAACGCAAGGAAGTAGGGAGAGTCTCCAGGAGCGGTCTCCTTGTTGATGACTCCTGGAATGTTTCGGAAGTCGATCAACGCAAGCTTGAGGGAGTCACCCATGGCATCGTTCTATACGTCGTTGCCCCAAGACGATAGTATGTCGTCCTTCGTGTCGTAGGGTCTCAAGTATGATGTAGCGTCTAGCTTCTCGTACTTCCCCTTGCTTTTCAGGAAAACCTTGAAGAACTCGGCAGCTTATGGTGAAATCTCCTGGTAGCTTTTGTTCTTGTTCGCTGGTCTCTTCACCTGCGAAAAGAACTCTTCTTGGGGAGCCATTAGAAGGAGTTGTTTGGTGGCCTTCGTAACGTCATAGTTTTTCTTGAAGGCCTTCCACTGCTCCTTTTTGTAATCCCTGTCACTATTGAAGAATCCTAGGCTCGACTTCTCGAAATACAAGTACTTCCTGACAGCTTGCTTTTGTTTATTTTGCTCAAGCCATTCCTTCGTGCTATAGAAATCCACAATGACTTCCAAGACCTTCTTGATGGTCACTTTCGAATGAGGATGCTCCCTTCCTGGCGTTCTATTCAATAAATGCAACGCCAACTTCTTGAGATTAGACTCAAGTGTGTTGCCTAACCATTTGAAGAACTCCCGGCTTATCACCCCATCTTTCTCTGCATCCCAGTTTTTTGTATCCTTGTATGGCAACAAGGATTCCGGATCAATCAATAATCCCTGCGATTGGCTGGATATGACCTCTTTCCACAGACCATGCACTTCATTTGATGTGGTGATGATCTTGATTTCATTGTGGATGGATATATCCGGCACTTTTTTCTTGTTCAATGCGCCCTAGGACTTCTTGACATCGATCATCATGAAACGAAGTTTCATGGCGTCATGAAACTCCTGTACCAAAACAGGAACACGGAAGAAGTGAGCCACAACCAATCAATGATACAATGTACTAGTGTGAGTGACTCAGAATAAAGAGGATTCAAATCAAGTCGATACGAGTTGAATGGAGGGGTATACCGTCCACTTCTTGGCCATAACCAAGTCTCGAGGCGTCCGGCTTCGGACGGCTACAGTTTTCCCCAACTCCGTCGGCTCTTTTGGGGGAGGCAGACGGTCCAAACTGATCCACACGTTTCTCGCGCTAAGTATGTTCGTCGCCCACGTTGGCATATAGTTCTGGAAATGGTTCACCCTGTTATAATATGCTGAAATTTTCCGAATGATCCTCTCATCCTTATTCCAAACAATGAAACAGTCTCATTCCTTGAACTTCTCAAACTTCTGCTCATCCTTTGGAATGGCCTTCATTCTCTTCGATGCCTCAACGCTATGCTGACCATTTTGCCATTCACCATCCAAAATTTCCTGGACTTCACGTCTCTGTAGTCCAAGGGCCTGGATGAGAGATTCTGAGGCATTGCGTAGAGAGTCATCTTCTTGTCTAGATCAAGCATCTCCAGGAAGAACTTTAGCGACGACATTACCCCCTTTTCTTCTAGGCATTGAATGTTCAAATTCTCAGGAAGAGTCTCCAGCTGTTCAATCGGGATAGTAAATTTCTTCTCTATCCCGAAGACGTAAGAGTCCGTGCACGATGTCCAGTATTCTTCATAAATTTTCTTAGGCTCGTCGTAATTTAGCCCTTCCTGGCTTCCTTGTATGTCCTTTGGAAGCATAGTGAGTGCGGACGCCATGCTGTCCTCTTCTAGAACCTTCACAACCGCGTCTGCAGTGGCCTTACCCCGAGTCTTCGTGCCCACAATGGCGTTGGCAGAGGGTGTACCCGAGCGTCTCTCTAGGTGGTTTTCTTCTTCGTCTTACTGCGCCCAATCTTCGTCGTCTCGACGACGAGGGAACTGTGGCTCCCTCCCGCTGCATTGTAAGATTCAGCTTCAGTTATTCAAATGCTTTGAAGACCGCATTGAGTCATGACGCTAGTGTCTTCAGCAGGAAGGGCCCTCTATTCTTGGAAACCCACCTCTTCTCCTCAATGTGATTCACAATATTTTTCTAAAGCTCATTGAAGTCTGAGTCCTCAAGGCTTCGACATGTAGCGGATATCGAGAAGACGGAGATCTTCAAAGGTACGACATAAGAGAAGACGTATTCATCAACTTGATCAGGGCTAATCGTCTTGCACGACACGATCAACATATTCTTAGGACCAATGCTGACTTTTGTCACAGTTTCATATAATGAAACCAGAAGCATCGTTGGATAGTTCTTGTACTTCGTTGTGAAGCTCAAATGACCAGATGTTGGCGTCAGGACAATACTCTAGTACTCGACGTGCTCTGGCTCATTCCACGTCCAGCAGTCGCTGAGGATGAGTTCGTCTCCATAGTCCTCGAGGTTCTCTTCGCCTTCTATTATGAATCTTCGGAAGTGTGTTTTCAGCTTTTCAATTTGGTCCTCCATTTGTGCACATAGATCAACTCTCTATTTAGAGTTTAATTTGATACGAGTTGAATTTGATAGCACTCAAACAAGTATTTTTAAAATCTTATTGTTTTTTCTTATGTTGTTCATGCTTGTTTTTAAATTTAGATTTCGTTGAGTTGTTAATTATATTCTAGAAGTTTTTGTATTTTTGATTCAAGTCATATTGACTTGAATGTTCAGATGAGTGACAGTTTTTAATTTTTTAAGTCAATTTCTTGTCGCAGTGTTTCACTATGGATCGGGTTTTATGATGGGTTATATGTTTTTGTGGTTTGGATTTTAAGGTCTATGGGGCTGCTCTTTTTTAAGATACAAAACATCGTACATTTCAAGTCGATACGAGTTGAATTTGTTTGCGTCACTTCTAATTTTTTGTGAGATATGTGTGTGTAGTTTAGGATATTTGAGAATCATATGATTGTTCAAGTCGAATCGACTTGAATCTATAATTCATTATTGATGCTATTTATTCTTGTTATATAATTGACCTAATAATTCAAGTCTATTCGACTTGAATTTTTTGCGTTACTTCGAATTCTCTAGTGCAATTGTGGTTTTTTTGCTGAGGGTATTTGAGAATCAAATGAATGTTCATGTCGAATCGAGTTGAATCTGTAATGCATTATTGTTGTTCTGTACTTTCCTCATATAATAGAGCTAGAAATTCAAGTCAATGCGACTTGAATTTCTGTGGATTCCTTATACCATTCTACAATAATAGGGTGCCTTCGAGTTGAACTAATGTCGAGTTGAATTTGCATCGACTTGAATTTCTCTGGACGTGAAGGCCCCCATGAATTCAAGTCAATGCTATTGCATGTTCAAAATAGGTAGAACTATATCTATGTGGGGAAGTCCTAAATCTCAAAAATGGGACAAAATGCACCTAAAGCATTAGGAAATGGACTATAGGAAGGATCTTAGTATCTCTAAGCAACCCTAAATGACAGGGTCAGATGAAGAACAATGGATTGCAAGACTTAGAAACAATGAAAACAATAATTATATGAAACACAAGAAGGAGCTTACCATCTTTTTGAGAAAATTCTGAAATTTCCATCACGTTGGTGTGGCTTCACGTTCCTGTACTAATTCAGTAAGAGGATTTGACGTCCTACAATCTGAAATGCAACATCGCAAACAACGAGGTTCATGAGAACAATCTGTGCACAAGTCAAAGAAAGCAAAATACAGTAATGCAAAGCAAGAAAAACGAATGCGCAAACAGAACTTTTCCAATGCACCTACAAAACTTAGATCTGGACCAAACAAAGAAGTTCACAGAGAGACACTGAGTAAGACATGTTGCACGTAGGCAAATGAAAGTCCAAAACCCTAGCAAATGTGGAAACACGTAAGCTTGAAATGCATCCTACAACTAGTAAGCAAATAATACAAAAACTTGGCATATAGTAATCATCAAACAAAAAAATCCAACAACAATGACAAGAAAGAAAAGAAACAAATGAAACTTACGACAATGAGGAAGCAGCTGAAGCAACTTTGCGGCACCACTTCAAGAACGAAACTCACGCAACCCTACACCGCGAAGCCTGCCTCACTACCTTCCTTCCATACTCGCACAATCCCTCAATGATGCACACAAAAATTTTGCAAACAAAACACAAAAAATGGTCATCCAAAAACGGAGGCATCGCAACGAGCAGGAAGTAGAGAGCAGGACTTGGAAATGACCAAGAAGACAAGAGGAAGCATTCATGCTGAACCCTAAACCTGCGGGGTACCCTATACCCATGTGGTACTTTGAAGTACCTTTTCTTTTTTAATTTGCGAGAAAGGGTCAAGATGTTGATTACTTAGAATTTGGTGAAGTATTTTATTTCTACAATCTACATCCATCTACCTTTTGGACCAAAAAATAATTTTCAATAATTTTCATGTACTTTTTCATCCAAATTTGGCTACTTCATCCACCTTTTCAATAGAAATGGAAATGTTCTTGCGAAAAAAGATTTCTTTTATCTGGTATAAAGTACACATTCATTTTGAAAATTCTTAAGTAGAAGTAGGTCCAACATTACAAGGAGAATGGAATCATCAATACATGGCTTGAACATGGATCCCTAAATATAGAAATCTTACTCGTGAGATTGTTCTAGCAAACCTAATGTTGTCAAACAATTTATTTTGAAAAATAGTGAAATTTGCATTCATTAATGAAATGTGCATAGTATTTCTTCAAGAAAATGCTCATATTGCCCAAAAAAGAACATTACTCATATTAACTTTCACATCAAATGGAATGAATGAAAGCTTAACATGTGGACATAAATGCAATCTTCTACAAAAAAATATTTGAAAGTTTCATTTGAATATTTCGAAGATTTAGATTCAACAAAAAAATTCACTTCACCATGCACATCCACTACATGCTTGAACAAATCATTGAGCCCCTTGTTGCCTTTGTCCACTTGCATATATATAGATTTTTTTTTCTTACAGTGGCCTTAAATATTGATTGGCTTAATTTCTAAACCCTAAACACTATCCACATTGACCATTTTATGTAAGGTTTGACTTTGGCATAGTTTTCCTCTAAATCAAAAGTTCCTTCCACGTATGGAAAGAGAACTTGAAGAATGACAAGAGGAAGATATAGAAGACTGTTCAATTTTCGAGGGCATTTAGGAGTTATGAAAAGCAAAGTAAACCTTGTCATCTTGTCCAATTTTTCTCTTTGAAGTTTGTGAAAATGGAGTTAAAAAATGGATCCTATACACATTATTCTTTATTAAAAGGATAAATAGATACTATGATTGGAGTGCCTAAAAAAACACATGCTTCATAATTACTTTAACAATACTAATGTAAATGAAATTAACCAATCTCTCTAGATTTTGACCAAAATTTATTCTATAAGGAATCAATTAAAGAAATTATTTAAAACTTTAATTTGTGCTTTTTCTATGCATGTGCATGAGCTTGACCATTCTGACTTTTTTTCCCAAACATTGATTAAAATCTTAATTATATTCCCATGAATGGAATTTTTTTTTCCATCATAAAATGAAATTTCCAAAAATCTTGCCCAAAACTAAGATCATAGGGACCAAATCAAACCTTGAGTTGTCTCCCAAGGGAACACTTGGGACATTTGGATTAAGGGGTTGATGAAAATAGAACAAGTAAAAGGTTCTTGAACAAAAAGCAATCCACCTAATAAAATTGAGGAATTAAAGAAGTTCTGAAATCAATTGGAGTGAATTTTTTAAGATGACCGCATTCAAATGGAAATTTAAAAAAATCTTGTTATGACTTCCACAACAATTCTCTTTCATATGGTTGATTGTATTTAGAATTTTGAAGAACTATTGTAAGCGAGACAAAGTTTTAGGGTAAAAGAGAAATTTGTATTAGTATGGCAATTACATTTGTTTGTTGATTTAAAAAAATTTGAAAGGCACTTTTGAAGGGTAACTACAAAAATAAAATTCTTTACTTTCTTCCCTAAAGGTAAAGGATTTGGTTTGTGTGAGGTTTTGAAAGGCCTATATGTACCATAATTGAAGACTCTTAAGCTTACTATTATATCTCATTTTTCAATGTTCAGCAAAATTTGCCTATTTCACTTCATTTCAAATCCAGAAATTTGTCTTTTCATTATATATTTCCTTGGGAAATGTTCCCAATAGGTTCAATAAAGTTTGTTCTTGTTTTTCAACATTTTGAATTTAACCCCTAAAGGACCATTCTCCCTTTAGGGGACAAATGAGATTTTGGGTAGGTACCTACGGTCTCAATTTTTGTCCTGATTTTGTGAAACTTTTTATGAAGATAGAAAAATTGATTAACTTCGTGAGAATACAATTCTTTTTTCATTTGGTGCCCAGGAACAAAAGTTATGCCCACATAAGCCCAAAACAAGGGAGAGGGGGCAACAAAATAAAGTTTCAAAAATTTGAATTTTTTTATTTTTATTTTTTTTCCCCTTATAGATTGTATTTTGGTCTACATGGAAAGCTTTTATTCATTCCATTTGGATTTGTTATGAGAAAGTTTTAGACAATCTTGTTTTTTGGACACTTAGAGCATCTTCCTAAGAAAATAACTTATAGGATTCATTTGTGAATGCAATTTTCACAATTTTTCCAAAATCAAAGGTCCTTACCATTTCATTTGCCTCCTAGAACAATCTCACCATTGGGATTAGTGAATTTTAATTCTATCTTAGAGATATTAATAATTTGGATTTTCTTTCTATCTTGTATCTACTTCTACTAAACAATTTTTTAAAGAATCAAATTTAATTCTTTTTGTATTTTCTTTTTTCAACATTGAATGTCGTGTAACACATAAGAAATAATGGAGTGGTGTATGGGGATTAAACATCATTGATAAAGGTAATTTGGAAGTGAAAGATAATCATCAACCTCATTTTACATGATCTTCAATATAAATTGGAAATTCCAAAATGTAGCCCTACTCATTATGTAATGAAGTACATAATTACTTTTACATATTTGTATACATCAAATGCACATACTCAATGCAATTCCAAATTCCGCATATTAGGTACTTGAGCATTTATACTTTTGAGATTTGTTTAGGCATACAATTGCATACCATATCATTGAATCAGGGTTGACAGGACGTTTGGACGTCCGGACGCAGACGCAGACGCGGGGTCCACAACATCCGATGACAAGCGAACTAATGGACGTTCCCGCTGTCCGCCGCTGCCCGTCTGCCCCGCCTGTCCGCGACCCCGTCCGCCACCCTGTCCGTCGAGCGGACGGGCGGACGCTCACTATGTAGTCGCAGCAACTTTCACTTGCAATTTCTGAATTCGTTTTTTAGAATTTTGGAGCCTGTAATATATCGTTGGAAAGGTCTTGGAAATACCTTTCCAATGGTATATCACACGCCCCCAAATCAAAAATCTCCAATCGGAAATGTCAAAAGAAGTTTGTTGCTTCAAAACATGGGCGTCGGCCTTGGTATCCGCCCGTCCGCCCGCCCCCCGTCTGCCAAGCGGATGGGCGGACGGGCGATTAGCTGGGCGGACGCTCACTATGTAGTCACAGCAACTTTCACTTGCAATTTCTGAATTCGTTTTTTAGAATTTTGGAGCCTATAATATACCGTTGGAAAGGTCTTGGAAATACCTTTCCAATGGTATATCACACGCCCCAAAAATCAAAAATCTCCAATCGGAAATGTTAAAAGAAGTTTGTTACTTGAAAACATGGGCGTCCACTTTGTTGTTCGCCCTCTTGTTCGCTAGGCGGATGGGCGGACGGGCGGATGGTGAATGTAGACGGCCGGACGGCGAACGGGGAGGAAAGGCAGGAGGGAAAGGTGGGCATAAGGGGCCATTGGTGGAATTCAACCTATGGTGGACTGGCGGACGAGTAGATAGGCGGACAGGCAGACAGTCGGACGGGCAGATAGGCGGATAGATGGACGGGGAGGAAGGCGGGAGCAAGAGTTGGATGTGAGAGTCAAGTGTTTTCAATTTGGTGGAGGTCGGCCCACAATGGACGGACGGACAAGGGAGAAGATGAGAGGGAGAGTTGTTTTTAACTTTGTAGAAGTAGGCAGATGAGCGGACGAGTAGTGCATGCAATGCATGGTGAATGAAGAAAGCTATAGAAATTATGTCTTTAATATGTTATATAGTGAGGCACTAAATCAATACAACTATGAAAAGTGTCACCAAATAGCCTCTTCTTTGGAAAATCATTTGATTTGTAAACAAAAAATTCAAATGGATGCATAATTAAAAGGAATTTAGTTTTACATTGGTGTTTTTTTACAAGTTTGCCATATCAACAATACTTTTTGGCTAATAGCAAAAGATATTCAAAGTCAAAATTGTAACAATTTAATTGGATTCAATTTCTAATTGATTTCTATGCCTTTGAAGGAAAGTAATTAATTCCTAAGGTCTCAAAGGCCCTACACTCTTATAGAGGACTCTTGTGAAATATGATCTCAATGAAATGATTTATTTTTGAATTTTTATCCAAGATTCTTCGCTTATTAGCTAGATTTTTCAATAGAAAATATTATAAAATTAAAATCGTTAGTGCCAAAATTTAAAGTGAAGAAAATGAAAGCCCAAGAATCAAGTATAGCAAGACAAAAGAAAAGTTTTTTTTTCTTTAAATACAAATATCATGCAATGTATGCACTTAATGTTATCAAGATGATAACATTGCTCCCATACATTTTTATACTAATCTAGTACAAATTCCTATGGTTAGATATAAAGTTAATTTATAAAGTTTTTTGCTCTTCACAATAGAAATGACAATTTTGAATGATATTTGATAGAAAAAAAAGGCTTAGGACTTTGCGAGTTCAAGATTTAAAAAAATCCTAGGCCTACACAACTACATAAGCAATTAAATCAATATTGTAAATTTATAATCTACAAGATATGATATTATGAACCTTCTCGTAAAATCATTTGCGAAAAAGTCTTGAGATGAAATGGACTTGTAATCATTGGAGTATGACCTACTTATCTCAATTATTGTATTTGAATTTTGAAAGCTCATCATATTTGAAGGTCAATCACATTTTACACTACCTAAGCCCTAATATTTTAGGGTTGTGATAAATTTATTGATGGTTTACAATTTAGGGTGCACACATGTATACATAAGTATAAGCATGTATGATAAGAACGTCCATTTCATTTTTATTGTATAAATGCTTACTTTAATGTAGTCCATATCATATCATATAAAATTATATTAAAGTACTTAAATCATTTTGAGCATCATCCCATAAATGTTGTAATAGAATAATGAGATAATATAAATTCTTTTAGAATATTTATGTTGGTGTTTTACACTATCAATGCATTCTATAACAAAAATTGATGAAATACTCTAGGTTATAATCCAATGATCCACAATTGTGTAGTAGCCCATAATAAAGTAAATCTTAAGAACAATTGAAACCTAAATGACAAAGATAGTAAGATCTACATATGCATCACATTGTCATGATTGCATTCTAAACTTCAAATATTAAAAAATAGAACATATTTCACACATCACACCACTACTTTTGAAAACTCCTACAACGTTATAAGTTAATATGTACAATTGAGGGATCTACAATTCAGATTTCTTTTGTAGGGTATAGGGTTTAGGGTATAGGGTATAGGGTTTGGAAAGCATGTTTAAATGTAGGGAGGAAAACCTGGAATTATTCTTTTCTTACATTAATATTGCATTGGATACTTGTCGCATTAAAGAGTCTTTTTTTGGAAATTAAGCTGCAGTTCTGCACTTTTCAGAATTAAATGTAATAGAACTGCTGGCGGACAGAGGTCAAGTAGGTTAGATAAGGAGGCGGATGGCATGATGTTGGCTCAGAAGGTCGGGGCGGTCGGCAGTGGCGGACGGAAAGGCTCGTGGTGGACGGGAGGGCGGACGACCAAACACCAAGGCGGACGCTCACTTTTTGAAGTACCAAACTTCTCTTGGCATTTCCGGTTGGAGATTTTGGTGTTTCAAGGCGTGTGATATACCATTAGAAAGGTATTTCCAAGCCCTTTCCAACGGTATATTACGTGCCCCAAAATTGTAAAAAACCAATTTGGAAATTCGAACTAAAAGTTGTTGGTACTACATAGTGAGCGTCCGCCCAACTGATTGCCCGTCCGCCCGTCCGCCAAGCGGACAGGGGGGGCGGATGGGAGGGCGGACGGCTAGGCGAACAGCCAAACACCAAGGCGGACGCTGACTTTTTGAGGCACCAAACTTCTCTTGGCATTTCTGGTTGGAGATTTTGGTGTTTCAAGGCGTGTGATATACCATTGGAAAGGTATTTCCAAGACCTTTTCAACGGTATATTACGTGCCCCAAAATTGTAAAAAACCAATTTGGAAATTCGAACTAAAAGTTGCTGTGACTACATAGTGAGCGTCCGCCAGCTGATTGCCTGTCCGCCCGTCCCCCAAGCGGACGGGGGGGGCGGACGGGAGGGCGGACAGCTAGGCAGACAGCCAAACACCAAGGCGGACGCTCACTTTTTGAGGCACCAAACTTCTTTTGGCATTTCCGGTTGGAGATTTTGGTGTTTCAAGGCGTGTGATATACCATTGGAAAGGTATTTCCAAGACCTTTCCAACGGTATATTACGCGCCCCAAAATTGTAAAAAATCAATTTGGAAATTCGAACTAAAAGTTGTTGGTACTACATAGTGAGCGTTTGCCAGCTGATCGCCCGTCCGCCCGTTTGCCCGTCTGCCCATCCGCTCGTCCACCTGACCGCCCAACCCGTTCGCCTTCCACCTAAAGCCGCGCCCGTCCGCCCTTCACCGTCCGCCCTGCCCGTCCGCCCTCCACTGTCCGCCCCGCCCGTCTGACATGACCGCGCCGTCCGCAAGCGGACGACGCTAGGGACGCTACATCCGCTGGAGTCCGTGCGTCCAGACGTCCGGACGTTTGGATGATGGACGTGAATTCGGGGCGGACGTTCGAATTTGTCAACCCTACATTGAATAGACTCTTGAATGGAAAAAAAGAACGTGAACATAAATATTATAATTGACATTGGAAATTAATGCCCCAAAACTATAGCATGTCAAAAACATCGTATGACCTCAATCTAGATTGAAACTTATTGAAACTTACTCATATAATATGGAAACTTACTACCTATGTGTGAATGTAAATTATAATTGACATTGGAAATTAATGCCCCAAAACTATAGCATGTCAAAAACATCGTATGATCTCAATCTAGATTGAAACTTATTGAAACTTACTCATATAATATGGAAACTTACTACCTATGTGTGAATGTAATTTTCCTTCAATCGGTGTCGAGGAGCTAAAGTTATGGCACACTCAAACAACCAAAAGTTGAATTCTATTGGTACCAAAAAAATCTAGAAGAACATGAAATTAAATTTTCAATTTGTTATCCTTAACCCCTTTAACCCTTAACCCCTAAATGCCTAAGGCACCAGATTTTGGCGTTTTAGGGTCTTTGAAGTTAAGTAGAGCCCAACGAAATTGCTATTATTATTAGTTTATACTTGTGAAAAACTCTTTTTGAAGTCTAGTTTTTAGGATAAAAAAACTAATCTTAAAAATGAAGGATTATGATTTTTCTATTCAAGATTTTGTGCAAGGATGCCCATTGCCATTTTGGCCTCCTATAGTGTTGAGGGCTATTGGAAATGAGCCTCAAATACACGAGATGTTCGAGTAAAAATTACATGAGAACTATAGTTAAGAAAATTGTAGAATACATTTTGGACAACCGTCAATTGATTGGCATTATGCATGCTAAGCCCTATAAGCTCATATTTTTTTAGTGTCCAACTTCTTAGAGTTGACATGCACAAAGAGAATTGATAAATTTTAAGACTCTAAACACCCACATGATTAGTCATCATAATATGTCAATCCATATGTGATATTGTTATATTTTCTTTTCCCATGTGATCTCTAATATGTCTAGTTTGAATTTGTACAGTTACAATTACAAAAAAATTGCTATACCTTATGAAAATGTTGATTTATGGTACAATTTAGAACAACTTTCAAGAAGCTCCAAACAGGCCTTGGGCATTTAGGGGTTAAACCCTATACCCTAAACCCTTAAACTTTTAAACCGTATACCGTATACCCTAAGAAAGAAAAAAACAAAAATTCCTCAAACCCTACAGCAAAAACTCATGCCATAGTAGTGCATGAACTGACAACGCACATAGTCCACCCGCATAGATAGAGCATATGTATTTCCTGAAGTTATTTTTAACATCTACAAAAAGTGGTTTGAAATTCCTTCCGAAATCCTTGGACAAATAAGTGGAGCATTTGAAATGCTAATTGAAAAAAGTGTATACCTACATTATGTGTATGCGCATGCATTTAGATAGCCAACTAAAGCAACAATGCAGCTACTTTCCAGCACGAGAGTATTCTCTTCCATTAATGAGGAATCTGGCTACTTTTTCGAAACAAAATATTCCCTGATAAAAATACCCCATGACTATAGCCAACTATTGGAAAGTTGTCCAGGAAAACCAAGCAATCCCGCATATGCCTTAATCAGAATCACCGAAGTCTGTACATTTAATGCAAGTCTCTTAAAATATCTGTGGGCCATGCGTGGATGACCATTTGAATGCCCCTCCAACTTCTCCCGCGGAGATTCTCCCGCCTACGGGCTTTGCTGTGTCCACTCTCGGGCGAAAGACTACACCATTCTCTTCCTCATTGCTTGATTGTTCTCTGCTCTCTTGTGTTCACGTCCTATGTTTCAGACGTTGCGTTTGCGCTAGTGTGGAGTGCACCATTGGAGTTTGCCATTGCATTTGTGCTTGTCATCGGTTTCCCTACGATCAGCTACTCGATAGTTCTATAATTTTCTTGTCCGTCCTAAACATTTGGTCCTCCAAGCTGTGCTATTTCTTCATGGGGTTTCTTCAAATGCACATGACCATGATAGTACTCTCTGCTACTACGAAGATGTCTGGAATACCTTGCAGGATGATTGTTTTTTCTAAACCGCCTGAACATTCTTTTCATATCAATAGAGTTGAAAGTAGAATGTGTATTACATATTCATTCACATAAATTTTACAAGTACTGTGAAGTTCCTTTCCATTGCAATTGTAGAGCTTGGCTTCCACAATTGGTTCGGTGCGTGAATTGAAAACAGAACAATTCCCGTAAATTGCGCCGAATTTTGCGGAATTCATGTCCACAGGACTCCACTTCAATTCATATACAATAACGGAGATGATATCGGGGATGAAACTCGAAACATTATTCAAGTCGATTCGACTTGAATTAGAAGAATTTGAAGAAAATGAATCCCTACTTACTATTTGAATTTTCAGTAATTGCATTATTGAGGTTCAACTCGAGTTGAGTTGAATCATAGAAGTCAATACCTGACCTAATCAAAGAGGTCCTCGACGATAGATGAAAGTATCAGTGTAAAATTGATACGCGAGCGAGATGTAATGAAAATCACTATTTGACTGAATACTGGACCTAAACCATAATTTAACTTCGAGTGAATTGGATTCGTGAGAAGATATAAAGAGTCTCTAGTTCAACTTGAGTCGAGTTGAATTGATATGAAGTGGACGTTGAAGAATTTATAGGATTTCAGGTTAAGACAATGAGTTAGAGAATATGGGAAGACTTTTACATAATAGATCCGGATGAAAAGGTATAGTGATACTGATAGGAGAATTTATACTTTTCAACTCGAATCGAGTTGAATAAAATGACTTATTATGATATTGGAAGGATTGTATAGATGTGGAGTTCAGATTGGAGAAGTGATGGTTTAACTCGATTCGAGTTGAAGTGATGGTAAACTAGACTGTATTCTATCTCCGAATTCCTATGATATAGTAGATTATTGTGCGGATCAGTTTACTAGATAAGACTTGGGAGATGACAGCGTCTACGTTAGTTCTATACTCTATAAGGTAGAAAGACATTGGAGTTTCATCACTGTAATTTAATGAGTCGTAAGGATGTCCTATGTATAAATTATTTTGAAGATTATAGGTTCATTTGAAGGGACCCCAACAGAAAAAAGTACTTGCGGGATTCTGTCTTTACAGTACACTGAATTGGGGGAATATAGTGCCTCATAATTGATCTCTCTCAATGATGTGATTGGTCTGATTTATGATGATGAGAACACTCCATCGTCAACTACAGTGTTATATGTTTCTGTGAGAAATCAACTCGACTCGAGTTGACTTATCATATGCTATTGTGTATCGTAGCTATTATTTGATTTGGTGAATATTTCCATTGAGTTATTTGAGTGTCTTCAAATGACTGTGTAGGTATCATGGATGTTTCAGTTGATCCAATACGGGAGTACTCCTCCAATGAAGGGGACATTGAAAACGTTCCTAAAGTGACTCTAGAGATTCTTGACTGCGAAGGCATCCTACGACGTCTTTGGAGCACAAAGGTTGTCACCCTCCTAAATGCCACTGGTCGACTAGTGGCAGAGGAAATAGTTCACAACGTGAACTCCGGCTTTGTGCAAGGTTGTGATGGTCCCTTAGGAGATGCTTTTGTTGCTATCTAGATTTCAAAGTCTTTGCACATCGAAGATGTTCCAGAGGATTGGAGGTATTCTCTCTGTGCATGGCCCATTCAACAGGTGTACTTGAATGGGGCTAGCCTCCGTGATCACGAACTTCGTGATGACCACAACTGTCGACAAGTCAAACTATTGCAACCATCTTCTTTGCGGGCCAGACCGTACACAAGCTCGATTAGGAATCCTCCTCCTCCAGCTTGTGTGAAGTCGAAGGAATTGCTCACCCAAGAGTCCATCAATTCAATATCAAGCAAAGTCTGTTGCTCAAACAATTGTGTGCAACCTTTTTTGAGGGAGAAGATTCGGGCTTTTCGTGAACGCTTGTACTATAACTCAAGTTTTGAGTTCTGATACCACATGAAGTTGGACATTCATAGATAGGTCCATCGTGACTCTCAAGGGAAGAGGGTGGTCACTATAGAAGGTATTGATGTTTGTTTGGCCGCGTGGAGACATATTTTGGGGGTCCCGGAATCCACCTTCCATCGTTTTCAAAGGTACGTTGCTAAAGGAGAACAAGCTCATGCTCACGGTAATTTGGGCATGTAGAAGCCTCGGATGCACACATCACAAGTGACCGCGACATTGAAGTGTGTGCTTGAAAAGTCTGCAGACCATATGCCACATCGTACACACACTCTTCCAACTGGGGAGAAGGTGGTTTCCATGGTTTTGCCAGCCACCTTCAAATGGAAGGAGACTATTCCTGAGGTTAACGCAGCGAATGTTGTGTTTGGGTTGAAAGAAGTGTTGGCTTCAAGCATAAGCAAGATCAAGAAATTGAACTTCCCCAAGTATAGTGCTAAGGAGCCTGGAGATAATTTTGCACGTTGTTCTAAGTGTGATAGATTGCAAACTCTAAAAAGAACCGCAGCTATTGGGTTACAACAGAAATGGACCCACATTTTAGAGAAACATTTGGCCATACTCGAGCACATCGAGATCACTACTATACAAACCGGTACAGGTCTAGTGCATACCCTCACAAATGCTTGACAATCATGCATGACAAAATGGATCATGCAAAAACTACTTCTCTTGTGTTCTCACACAAGAGTAAACAACTTGATGGACTAATGAAGCTGCCGATTTCAGTTACGAGTATGATTGTTCACGGACATGGGGATGTGCGTTATGCACATTATGGTCTTGACATCTTTCTTCACGACTCAAACTACACATTGGGGTCATTAGCAAAGTTGTTATGGGATGTTGAACTGCCCCCAAAGTACTCATCCCACGAATTGTTTACTAGTTCGGGCTCTGCTCCCCTTTTTCAAGTAGTGCTACAAGGAGCGGACATTTGCAAATCATCACTTCAGCCACCACCCGAAGTCGGAATTCCAGCAACTACCCTTCCTTCGGTGTTGAATGTTCAAATGGACAATGCAACAAGAGACAATAAGAATAGATTTGTGTTTGCATTTTGGTCCCTTCTTGTTGCTAAGAAAATCTTTCGTGAGGTGTATGTCAGTTTCATGTTGATTGGTCACACACATGATGACATCGACGCGTTGTTTGGAAGGTGGAGTATGCAATTGAAAAAAGAGAACTTCCCCACCATCCCATCTCTTATGAAGTCCTTCATGGATGTGGATTCAATGCCTACAATTCCTCACCTTATTGAAGAAGTGCCAGATTTCAAAGCCTTCATAGAAGGCTTGATTCTGGAAGGGGAAGATGCACTTGTTGGCCATACCAAGGCACAACATTTCAAATTTTATCTCAACTCTATGGGGGTTCCGGTCATGAAGTACAAGAAATACTGCACGGATAGTGATTGGCTGCTTGAGGAAGTAGGAGGGATAAAATTATGGTGAGAGGACTCCGAAGGGAGGAGTCTATAGCCTCGTGTGGAGCCACTTCCTGTTGTACACCTTCCAATGTGGAGCGTGGATGATATTTACAAGGGAATATGTAGGTTCATCAAGTATTGAGAGTCATTATGCGATGAAGATGGAAGTGGTGAGTATAGGAGACAGTTCGAGCATTTGGTGTTCTATTGGCGGGCGGTGAATGCGGCCTTGAAGGAATCCATCGAACCTTCCGCTACATTGGTAGATGGCTTTTGGCCTTCTTCTCAAGTGGAAACAACGGAGGAGGATGAACTTGATGATGATGGTGAGGTTCGTGAGGAGTTTGCTGAGGATGATGCCTTCGTGGGGCAACTTTGCAATCATCCATTGCCATCTTTTCAAGTGGCACGTGATCTTTTTGAAGGGTACTTCATTGCCATTCGACTAGCTGATGGTGATACCAAGCATGTATGGATTGCCAGAGCCTTGTCTGGTCCTTTCACAAACCCGGAGCATCCTAATTGTGTGCACATTCAATACTTTCAGCCCACATCACGAGAGTGAATTATTCAAGAGTCCTATACTGGGTGGGATTCCACCAAAGGATTGTGTTGGAAAGTCGATGACACCCAGAATCCAGTGTGGGAGGAAACGAATTCTTTGATGACAGCATGGAAGTCAAGGGTGAAGAAAGACACCATAGAGTGTGTTCTGAAAATCCCGTTTGCTCAGGTCAATGTTATCAATGCAAGTTTGGCTACGTATAATGCTAACTGAGCATTTATGAGGTGCTTTGAAGGTAGTACATAGTATTTGAAGCTATGTTTGATAGTTCATGTTTGTTTCTTTATACCCTACTGTAGTTTTGTTTTGCCTTAACTATAAAGGATTTTATATGATTTTATATCATGTACTATAGAGTATATGATATAGATTGGCATAATATGATTTTATTTTATATATTTTTAGATGGACTATTGTCTATATTGTAAGTATGAAGTACCATGTGGAGCAATTGCACTTGTACTCAATAATGAATATATTAATTATTACATTATACATGTATAGGCAATTTCATTAAAATTGCATATGCCATGCGCCATTTTGACATAAGCAGCTGACGGACCTTGATTGTAGTAGTTTATGGTTGTGTTACGTAGCTGGTTTAGGGTGATTGTGGGTGTGCCTCATTGCTTCGCTTCATATGAATGCACTTTTTTTGTAGAATCTACAATAATACCACCATTTTAATGAAATTAACGGGAATTGAATTGTATCAGAGAAAAGGCCATAGATGTACTCGGTGAAAGTCTTGTCTATAGAGCTAGTACTATAGAATGATCATGGAATTTGGGATCATTGACCAACGTGCCCTGGCCCTCTTCTAGTTGGATATTTTGTTTCTAGTCAGGATGGACACAAGTGTAGGTGTTTTCATTAATTTTGTTTAGTTCTCAAGTAGGTGGCTAGCAAATAACCAAAATTATCCCTAATATGGCCCTTTGAAATAGATGACAATGGAGACAAGAATACCTTATATTTTCTATTTAGCAAAGTACTTTGTACATATATTGTTAGGTAGCCCATGCTTCTTACACTCTACAAAGGAGCTCATGATCCAAAGCAATATTCATGGACGAAATAAACAAACACCATTGAGCTACAGATGGAGATAAAAGGGGCACTATGCATTGTATTATATAATGCTTGCAACAATGAAAACTGTCCCGGAAGCCTTATCACAAGAAATCATATCAGTAATCCTTGTTGCTCTTCCTCTGCAATTCGATGTAAATTATCCACTGCAAATCTCACTTGTTGTCGTGGTGCAACGAAACTGTCTCCATCATTCTTCTTTGGTTTCCAAGATGCCATAATATTGTCTATTGAAACTTTGTCGGCTTGGGAGGCCGTTTGGTCAATCTTCCATCTAAATTTAGTCTTCGTGTCCCACCCTGTGTACAATCGTTGCACATCCTTGGACGTGCCACATGGTACGTACCATTGCATAAGAACTTCGCGAAAGTAATCAACAGTTGGATCAAATTGTGGATTCTCCACTGCCCTACCAAGCCACACGGGCTCATCACAATCCAATGTTGGTCTCACAAGTACGTAGAAACCTTCACAGAGGTCCGTGGCGACATTATACGTCCGTGGTGGCCTCCCTTCAAGAGTGCCAATATACGGGTCTTCTAATTGTAGCTCTTCTCGTGTGCTTCCATCTTACATGAAGTCCATCATAAAATCCCCTGGTTGTGGAGTTCGTGGCCAAAATCCTTGCTTCAATTCCTCGAAGTTTGCAACCTTTGGTTCAATTGTATCATGCATGGCATTCCTCACATCAGTCTAGTCTATAACCAACTGTGACATGCAGGCCTTGTACTCGGCCATTCCATCTTCGTTTGATACGTCTGTCCAATGTTGGATATACCCATCAAGTCCACGTAGAATCTCCAATAGGTTTGTCATTTTTCTAGGCTTCACGCATACAGGATCACCTTCGGGAAGTATAGGTTTATGATCAGCATCTTCCTTCCATAGCTTCAATCCGTCTTTGGGCAACCACGAAATGTCAATACAAGCTAGTTTGTACTGCATGATCGGCCACCCATTGTCATCCATGAAGAATTTGTATTGCCTTCCGTTAGAGTGACCCACTAGTTGTTTCTTGTTCATTCCAACATAAGGCTTAACATAAGCCTTGAAATTGGGTACCTCTTCTATCAAATAGGGAATGAATGGAACTTCTTCCATTTCCATGTAGGACTGCATCAACAATGGTAAGGTTGGATGGTCTTTCTTGCGGAGTTCCATGCTCCAACGCCCAAAAGATGCATCGATGTCATCATGGGTGTGTCCTACTATCTTGAATGACACGACCACCTCTTTTACAATTTGTCTAGCAACCAAGAGGGACCAGAAACAAAAGACATATCTATTTTTGTTTTCCCTCCAAGAATTGTCGATTTGAATGTGTAGTACCGGTGGCAATGGTCAAGCTTCAATAGGATGCAAAGGAACATTTCCAAACGAATGAACACAAACCGCACTCCCTTTGAGCAATGCCCAATACAAAGGTATGTTGCCCACCCCTCTAAACAATAATCGGGAAGACTTTGCGGGTGGGTCTTCTAAATCTCGCAACAATTAGGCAATGGCCCCCATAGTGAAGTTGCTGTCACTCGGGAATACATCGAAACTATAATGTGCATACTTGTTGTCCCCGTACCCATGTACAAACATTCCTGACACTTTCACAGGCAACTTCATGAGTCCATCCAGGGCCTTTGTTTTTCTGGCCAACACAGGACATGTTGTTTTTGAATGGTCCATTTTGTCATGCATGATGGATAGTAGTTGAGACGGTCCTAATTTGGATAACCATCTACTACGATAATAGGCGTGGCGACAGGTTTCCTGAAGAAACAAGTGCTTTTCAAAACACTTTTGAATCCTTTGATAGTCCTCTGATCTTGGAGCAAAGGAGGCTCGTATTTGCTTCAAGTTGTGACAGATGCTACATCTTGCAAAGGAGTCTCCCCTTCCTTTGATGACGTACTCGAAAAAATATTTTGTTCGAATCCTACTAAAGCAAGACTGCAATACGGGTGATGATCCCAATTCCTTGTTTGCCTACAATCCATGCAAGGCACGTCAACACTAGTTAGTACTCGAAGTCTTTAAGGGTTACTATAGGAAATGGATTTCTTACAAGAGAAAGTTGGAGGCCGTCCTATTCATCCCACATTATATGGTTCAAAGACCTCAAGCTCTTACCTCATTCACAGTTGCTAGTAAATCCTTCCATTGAGTACCGGCAGGAAGAACTTTGACATAGACTTTCTCGCCTGTGTCCAAAGTATGTGACAAGTGGGGCATGTGGTCCGCACTTGCCTCCAACAATGACCAAAGAGTCTGAATGGCCTGACCGGTACGCATCCTTGTTTTTTTTGTGTTCAAATTGCCTTAAGGAGACCCCTTCATGTCGGCCAGGGCCCGGGCCCTATATCTCTTAAAAGTGCCTAGAGGGACGTTGTGAAGAATCCTCCAAGTATGTGGACAGATGTCTATGCCTTCCATAGTGACAAGTTTCCTCCCCCGTACGCCTCCTTCGTGCATCGTCCTATGGACGTCCAGATTTTTGGTGGACTTGACCTAAAAAGTCTGATGGTGCATTTCAATGCGAAGTGCACGAATGGTGGTCAGAGAGAATTTTTGAATGCAGTCATTATTGCAGCAATGAAGACAACCGCGATGGACTCATTTGACAACATCTTCGCTCTCTTCTGTAGCACTGCGGCTGCATGAGTTCGTCTATCATAGCAGTACTAGCGTTTGCCCACTCTTCTACGACTTCCCTCTAATTCTTTATCTATAACAAGTCGTTTGCGAGCATGATCATATACGCTAACATACCCAATCCCACCATGATAAAACAACTGTCGCATTGGCCAACGCAAACAAGTGTCCCCGACACTTGGGTCCCCATTATATACCTCCAACACCATAATGCCAACATCATCCTCCCCTAATCTACTTTGCCCATCAATACACACGTTTGGACTTGGAGTAATTGTAATGACTTCGACGAAATCAGTACCATCTGTGTGCTTGGCAAGAAGTGCCTTACCTGACCATCCATCGCAATCAATGCCCTCGCAATCAAGGATGGGACGAGAGTCATCATCTACCGGAAAGGATTTCTCCAAGTTCACATCCTCCTCACATTCTTGGAACCCCTAGACATCACATTTCAGGGAATAGACTTTAAGACGTAGGCATTCAAAGCAAAAACTGTATCACTACAAGGAACCCATGCTTAGTAGAAAGTTTTTTGTGGTATACATTTGCTTCTATCTCAACATGAATTATGACAAGACAGAAGTCATGAAATCAAATACAAGCATGCGGAAATCACAAAAAATGAATCGTCAAAAACATGGGTTTCAAATAGTACATAAGAAACATGGTATAGAGTGTGCAATGAAGAACCTCATCTCCATCTGATTCGGACGACGAAGCCATACAAATTACTGGTTAGACAAAATAGATCGGCAAGTAATGGGAGTCCGGAGTCCATTGTGGAATACATCCCCGACATCGTAGACTGGAACATACACTCGACTCCCATGTCGCAATATAGAGAACCACCCTGCGTAATCCACATTACAATGTGCGGATTGAATGAAAACTTTGTCTACGGAAAGTACATGTCAAAAGCATAACAAGCAAATCAAAGAGCAAGACAAACTAGCATGTTCCATTCTTCCTAATAAATATGAATCATATTGGTGTCTTTCCATTCCACTATTCCAGTAGTAGCCATTCGATCGGGGGCTTTGAACTAGGGGAAGGAGCCAATAATCATCGAATGTGACAGGTCTAATTCTATCGACATACATTCTGGTATGAGAAATTAGATGTCGCATTTAAATCATGCTTGATATTAGGCAAAATTCCAAGTGCGTGGAAAAATTTGGTTTGAAAGGTCTCCAAAACAGAAATGACTCCATACACAACAATTAGCTCTCATAATAGCTCGTAGGGAGATCTCGAGGGCGTTACTATGGAGAGTATAATTTCCAGCTATAACTATATCCCCCCTTTTACATTCTATTCGAAAGTGCTAGATCAATCCACAAATATCGGTATCCCCTACCTGTGGATGAACTTTAGAATACAAGCTCCAAACTACTCAATGAATGCCTTAGCACCTATAATTAGTGGAAGTAATCAAGACCGCATGATCTAGGATGTCAAATAGGTGCATCCAAAACTTTGATATGTCAAAACAGTTTAGCCTGCGCGATCTCAACTATTCCAAGACTGCATCAGAAATTTTGATCTCTACATAGTTTAGACCGCACGGTCTAAACTGTTCCTGGACTGCATCAGAAATTTTGATCTTTGCACAGTTTAGACTGCGCGGTCTAAACTGTTCCATGATTACATCAAAAATTTTGATCTCTGCATAGTTTAGACTGCGCAGTCTAAATTGTTCCAGGACTACATCAGAAATTTTGATCTCTACACAATTTAGACCGCGCGGTCTAAACTGTTCCATGACTGCATCAAAAATTTTGATCTCTGCACAGTTTAGACCGCGCAGTCTAAACTGTTCTAGGACTACATCAAAAATTTGATCTCTGCACAGTTTAGACTGTGTGGTCTAAACTGTTCCAGGACTACATTAGAAATTTTGATCTCTGTATAGTTTAGACCTCGCGGTCTAAACTTTTTTTTGATGTTGAAGAATTCAATGTAATAAATATCTACATAGTTTTGACTACATGGTTTAAACTATTTATAGAGATCCACGGTCCTAGAACAGTTTAGACCATACAATCTAAAGTGGTCAATAAGTGCGTTGGCAACATGGATCTTTGAAAGCAATTCAAGCCGTGCAGTCAAAACTATGTCAATATTTATTACGTCGACTTCTTCAAGCTCAATAAATAGTTCAGACCGCGCAGTCTAAACATTGGATTCAGCATTGACACCTCCGACATGAAAAAACTCTTGAAAGCAAAATGAGAATTACTAAGAGACAAACATTTTCGGCAACTTTTTACTAGCCAAAAAAATTGAGAGCATGTACTTTGAACTGTACTCATCTATAGCATCGGGCCCTATTTCCTACAACGGTGCAAACCGTCGGATATGAATTTTGGTGTCATTGCATTTGTCACTTTGAACAGCCACCAATTTCACTTGGGGGAAATTTCATGATTGCAATACTATGATGTCCCCCAACATTTGCAATAAGCTAATAGTAATTGAGACAAAGATCAACCTAATTACCATGAACTATGATTGCAGAACTATCATTCGTACAAGTTATTTGGTATTCAGCAATCTGAATGGTAGAATCAAAAGCTACGTACTATGACATTGGAGATTGCAGAATTGTATTGAGCTAGGAATGGAGGTGCGTTGAGCAAGTTGTGAGCTTGCATAACAATTCAACAAGAGAAGTTCAACTAAAAATGAATTCACTATGCCCTAGAATTATACAATTCAATGTTTCGGAGTACTCCAATTCGCAATTCACCGATTAACACCTTCAACTACTCAAGGACTTGGCTGTGAAGCAATTTAGCTATTCGTCAATTCTGAATCGACAAACTACTCTATTCATAATGCAACAATTAAAGAACCTACCCTTCCAGCAATGCAAGAATCAACAAATTCACTATGTCACGATTCAACATTCTGACATTTCTAGGGTTTCGAGTGTAAAATTTCACCATTTCAGCAAGTACGCATTCAAAAACCTTCGTATTCAACCATTTGGTCACATACACTACGGAAATCAACTATCATGCATTTCAACTTAAACAACTAAATTTGTGATGACAGTAGTGAACCCTATTTCTTCAAAGTAGACCAGACATCATCGCCCGAAAATAAAGACCCCAACCTCAGCTTGTCACCTATCATACCTTAAATGAAAACATAGCTACTCTGTGAAGCTCTTCATCGCCCACGGCCTCCGATGAGCAACCAAATGTGGCGAACAAGTACTCAAATGATCATCATTTGCAGCATGGAGAAGTGCAAGGACAAAGTGGGACTCAGACGGCGAAAGCAAGACGACACAAGTGAAAGACAGACCCTCATCACATAGCGGGGCTTTGAATGTGGCTCTTACTGCATTGCCTAATTGCAGCCGCTGATGTCAAGCTTATTACTTCACACTTATGAGGCCCATAATTTAATGATGCATCATCTATGAACTTCATATCAAAATCGATTCATAAATATTTTTTCAACTACCTAAGGCCATTTCTGACCTTACAAGAATTCACTCGAAATTGAAAAAAAAATCAATCATTTCCATAATTTTTATCAATTTTATTTTTAGAATTGTACAAATTCACAGTAGACCTGTTAGAGAGTACATGGGAAGAGAAAACACAACAATATCATTGATGGGTACAAATATTATAATGTTTGAACATAAAGGCATTAAAACTACTTAAGTGACTTGAAGTCTTTAAATCTTCTTCACATGTGAAATTCTAATGGTCAACATGAAAATATGAGGTTAGTGGGCCTAATAAACATAACCCAAGTCAAATTATGGCTTCTCTATATGTACTCTACAATTTCGTGAAATGAATTTTAACTGTCATTTCCAATGTTCGAATATTCGAGAGTTGCTTCCAAGAGCCCCCAACACTAGAAAGTCAGGATTGCAATGGACACCCTTGCATAGAACCTTGAATACAAATAGTGCTATCTATCATTTCTACAATTACATCCTTCATGATAATACTACATGTTAAAAATAATTTGTTCAAATATAAAAACTACTATGCATAGGTTAGGGTTTCTCTAAATTCAAAGTTTTGTCTACACTAGAAATTGGTGCCACAGGCATTTAGGAGTTAACAATTTGTAAGGGTTGCATTTATAGGTCTATGAGGTGCCTCTTGCGGAGGCGTTCTTGCCCTTTGAGATTCATCCCCAAGGAAAGTACCCAATCTAATAATAGTAACTATAACAGTGACAAGGTGAAGAACAGGGCACAGAAGAAAAAAGTGGCATTTTGAAGGGGTCCCCTGCTTACTATGCATGCTTATTCCTAGTATGGCTCCACGGTGATTGCAAGAAAGACCAATACTATTTTGCATCACACTCGAAATGATGGAGTTGTTATGTGCTATAACTTCTGAAGTATACATGAACCTAATTAACTTCAAATTTTTTTTGGAGATGGCTAACTTGATAGTTATCAAATTCCTTAATTTTCAAAAAATTTCAAAAATCTATTTATAATTAAATTTGAATTTATGTAATTTGTCACATTTTGCGGTTTAGTAATTGGGTTTACTTAATTTTATGTAATTTAACATAGAGTTTATATAGTATATGGATTTTGCACTCCGTAGTAATTTAACCATGAATTTATGTAATTTTTTTGGTTCATTTGGTTTTATTAATTTGGATAATATCCAATAGAAAATAGTTTATTTCAAAACAAATAAAATCATTTCTTTTAAGAAAGTAGTTATTTTTCATATATAGGTATTAACATTTTTACAAGAAAGTATGATTTTTATACTGAATTTTTTTCCTATTTAAAAAGAAGTTTTTTTGTTCTATAAGAAAAAAATGACTTCTTTGTTCATTTTGCAATTCTTTAATGTGTCATCTTCTGTCATGTAGTACATACAACCAAGATGACTAGAGCATACATCAATTTCTTATGAGTAGTACATATTTCATAAACTCTTCACATCCTATGCTTAAAAAATATGTGTTACTTCTAGATTTCTACCATTTTTTAAAGTGCTAAAACTCAAAATTTATTTAAAGATATTCTTACAAATAACAAAACAATGCCTACAAAACTTAAAAAGATCAATAAATTGTCTTCAAGTGCATTACACATTTCATAATGTTAGCCGCTTTGGCCATAAAACTATATGTACAACAAGCATCTATCATGTGTACCATATGTATAAACACCCTCCAATTTCAAGTACTCTCAATAAAGGATTGCTTGCCTTCCTCCTGCATATAACCACCTTATAGAATATCAGTATACACCAAGCACTTACTATCAATAAATACTAAACATCAACTTTAAAAAATATAATAAGGTACTATTAGGTATTACATAACTTAGTATTTTAAAAATATTTTTTAGTATTCAAAGAACAACTTAATTATAAATTTTAATACATATATAGTAAGTTGAAATACCTTGCCACATACCTTACTTCAACTTTTTTAATTTTGACTCTATAATTTTGTTAACACCCCCCACTTTCTTGTTCATGTCCTCCCCCCTTTCATGCATCTCTTGTAATTTCTTTACTCTTTGAACCAAACTATAACTAATTTGTACAAATTCCTATTCTAGTATATGTTGGACTAGTTTCACTTGGAATGGTGTTGTGGAAATCTATTTTTCCATGCTAGATAATCTCCACAATTCTATTACATGAATTAAAATGAATACAAACTTTATAAGGACCTAATAAGAATTGACCTCCAATATTATGAAATCCATCTTCTCTTCTCTCTAGTTTGTCAGTTTCAGAGTATGCAAGAGTCCATATACCAAAATATTAGGAGTTAGAATCCCTATCTCTATAAAAACAATTGTTCAAATCCTGCATAGTATATGTTAAATTACTAGAATGCAAAATCATCTCTACGTAGAATATCAAACTCCATCATAGTCAAAGTAGGGACTGTAGTCTCCATCACTTCCCTTTTAGTTTGTTGAAACAAAGCGGGTGCCAATTTACAAAATTTCTTACCAAATATGGTAGAAATTTCTGGAAGCAATTCTTGTTCATGCTTCCAATTTTCAAGCTTTGAAGCATCACCTTGAATTTGCCTTTGTAGAACATACTAGCTAAGGGTAAGATCCTTATCTGAAGCTACATTGAAGGAAAGTAGAATTTCAAAATTAGACTTATTTTTCTAATATAAAAAATGAATTGAAACTATAAGTAATTTCAATAACATTATAAATATAATAAAAATACAAATGTACCTCCTCTCCATCCGATAGCATACATGCATCCTTTCCTTTTTGCAAAATTTTTTGTAACCACACTAGCACCCTTAGCCATGTCTATAAGTGTTGTTGTTATTTTTTCATATTCTTCATACTCTTTTGTAGTTATGTTGTCAAACAACAAGTATGTCACAACCAATACAATTTCCTTCGAAGCTTTATCTTGAGCTGCCATAGTTCCGTGGCAAATGTAAAAGTACTTTTCCAGAATGGATTGTACATATTGTTTGTTGAGATTCTCCAAATTACGGTCCTTCAAAACAATATAAGCACTTGTATTTTATACATTTTATTAGTAATTTACATCCTGAATTCCTTATAAGAATAGCTTTATAATTATTTCTATCTATCTAGTTAATATCTTATAGAAGAATTAAACAAAAAACAAAGAATAAAATAGAAAAAAAATAACATTGATGTATATTAAGAATATAGAATAGAAATAAGGAAATAACAAAAGGTATATACAAAACAAAAGGTAAAAACAAAATTTTTACTATATACACCTTATTTTAGAAATATACAATATTTCAAATGAAATTGAATGTTATCAAACAGATATAGTATAGAAAATACCTTCAAATACTTACACTTTCACATCTTTGTATTCTTGATTTCTTTTAGCCTTTAGACAGTATTTTACATACTCTTTTTGACTCATCTTATTCTTTGTAGATATACTCTCTTTCCTACACATCCAAATTACTTCATTAAAAAAACAAGACTTACAAATATATCTATATTTTTCTAAAATATCTATATTTATAGTTTAGAATTAAAATACAAAAAAGGATAGATATACTTAAAAGCCACTTGCTTTATTTTATATCCAATCCTTGTTGGTTTACAAATTCTAAAATGAAAATATAAAAATAATAGACATGCTTAAAAGCCACTTGCTTTATTTTATATCCAATCCTTGTTGGTTTACAAATTCTAAAATGAAAATATAAAAATAATAGACATGCTTAAAAGCCACTTGCTTTATTGCATGCCTAATCCTCATTAGCTTCCAAAACCTAAAATTAAACAATGTAAAAGAATAAATATGCTTAAAAGCTACTTCCTTTATTACTTATCAATTCCTAAATAATAATAAACATCTATAGTATTTGCTAAAAATTAATACCAAGGAGTTTTATCTACAATCTAATTTTTAAACTTTTTTTAGCTTCAACTTACCTAGAATTTTCATGCTTGGCCATTGTAGAATTTGGTCAAGAATATAACTCCAAGCCTCTTTTGCAATAGAGGAAAACATAATAGAAGAAAATTGTTCCTTCGTGGTTCTTCTGATTATATGTTAATCCTCAATAGAAAACAACTTTCTATTACATCCATAGTTAGTAATCAAAGTAGACTTAATGCAAATTAAAAAGATAAATAATAAAATAAAAGTCTTCAACTTTATATCCTCAATAAATTTAGTTTCTATTGAACTACCTACAAAACATACATAATAATGGCACTTAATATCAAACAATATACAAAATAATATTACAATCTATCAAAATACATTCAATCTACAACTAGTAATGTAATATAAATTCCAAAAGCAAATACTAGAAGCAAACCAAAATTTACACTACTATAAACATAGAGAGAAAACCAACAACTAGTATATACAAGCTTTAGAAAAAACTCAATAATATTAAAGTATGCAATAAAACTCATTTGTACTCTTGTCTTTCCTTCTAACAATGTACTCCTTTCTTTTTCCAAAACTGAAAAAAATCTATCAAAATCAACTACCCATTTCCTCTTTTAAATCTTTCTAAACTTTATAAATGTTTACTTCCTTTATAATATAGATAGATGGTATCTCTAATGTTGATTCATGCCAAATCTATTAATCTTTTCTCAACTTAAATTGCCGTACTTTAACTAATCTAAAACCAAACTTCACACCTAATATTTGCAACCCTAATATTTACAACCCTAAAATATGCAATCCTAACAGAAGTTTCTAAAACCAAAGCCCTAAAACTATTTGCTATTCGAGACATCCTCCAAAGTCATACCTATAGATCCAATTCAATCTAAAATCTAAGCTTACTTATAACCCACAAGAAAGATGCAAGCACAGATTGCAAGTAGGAATATAGGAGGAGGGCGGAATAGAAAGCTCAAAGTATAAGAGCTAGATGCAAAGGTAGACTATTGAGAGAGATAAAACAAAGAAAGGAAGGAGGAGAAGAAAGAGAGGAAGGAGAAAAAGGAGAAAAAAACCCAGAAAAAAACAAAATTATTCTTACACTAGAATCAAAGAAGATATGGCAGTAGACGCTATTTTTCATCAAAGGTTCTCTCTATGCACATTGACCTAAGGTTTAGAGAGTTATGATTTTATATTATATCATCCACTTGGAGCTCTTCCTCCTACCTTTTCAAAAGTTTATATTGGAGGCAAACCAAAGTCCATAGTATCAAATATATAGATAAAAAAACCAACAATTACTATGAATTTAAAATTGATAGTACTACAATTACAAGGATGAAATAAAGGAATAAATATATGGAAATATATTGGAAGAAAATTTAAAATAAATACAAGGATATATGGATAAAATTGAAGCCTATGTTACTTTAAGTAGCTAATACTCCCCTTTTTCTTTCTCCTCTATTTATACCCTATATGTTAAGTAAAAGTCAAGTAAAATTAAAGCTTATAGTATTTTAAATGGTACTCACCTCTTTCTTCTCTATTTATATATACTATATTAAGTATAAGTCAAGTTCCTCATATTCAACAATCAACATTATTTAGGAATTACTAACTTAGATTCAAAAATATCACTACACATTGTCCAACTATATTATTGCTCCAAAGTAATAGTTTAGACAGTAATAATACAAAAAGCAATAAAAGTATACACTGTCTACTTCCATATATACACTGTGATTACTATAACTCAAATTAAGTCTACATTGATTATCTCTTTGAAGACAAATATAGAGTAGAAGAGCCCAATGTGGAAGTATTTTCTAAAATGGAAGGAAAGTATAGTGTGATTTTTATTTACATTTTCAATTTATAAAATTCATTTTAACAAACCATACTCCAAATTTAAAAGTTTGAAATATTAAAATTTTTAAATCCCTAAATCTACAAAGTTATCAATTTTTTTATTTATAAATTTAAAAGCTCTAAAATCTTAACCCCTAAAGGACCAAATGGTATTTTTTGGCAACATAGCAATTTCGGGCAGCTCACTATGGATGGAATTTTGATTTTTTTCTTTGAAATTTTCACACAACATTTTCCCGAGGAGTAGCTTTAAGACCCATCAATTTTCATAACTTTTGAATACATGGTTAAAAATTTATTGTATAATATGTTGTTTTCATTGCTCGGCGGGTAGCCCGGGCAGCAAAAAAAACTTCTTGAAAAATCCCTTTTTTTTAAAATAAAAATTTGAAATTGGTTTTCTACATTTATATATACATGAAAAGCTTTGAATCATTCCATTTTGATTTGTGAGACGAAAGTTATGAAGAGTTTTAGTTGTGGGTAGTTTGTGGGTAGTAATGGAATCTCTGCTCTCAAATAAACTTTGAAGACCTTTATTTCACTCAATTTTTAATATTTTTGGAAAAAAATAAAAACTTGAGGTGTAGATTGTTTATTACAACATTACAACCATTGGGATTGGCATTTTTCAATTCCATAAATAAATTATTAACACTTTAGTATTTTGAATCATTCTCTACTTCTTTCAACTTACTATTTTTTTCCTATATGTTGTACAATTCCAAATGATCCAAAAATTTTCAAGCATGTAGCCAACATGACCTGAAGAATGAATCCAAAGAGTTACAACCATTTTGGACATTTTTTCATAATGATTTGACCTTGTGGAGTGCATCTGCCCGGATTTTTCCAGGGCCAAAAAATGGCTTTTTGTCACTTCAAATGCTAATATCTTGCAATCCAAACGGTGGAAATTTCTGAAATTTTTTCCACATCTTCCCAAACTAGATTACTAAAAGATCCTACGGTTACATTTGTCCAAAAATTTATTTAAAAAAAAATTTGGTACTTGTATTGGAGATGACAGTTTTGGAGCGTTTTTAGTGAAAACATAGTAAAAAACCTTTAGGGGTTAAAGGTGTGGTTGTAAATTTAAAAATAATTATTTTAGTATTTTTTACTATCTTGTATTTGTAAGTCTAACTTAATTTAGAAATCTAAGAATAAACTTCAAGTTCTAAGGGAAATATAGATTAAAAAATTGAAATAACAATAAATTTTATATGAAATAATTTTTTTTATTGAAGTTTATAATATTGTATTAAGTAATTAATAATAGTAATAATACAAATAGTTTTTATAAAATTGGAATAACTTTAGTAGTTGCCTTAAAACTACTTTATCCCTAAAAGACAAGTCAAATGTTGAACCTTTATTTGTTTCAATGAATTTAAGTAGGTCTTTCGAGGAATTCTTTAGGGTTTAAAAACATTTGAAAATGATAAAGAAAAAAATTCATCTTATTGATTCAAAGAGATTTTGAAATTAATGTTAACTAATTAAAAAAATATATGTTTTTCTCATTTCATGAATTCTATAAAAAAATTCAATGAATTTTTTTTTATAATGTACTCTTAGAAAAAGTAATGTGCAATATAGCTTGGAACCTCTATTCTATATTACAAAACTTGGTGACTTGGTCAAATGAAGCCTCACATTGAATTCTTTCTTCAAATCTTGATTATAATTTTTTTATTCAATAGGATGTCTTATAATATAAATGATTTACATATGAATGTATTTTGTATATCTATGTAGGGTAATTACATAAAATACCTATACTATTTTCCATTACATTATACGTTGATTTATTTTTTAGCTATAACTTTTGTATTCTATCTCTAAATGAATCAAAATTTATAGACAAGGTACTTGTGGCTATTATACATCTTACCTAATTTTTTGGAATTTAAGAAATTTTTTACAATCCAAAAGTAGCCCCCCAATTTTATGTCACACTTACCAATTTAGGGGTTTTTAGTACTAAATATTAAGTACCCATAAAAATAAATGTTCAACTAAAATTTGGAAGAGATGGTCTTGTAGTATATTTTTAGATATTGTAAGACGTCATTTCAGAAATAGTTAATTTTGTTTGGCATGGAAGTCTACAAAGTAAGCTTCATTTATTATACATTTGAGAATATGTAAAATATTATTTTGGTGGTTCTATTGATTATCTTCAATTCTTTATAGAGTCAATGTATGGATACATTACGTTGTATAGGTATATGAATTCCCTTATATTCATTACATAGTGAACATTGTGGCAAATGGGATGATGCCATGAATAAACATTTTTAACACTAATGTGCTTGTAATGTTGCATTTGTCAAGACATAATCAATTTCATTAAAATATTGGTGTTCCATTAAATTGGTAATATTCCATGAAATTGGGGGTTCATTTTATTACTTAGGCACTTTTAAAACTCAAACTCCCTACATTAGAATCTAAACTTCTCCTAGATGTTAGAAATGAAGATTTGTCTTTGATATTTAGAATGTACATGTATCATAGATGGTTTAGATCAAGCTATCCAAAGTCTATTCGTGTTCTACATTTTTCAAATGTTTATGTATCTACAATGTCCAATATCTATACCAGTCCTAGCTATCATTTTTACAAATTAAACTACACGGTTTGAATACTTAGAGAAGTCCAACATTCACCTAATGATATTTACATATACTATCGTATAATCATTGATTATATGATAGTATACGATTTTTTTGCCCCAATAGTTTTTAGGCACCCAACATTTGTTTGAGTCCATAAGTCTATTTCTACCACTTATTGCGCACCTTGAGCTTGTCTAGTTTCTTGAATTTCAATACTTCATTGCCGTGAAACTTGGCAAACTTATAGGCCAACATTACTAATACGACCAAGCCTTAACTTGTTACATTTATAATGCAATTGTTAATTTTAGATTTTAAATTAAAATGGATACCTATTTGAAAATCCAAATATTTCACTATAGAAATTAAAGTATTTGAAACATACTCAAAGTTGTTCATGATTTTATTCATCTTTCTCTTGCATACCATCTTCTATTTTAATATATTTCTAAAAATGAAAATCCTTTGATTTTCATTGAGATGTTGCTTATACTTGAAGTTGAATTCTTCATAATAAACATAACACTATAATAGTAGATCCTATTTTTGTGTTGCTGCTATGAGGAGCTATGTAGTGCCCAATTATCATGACTATAAATGTATAATTATTGAAAGTGGGAAGAAACATACAAAGACCTAGAAGAACAAAGGGGATGAAGTTTTCACTAAGGAATGGATGAACTTATGGAGAACCCATCCCACCGGTTTCAAATTAGAGTTTCAAAATGCTAGTATTAATTCTAGTAGTAGGTTAAAATCTTGGATGAAATTTTGAAGTGGGAACATAGAAAAATTCATTAATGAATTTTGCGCCACCAAGTAGCTATTAAACTTCATCTAGTTATAAGTGTTGCTAGAAGTATCAAGATTTCATGAATTCTATTTTATTAAAATGGACATCAAATCATGTACAATTTACAATTATTAATTTTAGATTGTCACCAAGTCTATTAAAAACCTAGAACGGTTCTATAATGGGCATTGGTTAGGCTAATGCTTGCAAATGAGGTCAATATTCATTAGTTCTCCTATATATATGTCACGACCCTCATCACAATGCATGCCTGTGCCACCTTGGTGAGCAAGGGGGACATTGGGGGTGACTCCCCAAGCCTTGCAAGAGATGAGGTGAGAGGGACTAGGAGTCCCGAGTGATCAGAGCGATGTAGCGCTTTGATCTGGACGAAGTTGGAGGCGTGTGATACATGCTTGGAAAGGTCTTGAGAAGACGCTTCTAGCTGTCCAAAGAACGCGTGATTTGAACTTGCGAGTCAAAAGTTATGGGCGTTCAAAGTTGGGGGTGTCCCGGTCGCGCCGGGAGTGCCCTGGCCGCGCCGGGAGTGTCCCGAATCTTTGGAGGGAAATAACTTTGCGAGTACTTGTCCGAATGGAGCAAGTGAGTAGTCCATCGGCATCTACGCGTCACTGAGATGTCGAAAATGGGGTTGCATGTGCAATTTGGATCCCGGACCGCAAAGTTATGCCAGGTGGAAGTTCGGGAGTCCCAAACTAGTGCGAATCGGGAGAAACGGGGTGGTCTTCCAAAACCAAAGGGTGTTTGAGAGTCCCCCTTGACATACAAGGGGGGGGGGGGCTGCCGAATCCTGCAGAGAGTACTATGAGGAGGGGTGGTCTCCCTCCTCATTCCCGGATGGTGCCATGGCGAGCCTAAGTGGCCCTGGGTGGTGAGGTTAGTGTTGGAGCCTCACCACTACTTGTGTGTTACCATGGAGTGCTTGTGCACTCCTTGATACCGGTTGGGTGGTGTCCCACTCCACACTAGGCCATGGTGTGAGTCCCGATTAGTGAGTCCCGAAATGAGTTGGGTTGGACCTAGTGGGGAGTTGGGTCCCATTCAAGGGCGGTTAGCACCGGTGGAAGTAGTGCCTCACCGAGTGCTTGGACATCAATAGAAGTTCCGCCCCATGTCATCAAATGACATGCCCGGTGTCTTGTGGGAGTTAAGTATTGGAAGGAAAAGATTGGGAGTCACGGAGGAATGGGGAATCCCGTGACTTGAGTTGGAACCTAACATTGTGGGTGCGTGGCATGTGCAGTGTTAGGAGAGCGTGAACCTTGGTGGCATTGAGGTGTTAAGTGTTTGGAAAGTGAGCTTAAGGTGGTAAGTGTCACTAAGGGGCGCGACAATATAGGAGTAGGGGTACAAATAAGAAATGACCCATTGCTTGGAAATCAAGGTACAAAAGATGAACGTTTAGGCACTCATTTAGTCTAGGAATTTATAGAAAATCAGAACCCACTTGTGTAGTTCAAATTCGCAAGGGTGCCTAATTGAGCACCTATTATTGGCACTAGAAATTGAATAACAAATCCCATCAACATTAAATGCGAAAAATTGTACAATACATTATAAAAAGTTATAAATTCATTAGGGTCAGGAAGCTTGGCACTTTCAACTCATACATTTGTGGGGAGATATTTCTTAGTGTACACATGAGAAAGAAGGATTAAGATGCTTGAAATCACTTTCAAACTTTGATCTTCACTTGAATGAAATTACTTTGTAGTTTAGGATTCTATAAGCGGTATCCTAATTTTTCATTTGATGAAGTGAATGTTTCATTTTAGAAAGCTCTTAAATAGGATATGTGTAACATTATTAAATAAAGATAGCTTCTGCATTTCACTTTATTTTTGTGCTTTCAGCTAAAAACGTCAATTGTACCTGCTTTTGAGACACAAGAATAGAACTCATCTATTTGTTTATACCATAGTCCCTGACTCCTTTTAGAAAAATTACAATGTTCGCATAAATTCCACGATTAGCAATGGTAGCTTGAGGTACCCCAAAAGGTCATCTTAAAAGGCCATATTCGTTATATTGAGACCTTTCGAAGTCTCAATTTTATCCTCGACTCGAGGATAAAGCGTTTTATCTCTTCACTGGTATTTTTTTATAAATAGGTAACAACACCAACTTTTAGAATTTCATTATAGGATCACTATTTGAGCATTATTTATTTTTGGTTTCAATTCCTAATTTTTTAAATGAATTTTCCAATAACTAGTATTTTGTCTCAAAATCTACGAAAAGTCTCAATATAACGAATATGGCCTTTTAACTATAATGTTCATCCACTCTCATGTGTGAAATGACCTCATCTTTTGAATATAATATAGTATGATTTCACAAAATGTAGTTATGACTACCTAAATTGAGAATGTGTCAAGAAAAAAAAGTTCATCACAATTGAAGAATTTTAAGAATTTTTACTGAATTTTGTAGTTGAAAAAGTAAGTTTTGGCCTCTGTACATAAAATCCTCAATAACAAGCATTTGGAATATCAAATAATTTTATTTTAATATGATTTTTGGATATGACTTATATTTAGTGGTCTAATACATAAAAAAATTAATTATACCAATAAAAATTGAATAAATCGTACATTATGATGGTTGCAAATCTCCAAATTTTAGCTTTTTTCTTACATGTATGAATAGATCCAGAAATTTGAAATTTCCCCAAAAAACTAATTAGGAATACACATTTTGATCTTGTTGAGGTGCAAGAATTTTTTTGGGAGTTTGAGGGTCTTCTTAATTGATGGAAAAGAACAAATTAGACAAATTTTGGAGGTTCTAAACAAAAATCATGTAATGAGTGCGTCCAAAAAGTGATACCCCAAATTGACCATTGCTCAATTGCTTATTACAACATGCAAGTGCTAAATGATTTAGAGTTAGTAGTAATTTTTACTTAATACTTGAAAACAAGTCTAGCATTTTAAGGCTTCTAAAGAAAATAGGGCCATTAGTTTCCTAGGGTTTCATTATAACAAAAACGTATTGGACATACATTTTAGTGTAAAAACCCAGTTTGTAATTGTTACTGACACCTCTCACCCTATAAAAGTCTACGCAAATATCACAAACATTGTGGGCATGGAATACATACATTTTGCTAGATTAATGATGTAATTTCACAGTTGCTAAATAATCTTCAGATTGAACACAAAAACATTGTAATAAGTGTTTGAGCTCTATGAACATGTAAATGCTTACATTAAAAGGAAGCAACACATTTCTTCATTGGAGATAATTAAAACCCCAATAATGTTCTATTCACTTTGGAAAAACGCATTAGGAGAGGCTTAGAAATTGAAGTTCGGGTTTCACTTTAATGATTTTGAAAAATCAATTTTTTGAGAATTTGACTTGCTTTTTAACCCCTAAATACTTGAGCCACCAAATTTTGGTGTGGACAATGCTTTGGAATTACATGAAACCCAACAAATTTGCTATTTATAGTAGTTTTATTTTTGACAAATTAGTTTGATGTCTAGTCTCCGTATGAACCATTTAATTTATTTTTTCTACTCAAGATATTGTGCAAAGGTGTCCATTGCAATCTGGACTTTCCATAGTGTTGGGGTTTTGGGGAAGTGAACCTCAAATGCACTAGATCTAGGAGGAAGAATCACATTAAAGAATTATTTAAAAAAATAATATAGTACAATTCGAGAAGCCTCAAATTCATTGGATTTTGACATGTTAGGGCCTTTTACAGCATATTTTTATGGTGAAGAACTTGTAAGATTTGACATGTCAAAAGAGCATTGAAAGACTTCAAATCACTTTTGTAGTTTTAACACCCTCTTGGTTAAATATTGTTATCTTGGAATCCTTAAATTATTATGAGGTGTTTTCTATACACCTATAGGACTTTTAACATGTCTAGTTTGAATTTGTATGGTTACAATTCAACAAGAATTGACAAAACTTATATACGAACTACTACAACCTATGAAAATGATGATTTTTTGGGTAGTTTAGAGTAAATTCTTTTAAGCTCAAAAGTGGCCTTGGACATTTTGGGATTGAAGTCGGGATTAGCTTACTATGAACTTTAATGATTTGAGTTAGCTACACGAAATAGTGAAATTAGGATGCCTTTACAATTAGATTGCCTTACCCCAAGAAAGTTACTTTACAAGCCACTGAAGGCAACAAAAATTTCTACATATATTTTCATTTGTATACCTGAAGGTTTATGAGTCCCAATTACAACAATACGTCATTCAAAAGTAGTGCATTCTTCTAGAATAATAGTAAATATTTATATAATGTCAAATGTCAAAGAAATTAGTTTGGGGCAATCTAATTTTACTATTTCGTGTAGTGAAAGACTTATTTGCTTAACAAAGTGGGGTCTATGAAAGAATTCTCTATTAATGAAAAGCACTTGATTGCATTGGTGTAGGTCTGGGCACCACGTGGAGTTGTGCTGGAGGTTCGGTCTAGTTTCGGGGTTGCATTAGTTTCGAAGTAGGTTCGGACTTGGTGCGAGTCGGGTGCTTCAGCCTTGGGTGGTCATCATCTCCACCAGTAGGGTTTCGTCGACTTGTTTTCCTCATTCCCATTTAGCGTCTTCTTGCTGCACCGATGTGGAAAATTCTTCTTTGTTTTTGTTCTTTCGGGCATAGCTCATTCCAACAGTGTTTCCATTGTTTTGTGGGGTTCCGCGTGTGGCGCAACTTCTTTATGATTGAGTGTGTCTGTGATTGTATTCCATTTCTCTCAGCATTTCCCTAAACTTATCCACATCTTTCTTTCTTCATTTTCCATTTCCTTGCCAGAGCTTCACTTTGTGGTTCACCTTTGGAGGCATCGATTCCATGTGGCTTGAAGTTGCGTAGTAGCGGTGAGTACATTTATGGATTGCCAGGTGCGAATTCAATAGCCACATCCAGGTATTTTGCAGTCATGGGCTTCTCTTTTCTCCACACTTTTATGGTTTGCTTTAGTGGTCTGCGGTTCGCCATGCTTTTTGCATTTTTTCCATTCTACTCATTATGCTTCGAAGTGTTTGTTGCAATGTTCGATTCAATGTACTCTCTTCCGTTCTAGTGATTGTAGATAGAGCTTCATTCCTAGTTATAGAAGAGAGTGTTACTTGATTTCTAAGTGCACACAATAGTGCTTCTAGGTCACAGTCCTAGTCAATGACTTTTCTTTAAAAACGCATTTTAGATGGTTTCGTGTAACTCTGCAATTCACATTGTGGGTTAGCTCAGTTTGTAACACAGAAATCAGTGATGCATCGTTCATGAAGGTAGAGGTTGAGGTTATTGCAGAATTTTCAATTTTTTTTTGGCTTCTACTAAGTTCATGCTTTGTTCACAGGAGATGAATGTCCCAAAGGAAGTTAAAGAACAAACAACAGTAGCATTCTTTTCAAGATCCGATTTTCAAGTTGCAACAATCTTGTATGCAAATCCAAGTAAGAAATGCAATAATCAATCTCTGAATTCCTAGCAATTTGTAAGGATACCCTATAACTGCGTAGTAAGAGCAGATTAAATAGTGAATTAAGTCTATTCCAATGTTCAGACTGTGTGGTCTGAACCTTTGCATTACCAGACGACGATATTGCATATCTTGAAAGCTATTGATTAATCTCGAATTACATTTGAAAGCTTTAGGCCGCGCAGTTTGAACCTTTCCAAGTAAAGCATTTGAATACTAGTCATTTCGTATAGCTAGGCCTTGAGGAAAGGTGACAATTCAGACTGCGCGATCTGAACCCTCCAATGTAAAGCATATGAATACTAGTGATAACGTGTAGCTAGGCTTTGTGGAATGATGACGGTTTCGACCACGTGGTCTGAACTTTTCCAAGTAAAGCAATTGAATACTAGTCATTTTGTATAGCTAGGCCTCGAGGGAAGATGACGATTCACATTGTGCGGTCTGAACCCTCCCGAGTAAAGCAAATGAAAACTAGTGCTTTCATGTAGATAGGCCTTGAGGAAAGATGGTGGTTTAGACCATGCGGTCTGAATCCTTGAACATTAAAGAACAAAAATTTCATAAAGATGTCAATATCTTCTCTAGTGTTGAGGTTATGACTGCGCGGACCGAACTTTTCCTACCATTCACCAGAAGAAATGAGATGGAGAATTTCCGACCACGCGATCTGAACTATAAAATTAGAGGAATAGAAATCTCAACCTAAATGTAAACAATTAAATCATCTCCTACAATTTAGATCGTGCGGTCTGAACCACTATTGCTAAGAAAGAACTGATTCAGAAATGAGTATTGTACACAATAAACTTGATAAAAATTTAGACCCCGCAGTTTGGACTTGCACATTATAAACGACCTAAAACAATTAATTAGGTTCAAAGAAGTCCGAAAAATAGGTTTAGACCGTGCAATGAGAACCTGATATGAGAGAATCCCAAACCTAAAGTATGAGTCACTGTGAACCATTATATTGGTTCACTATTTAAAAACCCCAAAATATAAACATTAGGCATGAATTTATAAATCCGGAAGTGTTAGTGCTCTGAATTAAGCCATAACCATCAATTAAGGAGTTTTCCGCTAGATAGCAATGAAAACTTCAAGAGGTTAGGGCAAGATTCTAGAAAATGCAATTAGGAGGAAATTAGGGGAAATTCTAGGGAAAAAATGGGGAGTTAAAACTAAAAAGAGGTTAAGCAAGATTTGGTAGAGTAATCGAATTAGGCTAACGGTAAAATGATGAGAAAATGAAAACAAAAAATAAAATATGAAAATGAAAACAAAAGACTAGAAGTAGGAAATGAAACTAAAAGTAAATTAAAAACCACAAAAATAATAAATAAGAAAAAACACAAAAGAGGTTAGTTAAACTAAAACTATGACTAAAACACTAGTGGAGTGAATAAATACTAAAATAGGTCTAGAAACACTAAAATAGGATTTACAGTAAGTTAGAGGGTTTTACAGTAATTTAGGGGGTGGAACACTAAAATAGAGCAATTTACACTAAATTAGCGGATTTACAGTAACCTAGTGCGATTTGCACTAATTTGGCGCATTTTGCACCAAATTAGTGGATTAACAGTGAATTAGTGTAGGATGAAAGTAGTTTAGAAAATTAATTTGTTAGAAAGTTGGATATAGGCAAATTTAGGGTTTGGAGCCCTCTCTCTCTCAACTCTCTCTCAATTTCCTCAACTTTGTGTGCATGGGTGTTGAAGAGCATTCTTGGTGATGAAGGGTGTTTTGAAAGCATGAGAAGCTAGAGATTAAGATGAGGGAACCAAAGTAGGACAATTTGTCGAGTAGGTCATCATTTTCTGAGAAAAAGTGGTGAAGGAATGATGGGAGTGAGGTCAGATGGGAATTGGAGTGGAGAGAATTAGGTTTTTGTTGAATTGAGAGGGGACTTCCAACTTTGGTGAGTGATTGCGGGAGATTGGAAGAGCGGAATGGGCTGAATTTTTGAGAGGATGGAGAGGGGAAAGTCAGCTTTTCAACAAAACCAATCTCAATCAATTCCGAGCAAGGACGAGGACGGAGCGGCCGATTTGGTGCGAGGAGGTCAAGCCGCCTCCGCCACGGAAGACCGATGACTTTGGCGAACGACTGTGGGAGTTCGGCAAAGCGGATCAACGTGAATTTTGGGGAGGAGAAATATGAGAAAGTCATCTTTTCAACGAGACAAGTCTTGCCTAATTTGGAGCAAGGACAAAGCCGGGGTGATCATTTTAGTGGGACAAGGTCTGCTGCCCATCTAGCGGCAGTTGAGTTTGGGTATTTCATCTTTTTTTTTTTTCCTTGTGATTCAGCTGAATCACAATGTAATGTTAATTACAATATGATATTTTCTTATCCATCTTGAAGCAATAGTTCAATGACTTGCATGCAATGTTCTTGTGGGGTGTGAATGTGTAGAGGGTCTATGAGGATTTTTTAGGGTTTTAGGGCAAGTGCGGAAGCGCTGCCCAAATTGGGGGTAAAATTAGGGTTAGGATATAGATTAGGAAATTGAAGGAAGAAACTAATTGACCTAAAAAGAATGGGTGAATATGTTAGGGAAGGGATCTATGGAATTAGGGAAGTCTTGGGCATCAATTTAGGAAGTTAGTTAGGAATTGGGGTGGTTGTGGTGTGCTGGAATTTAATTTCAGGACACCAAATTGACCCATTTGGTGCCCGAAAGGCTAATTTTAGGCAAAATTAGGCCTAGTAGGTTGTCCTAACCTCCCAAAGTAGGTACTAGGGGCATTGGAGGATTTTAGGGTGCATATTAGGATGGTGTAAGGGTGCTGACCTCATTCCACTTAGAGTAGTTTAATGTTAAAAAATTGATAAAAAAGCATTTAGGAGTCCATTGCTTGGAAGGCAATTTAGGTAGGTGTCCCATACACTCCCCGCCGGCCAACTCTAGGGGGGTTCTTCACCTTGTGGTGGAAAAGCCTCATAGTCACGTTTTATATTTGTTGTAGAGGATCAGTCCGTGCGGTCTAATCTACTCTAGCAAAGATGCTATCTAAAGCTCTCTAACATTAGCATAAATGTACAACGAATTATAAAATTAGAAGTGACCTATAATAGGAAGGTTAAGACACCACGGTTTGAAGCCTTTCAGATGAATAAATTAACATCCCAGAGGATTGAAATAAGAGCAATTTCTATAATGTGCAGTGCTTGATAGGAAATGATATTTTGAGTGAATTGTTATTAAATGTCAAGTTTAGATCACGCGGTCTGAATCAATATTATTTGTGCTCATGAAGCTTGCATTCTAAACATTGTAATATTTGCTTTAGATCGTGCGGTTTGATTAAAATCAATTCTTGTGGATAATGACATGGAGTCCTTGGAGAGCAAGCCGCCTCTAACAAGATACATCTGAAGGATTTTGCAAGAGAGAATTCATGAATCCTAGATGTTCCACATCGATGACAAGATTCCATTGGAATTCATTGCATAGAAGTCGTTGTAGACAATAGAAATGAGTTATCTTCATGACTCTCCCGTCTTTAGTCTAGAAATAGGATTTAAAAAAACCGACGACCCTTGATGGAAATCGTTCAAAAATTTAGTAGTTGTTAATATTTATGCAATGCAAGAAGCTATTCTAGTGGATGTCATAAACTTTAGTAATAATGCATTCGGAGTCATCGTCATCAAAGTTGAAGACCAAATGACTTTCTATTACCAACGCATTATGAAAAACTACGATCACGTCCCCCACGTCTTCCAAATCCTCATGCTCGATATGCAGGCGAAGTGTGAAAGCATAGCTGATGATTTTTATGAGACTGGAAAAGAGGTAAGCATGTACCTAACTAATGCAAGCACTCTCCATACTGCAAGACTGACCTTGGGGAAATTGAATATTTCACAGCCAAAGGGAAAAAAAGAATGGATGTAGAGGAGAGTGCGCCAAAGAAGAAAGGTGCCAAAGGCTCCAACTTGGGGGTCTCGACGCGCACTTGTCCGCCGCCTATGTTAGCTATTGTAGGTGTTGTAGACATCAGAGCCCCCCGAGAGTCAACAATGCAGCCACAAGAAGGGTTGCCAGGCAATCCCCAGGTTATGATGTCGTCTACCTGTACAACAACAATGCAACCTGTCCGACTGAAACCAAGAGAGAAAATGAAGGCAAGGAAGTAGAAGTCAACATCAGTCGCTGGGAATTCGCTGGCCGTTGTAGAGGAAGGAGCAGAGAGATGGGTTAGATAGCGTAGCAATCCCATGGAGCCCTTGGGCTCACAAGGAGCGCCAAGCCCCTCAAGTCAATTGGCATTCATTGAAACTGCCGAGGTGTTGGAAGAAGAGGCGTAGAGGCTAGCCTTCAAAAAAGTGAATGGGAAATGGATGGACAATCCATCGACCATGCCATTCAACCCCATGGATGTATCGGATAAGCTATCTGCAGTAATCAAGTTCAAGCCCGATCCAAAATGTAGTGAGGAAGCTGAAATGCCATGGCACTTGAAGGTTGAAGTGATAGCCAATCGGAAGTTCAAAGAAGCATCGTCATACATGTACATCTTTGGACGAGGCCGGTATTTTGAGCTCGATGTTGGGGACATGGTAAATGCGGATGAGAAGTCAGGAATCATTTTTCGACTGTTGGAGAAGGTTGGGGTCATTGCTGTCCTCAATCGAATGGTGAAGCTTAACTTCACCAAACAGATTTTGATAGTCATGCCTGACACAAAAACGAGGCCAACCTGTCGGAAGGACTGCACCGCGGCCGGGGCTTTGAAAATTATCAATGGTCAACACACGTGGATGGTGGCCAAGGAAATCATTTCAGGCGAGACGTCTATTGATGATGAAGCGGTTGTCGAGAAGGTGCACAAGTGGACATGCGAGACAACGAGATTGTGTGGTCTGACAATAAAGACCACTTGCACGCGTTATCGTGCAAATGCAATGATGGGAATGTTGCTGGTCCATATTTGTCATTGTTACCCGCGACCATAATGCATTGCTGGCATCTTTGGAAGAATGCGAATAGACCTTCGCAACATCGAAAGAGCGCGAGACCATCCCAATAAGAAGAAATGCACAAATCCTACGAGGTATGTTCCTTGACCACTTCTGACCGTGCGGTCTGAAGTTCATCTCATTGTAGTTGTAATAGCCCACTTCATTGTGATGGACTTGTACTAGAATTTTTCGATTCAGACCGTGTGGTCTAAAGTTCATCTCATTGAAGTTGTGATAATAGCCCAGTCCGTTGTGATGGACTTGTACTAGAATTTTTCGATTCAGATCGTGTGGTCTAAACCTTTGTGTGAAGATGAATTTTGATTTTTTCGATTTGTGCATAGGATTTCAAAATGAAGGTCGAACAAAGCTTCAAATCGACGAGTACTGCAAACGGGGTTGGCAGTTCGAGGAAGGTGATCGATTTTGACAAGATGGGGGAGAGGAAGATCATAATGGCCTCCGATTGGACGTGGTCTATTTGGCAAGAGGTTTTCATGAAGCATGAGTCCGGTGGTTTGTATGACATCAACTCCGGCCATCCATTCAACGAAATAACGGATAAGGCGGGCACTACAAAGGTCTACAAATTCACGCCCATCAATCCGAACTAGATGAAGACTCTGGCCAGATTGGACGATGCTGTAGTGGGTGAGCTTGGCAACAAAATCCTCGAGATTCCATTGAAGGTATACATCAAAAGGCCTACTAGTTGGACCGAGGCCATCCCGTTCGCCATGTGGACCACGAACAAGAAACACAAGATTGTTGTGGTAAAGGAAATTGTGGAGGGGGGGATCAAGGATGGGATCATCGAGGCGGCCGACGTTCTCGACAATGAGGACTTTTTTTCGGCAGCTTGGCAAGGTCTAAAGGCGGAGTTGTGCATAATCAGGTTCCACATGTGGCACCTCGTGCAAGTCGGCCAGAAGTGGCTGAGGAACGAGTGCGGGTCGGGGAAGAAACCCATGGACATGCCTGATAAGCTCCTGCAGGCCTTTGACTGTGTAATGGACAATACCGCCTAGTTCCAAAATTGTCGGAAATACTCGTGGGGTTCAGTTTGCAAGTGGGTTCACAAGAGTTCGACATTTGACCCGCAATTGTACATCTTCTGAAGGGAGAGGTGGACCTTCTGTGAGTTGGGATCGACATCTATTAAATATTGTGAGGTCGGAATCATGGACTTCCGATTGTTCCTAAGATTGGAGAAGACGGAGGTCAATTATGAGTACACAGTGGTCCTCAAACAACTAAGGAAAGTGTCTGAGAATGCAATGTCAAGGGGTGTCCACACGTGGATGCTCATCTTCAGTCAGGAGAGGATTGCCTCTATGGAGCAAATGGTGTCGGACTTATTCCCCGACTACAAGCTGAAGCGCAAATGTAGATATGTCTTCTACAAGGGCAAGCCAACGTACTCGATGATGTACAAGGACAAGGTGATGTATCTCCAGTAGCCAGCTAAATCATTCTTGAACTCCAAGTTAGTTAACGGCAAGGACCAAGTGCCACGCCTCTCGGCTAATGCAGACGTGCCCTTAGCAACGAAAGACGAGATGTACAAGAATCATGAAGTCTGTCGATATGATTTTCCGTAGTGCATTTTGGATCGCAAGCTGCGGTACGAGGTGTACCTTTGATTCATCGACAATTTCTACAAGGACCAGGGAACCGTAATGCCCGTACGTCGTGAACATTGCTAGACTTGTCTCGGCATAATCTCAAGAGGAAGTAGTTGACTTCTGTTGTTGACATCTGCAACATGACCAGGGGTGGTCCGCACTTGTCCATGCTCTTGGCGCAACACTAGAGATGAGTATTGGGAAGCTCAAATTGATTGTGGAGACGATGTCTGGATTGGTTTGCACTGCATCTAACGATCATTTTCTTTTGGTCCTAGTGGTAGCATGCAACGACCTCACAATAACATCCTTTGAGAGTCGGACGAGGCGGGCATCCTTGGAACATTTGCTATTGGGGAAAAAGAAAACATGGTTTGAAATGACTGTAAACTACCGCCTAAGGGTGGAAAGGTATGCAATCCAAATGGTTTGATGATTGTCTTGGATGTGCAGGCTGATTGTTGCGTTCATCAAGTCCGAAGATCTAACAACAACAATAAGGAAGCCCAAAAGAGGACATCCGAATGTTGGAAGGGTTGCATAACTTGGCCTTGGTCTGTAGATCCTTATAGACTATTGGATTCTAGAAAAATTTAGATTTCCTCCATTATCTTTTTGAGCGACATAGTGGAGAGCATTCCCAATGAATAGAAGTGCAAATCGCATGATTATAGCCATATGACCCTTGCAGCCATATTCTCCTCGTAGTAGCCTTATTCCTTTGTGCAATTGAGAAGAAGGATCCCTAGATCAGCATTTCACCAACGCTTGCAAGCACTTGTTTTTCAATCATGTTGTCATGAGGTCGTTGGAAAGCACTCCAAAGACCTCTACAAACTGCTCGTTCATTGCAATGTTGAGCATTGTCGGCGTTGTCTTTCAACTCGAGTGGTTGTCATATTCATTGCAACTAGTGCAGAGCTTACGTAAGAACAATTGTGGTCCATTCGAAGTCCCATCCAGGAATGTTCATAGTAGAAGTCATCTTCAAATTGTGCGAGAACATGGCTTAGTGAAAACTGAACTTGCATTCGTGGACATTTTCCAGAGACCTTTTACTGGGACTTCCATGCACAACGACGACGATGTTGGCCTTGCATGCCCTCCTGCAACATCTTCAATGGCACGGGGTGGGATCCACAATCACCCATTGTTAGTCTTCCCATCATTGCTCTCCACCTTCTGTGGGCAAAAACTTGGAACGGTGGACCGTTGTCGGAAGGAGAATTGGAGTCAAGAATCTTCTTGCTTAGCACTTGTTAAATGCATACTATGTAAGTTGATGAGTGGATGTGTATCGTTTGTCTCCAACGCTGCACATTCTATACTTGCTCTCTTCGCAGCATCGGATATGGATGATCCACATCCACTGAAATCACGGCTTATGTCATGGGCAATTCACAAGTGTTGGGCCAGAAGATTCTTGACTCCAACCCTCATTCCGATAGGGATTGACTGTTCCAATTTCGACGCGGTGATGGAAAGATTTATAGAGTGTCATTATATCTCCCATGCTGTGTCATGCAAGATGTTGGAGGGAGGCATGTATGCAGATGCTACTGTCGTTGTCCGTTGGAGTTCCTTCAATGACAACTCACTAAAAAATGCGAACCAATCCATCTCAACTTTTCAATAAGCCATGGTTTGGCATGATTTGGAAAGGAAGTTGACTTCCAGTACGCACAAATATGGATGGGATGCACTTGTGCGTACTTGTGCTAGGGGCTAGGGACAAATACAACTATGCAATAGAGCTCGGAGACAACGCCAGAAGTGGATATTAGCATTGCAATGATTGAGCATTTTGCAGAGGTCCTCCGAGTACTCTAGCCCAACCTCACCCAGGGTTGCTAAAGTATGAGCAGCGAGCAATGAGTGTTGAGCAATGAGCAGTGGCATTTGAGCAGTAAACTTTTTATTTATTATGTTTTAGGAATTTTGTAATTATCATTAACTCTACACTTAGAAATTATGTTTTGGAAAAAAAATAAATATATGGATTGAAGTCACTTATTTCATCCATCTTTGGATGGATGCAAATGATGACGAATGAATGTAGACGAAAGTTAGTAGATGAAAAAAAATTCCATCCTTGAATTTTATAGATTAAATGAAGTCAATGGCACCATGAAGCATCTAATTGATAAATAGATAAGGTGCATTCAATTGATTTGGATACAAGTAATGTAGGGTGTTGTCTTTGTAATGTCCACATATTAGTCTCCTATGGGGTCCTATGGGCCTCTTCGGATCCGAGGAGGCTCATAGGAAACAACAATTACAAGCATGAATGGGATGATTTAAATTGGTGAAGTCCCAAATTTACATTCATTTTTTAGGGATTGGCTAAGTCCTTATAAATACTCTTTTATAATAATTAGGTAGGTTTGAGGGTTTAAATATTAGAGTACATACAACAGTCTCAAGGAGTTCCAAAGAGCCTCCTTGGTTCCGAGGAGGCTCCTAGGGAGACAATGATAGAGAGCAAAGATGGCCTAAAGGCCTCCTTGGATTTTGAGGAGACTCTAAGGGATTTCGAAGAGGCTCATAGGGAGATGATATTGAGGAGCATGTAAAGTCTAAAGGCCTCCTCGGTTTCGAGGAGGCTCATAGAAAACAACAATTACAAGCATGAATGGGATGATTTAGATTAGTGAAGTCTGAAATTTACATTCATTTTGTTGGGATTAGTTAAGTCCTTATAAATACTCTTATATAATGATTAGGGTGGATTGAGTGTTTAAATATTAGGGTACATACAACAATCTCAAGGGATTCTAAAGAGCCTCCTCGGTTCCGAAGAGGCTCCTAGGACCTAGGAAGACAATGATAGAGAGCAAAGATGGCCTAAAGGCCTCTTTGGATTCCAAGGAGCCTGTTAGGGATTCTGAAGAGGCTCATAGGGAGATGATATTGAAGAACAAGTATAGTCTAAAGGCCTCCTCGGTTCGGAGGGGTCTCTTAGTGAGATACCAAAATCATGACAATTTAGAAACACGTGACTAGATTTTAAAAATAGAACCCAATACAAGTTAAAAAATGGTCTAAATAAATATTTTTCAATCCAATATATTCTATACTAATATAATAATTTATTCAAGATTTTTTTTTATGAAATGAAATTGTAGGATAAGATTGTTCTACAATCTGCAAAAGCATTTTTGAGGTAGAAAACATGATTCAAAACTTTCCCTTTCTTCTATTCATAACTTGCACATGTAAATTCTACATAACTGATTGCGCATGACTTGAGAGGTTTCCAACATACGGTAATATCCCATAACAATTGGGATTGCTAATATAAACTAATATAAGGTAGTTTGTGTGGGATGGGCACGCAAGCTAAAGACAAACGGGAATTGACTACCATGCATCATTGTGGTTGGCAATTGCGTCCATCTTTAGTTTTTATATAGTGTTGAAATAATACCTCTAAAAAGTTATTTGTTGATGTAATCTACATTGTTGCATTTTGTATACATAAGTAATCTAGATCATGGAAAATTCCTGTAAACATAGAGGGGTCAAATCGTGAATCCAATTTTTTTGGAATATCTAGTCCGTAATAAAAGGATGAAGCAAACAAATTTGATTTACAAATTTTGAATTGTTCTCCATTTTCTTCCAAAGAATTAATTCACTTTATGGATTAATTAATCTTATTGAATATTGATACGATTTATTGCCATGTTCTATATGCATATATAATGTAGGCCATGGCCAAACCCTAGGAAATATATATGGGGTCAATGTAGAATCCAATATTCGTATTCATAAATCATTAAATTAATAAGCAAACAAATTTGTTTCCCATTTTTTTTTCTTGAGAATCAATTTTCTTCATACATTAATTTTCTTAATGTGCTCTCTTGCCAAAATTTACATGCATAATTAATCTAGGGTATGGGTGCGAAGTCCTATAAATATGTCCCAAGGGTCAATTTGAAATTCAATCTTCTTATTTGTAGGTTATTAAATAAAAAAGCTAACGTAAAAAGAACAAAATTAGTACAACACCTCCTCGGTTCCAAAGAGCCTCTTCAGTATCACCAAGAAATTGCGAGCTATACAGATTTTTACAAGTGAGAAATTAGAAATGATGCTTAGTATAGGGGAGGTTCAAAGAGAAGAGAACAAAACATGGTCCTTCATTTGTCATTGGATCTAAAATGTACATATTTTGAAACTCATTAATAAACCAACATCTTCAAAGAATTCAAAGTCAATTTCTAAAAAGGCTCATAATAAAACAACAACTAAACCCAATAAGTTCAGTGAGCCTCTTGATTACCAATGAGGTTCCAAAGAAGCACATGAAGAGGGGTTGAAATGAAAAAAGAAATTAAAGAACCAAGATGGAAAATGAAGAATATTAAAAATGGATTTGTAATAAGCAATTCAGAATTGTCATTAGGGTTAACAAATTGAATACCATGGATATTTTTAAATTGATAAAGAAGCTCACAATCCATGAAATAAAATAAAATATAAGATGAGATGAAAATAAAAATTGAGTGTGAAATGAAACATTGGAATCCTAGCCAGAAGAGTTCATGCCTATAGAGCTAAGGCTCTGGTCACTATCCATATTATCCTCCACAGCTTCTACATCTAAAAACTGGAGAACATGTTGACTAGAGCTAGCTTCTTCAGAGGTGGAAAATGATGTCATCTCAACATTCATTGCGGCGAATGACTCAGCATAACAAGGCAAAGACCAAGACTTAGGAGGGCTAATAAGGTACTTCACCAACCTGCACCAAAACATGAATTTAAAAAAAGAATTAAAACTTGTAGGATTATAATGTGCACATGAAGATTACCAATTGTAAAAAAATTGATAGAGTGCAATATAGTTAGACTTACGAACCCAAGCGATTTTGGGCCACCTTCTTCACTGGACTATCAGGATCCTCTTCGCTTGATGAAACTTGACGTTTCCGCTTTGGTTGGACTAGTTCAACCTTCGCAGGCAAGTCAATCATTGGAGCAAGGATGTGCGTGAAGATCTCTGTATCAGACTCCAATGCAATGATGTGTCGGCTACTCCTTTGACAAGCATGGATGCTAGCCCCTGTGGCAAAACAAAATGCTTTGTAAGGCCTAAATGATACATAAAAATATAAATCATATACAAGTATAAAATGGACATCTAGCAGTGGAGAGAAGTTTAGACCTGTGGAAGCAATGCAATCTAATACTACATCATTGGGTTTGGAAAAGCTCTCGATTAGAACTTGTAAGAAAAGTGGATCTTTCTCATGTGATCCACGCCATGGAAGTCTGTCTTTCATCAACTGAGTGGTGGCAGTTGTGAAATTGTACAACAAGCCTTCTCCTAAAACAATTTCACAAAAAATGAGTCCATAATACATAACATGAACTATATAATATATAAAATAGATTGTAAACTAGAAGAAGGCATATCAACTTATAACATGTCTAGCCATTGTCGGAAAAAAATAGAATCTAGAAATGGTCTCCACATGACTAGTACTAAATGAACTTCAAATAATACATTAGACAATTAGGGCCAATTTTGAACTAGATTGCACATGGCCAATGCCAATCCTAATTGAACAAAATTATTTTTAAATATACAAATGGCTTATAAAGAAAAATGGCATAGGTGTCCAGATTGTTACCAGATATATCTATAGACAGTCCAGAGAGCTCTTGGTTTTGCTCCACAGAAAAAGTGGATTGAATTGTTGTTCCTTTAAACATAACTCGAACATACAAGACAATCCAGAAGTGCTTTGTCTGAACATGCACAAAAAGTATTAACAAAAAGAAAATATAAACAAACATACTTTAAAGACATTTACAATAACTCAAAATATATCATTACCGTGCCATTGATGTCTTTGTGAGATGTCATTCATAGCTTGTTAACGCCCCACCAATCGGTTTGCATTTTGAACCCATGCAACTTAGCATCCTTATCAACCATATGCCGAATCTTTGGATTATCCGGCAAAAAAAACATCACAGCCCCATCATCCTGAAGTGAACCACTTGCAAACTCAAAAATGTACTCTGCAAATTCATCGTCATAAGTGTTCCAATACGGAACACTAAGAGGAGGATGAGAAATATTGGAGACAGGCAAGCCGTCAGGCATGTCTCCAATTATTAAGTCTAGACACGCTTCATGCTTGGCCACACCTCCAAGCGTACGGGAACGTCCTCTGCCCGCCTATACAATATCAATAGAAAAGGTTAGAAACCAAAAGAAATATCATGGATTAAATACTAGTAACACATTTAATACCGAATTGGGAAGTACCTTCTTAGCAAAGTCCAAAATCTTCACTTGTTCTTGGGATTGTGTGCGGGTTTTCACCATGTACTCAATAGCATCTCGGATAGAGTATTGAAGAATTAATTTGCTTACATTGCCGACAATAGTTTCAGAACAAAGGGAATTAGCTGCTTGCCACTGAGAAGGAACAAAGTACTCTGGTGCCACAGTAGAAATGCCAAGAGGAATTGCAGACCCTCAAGCAGGGACTTCCGATCGAGCTGAAGATCCAGCACCTTGACGTGTTGAAGAAGATCTAGTGACCTTTATAGGGACTTTCTTCTGAGATAGTTTCTTCTTTGGACCCCGCCTTGACTTCTTCTTAGAATCTGGAGTTTGTTGAGCAACCTCCTCTTCATCCTCCTCGGAAGACAAATCTTCTACTACAACTTTTGAAGCTCCAGCTTCATCTTTTGTATGTTGCTCTTCCGCTGGTGCGTAAGTCCTTCTACATTCAATGTACCACGGGCAATCTATAAGCTCTGAAAGAGAGAAACCACGAATTTGAGTCGTGGTGAAAAAACAAGAAGGTAGATTCTTGTCAGTCCAAGCTCCAAGTAGCTTTGGTATTGCTCGTTTCTGGATTCCTCCCTTAGCAGCAAGTTCCCGATAGAAGTATCTACAATAGAATTCAAAATAATAGATTAGACACAATGAAATCACCAAAATATAGTAAATGATATAACAATTAAGGAAATATCTACAATCACTTTACACCACTATATTTGCAATTGAACACAAGATTTGCATGTGAAATTATTCAAACTAGTGAATGTAAATACCTATATACGCAACACTGCATTGCTTGCTCACATCCCTCTTGCCCTAGGAATGGTATGAGACGAGAATACTTTCCACTCTTCACAAAGAAAGAGTAGAAAGCATGATCCCAAAGTATAATCCTGTAGCGTTCCACATAGTCACCAATTTTGTCAATAGAATCATCAGCATTCCAGTCAACAACTATGCACTCTGACTCTAAAGTCGCATTCACCCATGTTGATGTCGCTTCCTCAAGCTGTATGTCAAAAGTGAAGGACTAAATTAGAAAAATTAAACAATAACTACTGAAATGTCAAAAGAAAATAAGGAACATTACATGAAAGGAAGGAATATAGTACATTAATAGTTAAATTTGAGTAAATAAGACTATAGAAATCATTGAATGAAATGGGCTTTGTCAAAAAACAACCTCAGCCCAAAATGTGGCCTTTGGTAACCATGACTTGAGTTTATCCTCCGTTGCAATTGGAATGGGAAATCGAAGAGCTCCACGATTCATTTCACTTGAGTTCCACCAAGCCAACCATTGGCTCTTGTAAACTGGCTTCACAATGCTTGCAACTATATTCTGTAGCTTATCCAACGTCATATCTGGCCTTTCGTTTTTGCTCCAATGAATCATGATCTGACAACAAAAGAAGACGATGAGAAATAATCAAAAAATCAAAAAATCAATCAAGAAAGGAATGTAATAAGAACTTCAAATGGTTAAAGAACAAAATAGCAAGAGACAGACCTCTTCAAGCCAACGAGGTCCATGCTTGGGGTTGCCAACCGCGCTAAGTTTATCGAACTCGATTCTTAGGGATTTCACCTTCGCATTAGAAGCATCCGTCATTGCCTCCTGTAGGGCCCTTGATGTCCTATCTATTGGAAGGGTTCGTTCTTCATAGAGTCTAGCTGCCTCCTCTGCAGCCATAGCTACCTCTTGCTGCAATAAATTAAAAAACAAGGTCAAGTTCATGTGAATGATAAATCACATTGGCTAATTTTAGCAACAATAGTATAGAACTCTACAACCACCAGAAAAACATAGATCATTCAAACATCCATTATAGCAATAGATCAATTTTTAGCCTTCAATTGACCAAAATAGAAGTAAATATTTTGAAGAGCTAGTGAGAAGATAAAAAGAAACTATAAACATTGAATACAACACACTTCAAAAAAATATAGAATTTGACATAAACAAAGACTTCACAATTTCAACAAATGGAACCACTTGAAAGACACGTACCCGATGTAGGAATCGTATAAAGATATCTGAAGTAAGAGGGTGCCAAGGATATGGTTTGGTCCAAGTCTCGCAAGCTTTATATTCATCTTCTGATAGTAACTCTTTAAAATCTTGAAGCTTGAGAAACCCGTACGTGTTGATCCTATGAAGACGGTGGACAACATTGGTCTTCACATGGGCATTCTCGGTGGACCTGCATAGTTCATAATCAAAATATAACTTACAGCAACACCCCTCAAAGGAACACGTTCTCTATTGCATCATCGCACTTGAAGAAGAGTTACCTGTTGACGTCGTTCATTGCATGCATCAATACTCCTGTGGATCCCTTAGTCTCTAGCATAATAGAATCTACCCAAAAATGCCATTCACGGTCGTGAGCTCTCATCCTGTTGATGTAGTTTGTCCAGGCCATCATGCGGTGGTTGCCATCCCACACAAAAAACATGAAGCCTGATAGCGCAGCTCGATCCTCATGGCCTTGGAGCTCCTTCTCAAAAGCTTCATTCTCAGCCACCCAATGAGCATCCCAAGTATCCAATATCTCATCCGTGATCTTTTGGCTCATACCTTTGTCATTGTGAAGTGACACATACATAACTCGGTCACCCTCTCTATAACCGTGAACAAACTCAGATTCGAGGCGAACAACATCAGTTTGCAAAACTGGCCTTACAAGTGGCAATGATATCATTTGACAGAGTGGGATTTTGAAGTGACAAGACCTCGTTGGCTGGAAACGATACTTGCGGATAATGGTGTTGAAGTCCAGCTTTTCTTTGGCACGAAAGGCGTTCATAGTCTCATCATGTGTCAACTCAACCACGACGAGGGCATCAATCTCAAGTGGATCCTACAATACCTCAAATAATAATATTTCAAAATAATTATAATATACTACACCACAAATACATAAGCATGCTACTTGGATTTAAAAAACATTCCCATTAACCAATGTGTCCAAATAGAAATTAATTTGAACATCTAGCACAATCCAAACTACATTGACAACCCCTTCTCGGAACCCAAAGGGACCTCCTCAGAACCTCGGTGGGGGTATTCGGGATCCGAGGAGCAACGATAATGGGGCAAGGCATGCCCTCCTCCTAACCCAAAGGGGCCTCCTCGGAACCTCGGTGGGGGTATTCGAGATCCGAGGAACAATGATAATGAGGCAAGGCATGCCCTCCTCGGAACCCAAAGGGGCCTCCTTGGAACCTCGGTGGGGGTATTTGGGATCCGAGGACTAGTGATAATGGGGCAAGGCATGCCCTCCTCGGAACCCAAAGGGGCCTCCTCGGAACCTCGGTGGGGGTATTCGGGATCCGAGGAGCAATGATAATGAGGCAAGGCATGCCCTCCTCGGAACCCAAAGGGGCCTCCTTGGAACCTCGGTGGGGATATTTGGGATCCGAGGACTAGTGATAATGGGGCAAGGCATGCCCTCCTCGGAACCCAAAGGGGCCTCCTTGGAACCTCGGTGGGGGTATTCGGGATCCGAGGAACAATGATAATGAGGCAAGGCATGCCCTCCTCAGAACCCAAAGGAGCCTCCTCGGAACCTCGGTGGGGGGATTCGGGATTCGAGGAGCAATGATAATGAGGCAAGGCATGCCCTCCTCGGAACCCAAAGGGGCCTCCTTAGAACCTCGGTGGGGGTATTTGGGATCCGAGGACCAGTGATAATGGGGCAAGGCATGCCCTCCTCGGAATCCAAAGGGGCCTCCTCGGAACCTCGGTGGGGGTATTCGGGATCCGAGGAACAATGATAATGAGGCAAGGCATGCCCTCCTCGGAACCCAAAGGAGCCTCCTCGGAACCCCGGTGGGGGTATTCGGGATCCGAAGAGCAATGATAATGAGGCAAGGCATGCCCTCCTCGGAACCCAAAGGGGCCTATAAAAATATAAAAACAAAATTGAAGATGAAACAAGCATTCTAGTGAGATTCAAATTTACCTGATCCATCATACTTTCTTGGAGATCCCCTTCTGTTGTTTTCAACAATTCACCACCAGACGTTGCAGCATCTTCTTTGTTCTATTGGCACATAGGTGCCATGACCAAATACAAAAACATACAACACTTAATATTCCAATTGACTCAAAAGTTAGAATGAAGCATAAATTCCTCACATAGCCTCCTCGAAACCCAAGAAGGTCCACTTAAATTTAAGATTGTCATGTTTCTTTAAACATTTGTCGCTCACCATCCAAATATCACTAAAATTAGGCATTGAAGACAACAAAAACAAAGAAAATAGACATACAAGTCCCAATTGCTCGAGAAATTAAGCTCCTCGGAACCCAAGAACAACTTGAGTAATCTCTAACTCCTCACATGTGGAAAATGAGCACATGAAATTAAAGTTTTTTGAAGATGCGGAACAAGAAGCTCGAGTCCGAGGAGGGAATGTACAATGGTCAATCCTCACCCCATATCAAATGTCATTGGAAGTTGTATTTGGGATTTTGTTACGAAATACCCAAAATTGGGATTTTGTCTTTCCACCTCAATACTAATTTCTAATCTGAAATCCTATTTGGGAAAGGTGGGAGCATGCTCCACATCTTGTTGAACCTCCTCGGATTCAAGGTCAATTAAAGGTACCTTGATTTGGGCATGTAATTTTTAGAGTTGAAACACATAAAATACCTATTTTGAAATCCATTTACACCTCTAGAGGAAATGTGTAGAAGGTCCTTGAATCCGAATACCAAATGCAAACTTCGAGACCTATGTAAGTCTACTAAGGGAACATCCACTGCAACTATTTGGAAGTCCTGGTAGTCCTTCTCGGAATAGAGGTGGGCTGAGAATAACCTAACTATGCAATCCTAAAAGTATTTTATATGCTTTTAAAGGATTATAATCATGCAACCAACGTAGTTAGGAAGCATAATACAACTCCTAGGGTTCAAGAGGGCTATAAGTCACCAAATAACTAGGCATCTGATATATGCGTTTTGGAATCGTTTGTCAAAAATGAATCACATTCAATGCTATAGCACATGTTATATCTTATAAATCTTATTAAGATTATTTATGAATCTTAAGTTTGATTTATAATTGGATGAGGAGAACCCAAAACATTGTTCAAATTTTATAGAATTCTATGTCAGCACACTAGAGATTTAGACATTTTGTGAACCCTAGTGATCAAAATGCAAGTGGAAACTATTAAACTTACCAAACTATGAGCCGCATTGTCAATTATAGTTGAAACACCCTTTGCAACACCAAGATCCGGCTGACCGAAGACCTTACCTACATCAGCACCTATTTCCTGAATCCAATTATAATACAAGTGTTATTTACATCTAAAATGGGCTAGTTTTATTAAGAATGTTAGGATCTACATCACAACATCATCCAATTTATACAATGAGGTCACCCAATGCAAAGAAAATGGAAATATTAGACCCAATTGCACAATAAAATATGCTCCTCGGAACCCAAGAAGAGCTTTAGGGACCTTTGCGTACTTAAATGAAAAAAATTAGCACCTTCAAATAAAACTATGTGATAATTCTGAAATAGCAAAACAGTCCTGAGGAGGGGATTTAGCCACCTAAATCCTGGACAGTCCTCGTCCCATGACAATTCTATGGAAACATTGCTTGGGATTTAGGGTAGCCATGCACATTATAAAATTCTACTCTGAGGTTCTATGTGGGAGACACAAATGCATTCTCCAAACCAAGGGAGGACACTCCCCGCGCTTTACAAAGTGACCTGCGGCGAAAAATAGGGTGGATTTAATTCATCATAGGTAAAATTTATAAAGATTTTACATTTAAAGAAGGGGACTTAAAAAGTGACATGTCTTTTATAAGTAAAATAGATACCCGAAAATTATGGTCCATTAATTATTTTTTAAATGTAAAATAGGGGCCAAAGAATAGGATCCAAGGAATTCTATTTACTAGGTTCAGTTATGGTTATGCTACAGTACTAGTAAGATACAGGTACTATACAAATCTGAAGTATAACTACAACATATCTTGTAGTCAGTCGATGAATGGGGTAGTTTCCATCTGTTCTGTCTGTTAAGTTTAACGACTACTGCTAGGGTTTAGGCGCGAACGATAATTTCGAGGTTGGGAGGGAGGCGCGGCAGCGTGTGTTCACGAATTTGTTTGCAAATCTGGGTGCGGTTGAGGGTTAATCACGCGATGAGTTCTCCAGCTTCTTGAGTGACGGCAGCGTGTGTTCACGAATTTGTTTGCAATCTGGGTGCGGTTTAGGGTTAATCGCGCGATGAGTTCTGCTGCTTGTTGAGGGACGGCAGCGTGGAGATGGTGTTTCCGATTCGCGCGATCAGTTCTTCGGCTGAACCGTGGAGGCTGCTCTTGGGGATGGCATGCGCTTGGTTGTGGGTGCGCGATCAGATTGGTGGTGGGCTTAGGGTGAGGAGGTGAACGAAGGGGTCGGCGATTCCTTGTGCGGGGGCGCTTGCTTGTGTGTGCGCGATCAGTTGTTTGTGCCCGATCAGTTGTTTGTGCGCAATCAGTTGTGGAATTCTGTTTTGGGGTCAGCGGCGTGACAAAGGTGTTCCCGATTCCTGGTGCGGGGTTTGCTTTTGAGGGGTGCGCGATCACCGATTCCTGGCGCGGGGTTTGCTTTTGCGGGGTGCGCGATCAGTTCTGCTGGGGTGTGCAAGGTTCACCAGCGTGGAGGATCGCATGAATTGCATGGACCGTGAGGATTGGTGGAGTCGCTGAACATGGCTGTGGGCACAAACCAGTTGAAGTGCTTCTTCAAGTGCAACCGGTTGGCCCTAAACCAAATGCTATTCCTTATGCAATTTTTTTGAATGCATGTGCACATCTTGGGGCCTTGTAGAGCTGAAAGTAGAGCTGAAAGGAGGAACTTCAGTCACATTTGTGTGTGAGGGATGCACTTGTTCACATGTATTGGAAGTGTGGCATCTTTTTTGATGCGTGACTGTTTTCTGAGAGGCTGCTGGTTTTGTCAATCAGACTTGTGACTTGTGATTTATGGGGTGCAGTGTAATCACTTGGAATGTGATGATTGGTGGATTTGCAGAACATGGTTGTAGGAGTGAAGGAGCTGATCACTTCTCCAATTGGTTTGGGGTGACTATGAGTCTCATGTACAAGTAGACATTTGTGTCATAGACTCTAAATTTTTTTTCACATGTGTTGGATGGCTTAGAACTGCAGCTTGTTGCCATAGTTCTTGTAAATGATTTGTAATGTTTGTGGTTTTTAACACCTTTAGTACATTAAACTCTTTCATTACTTTTTCATTTGTAATGTTTGTGTTTTTTAACACATTTTGTACATTAAACTCTTTCATTACTTTGTCATTTGTAATGTCTTGCTTTTATTTAGCATTTGTGCATGTATTTGTCTTCAAGTATGCATTCTAATGTAAACACATCCATTTTTTGCCTTAAAGTTGAATCTTGTGGGTGTACAGGGCATATCTTGTCACTTTAATTCTCATTACTTGTTAAATTAGTTTTGTTCTTTATAAAGAAAATAGCCTCCAATAAATTCAGCCTATGTACGTATTATAAGTAAAGATAGGCATGATAATATGGGCTCTAGGGGGGTTTATAAGTAATTATAGGGGCCTGAGAATTCAAAAAAATAAATAAATACCCCCCCTAAAAATACCCCAGCGCCGCACGTGGTACCCAGAAAATACGAAGAGTGTCCTCCCCGGGTCTCCAAATCCAAGTAAAGCTCCTCAGGATCGAGGGACATAAACGAAAAACAAATTTGGACATGGAATAGACATAACTTCAACAATATTACTATTTTAAACACAAAAACAACTCTCTTGCATTTGCTCTAAAGAAATGTAGATTGAGTTCCTTTCAATGTTCTAATATAAATATCCCGAGTTTGAATGTATATGGACATCTCTTGATGAATGCTCTGTGGGACCTCTTAAGCTCCCTTGGACCCTGATTGGGTTCCAAGGAGCAATTAACATTCCCCTTTTCAATCCAACATATGATAAGATGTGAAACATGATGAGGCCAAAATATTCTTGGCCAAGGTGTAAATAGGACTAATGGTTGGCAACTTTGAGGAATCAATGTACCTCCATTGTATTGTAGTCAATCTAGACATACAATTTGATCTTCCCTAACGTTTATTTCTATGAACCGTCAACATTCCTACTTATTTGTAGCGTGAGCTAATCTATGAAGTCCACAAATCTTAATAACATAAGACTATAGAACATTTGACAAGAAAGGTCTAGGATCAATTTTGTGACATCAATTTGTGTTTAGTCAATTTGCCTACACTACAATTTGAAATTGTGCTAGTCTATAAATGACTCATAGTACACAAGTTGTCAACAATTTAAAAATGATTTGCACGACTACATACATGGCATAGACCTTAAAGAAATGATGTCTGCTTTGAAATAGTTCAAGAGCTTCAAACCTGAACAATGATATCCTCCATCAATATCTCCTTTGTTGAACCGAACGATGCTAGGCCCTAAATTACAAACAACAAAAAAATCAGCTACCTCTACTAGCGATTGTTAATTTTCTACAACTCTTAAGCACATTAAAGACCACTCAAGAGAAGACACTAGGGTTATACCATTTACAAAGCAAAAACTTCAAGGCTTCAACAAAACTAAGAAGCCTTCACAATCAAGAACTCTATATTAGAGGTGCTTCAAGATTTAGGAATCTCATATACCCAAAGACTACTTAGTACTATTTCCATAGCTCCTCATCAAAAAATCACAATTCATTCTTTAGAGAATTGCTTGAAGCTTGAGATCTAGACTTCAGAATCTCATAATCCCCCTCTCATTACAATGCTTATTAGGCATTTAAAACAACAATAGACATCCCTAAACCTTATATTGTGACCAAACATTGCAAACTATAGAAACATACTGCAATGTCACATTAGCACAAAACATTCTTATTAGTATGGTTAATCGGACCAAATAAAATCTTTCACCATTCTTCAAAATAGGAAATGGAAAATCCCTTAAATTAAACTTGGTACCATATTTTGAGCCTCCAATTGTCAAATTTATAATGAAATAAGTAAAACAAGATTGCATTTCAAAAGTGGTCTATTGAACCTAGACCAATATACTAAATGCTTATATAACTATTGAATGCACCACGATTTTATCAAAATGAGTTTCTACAGGCAAACTTGTGAGTGATTCACGCAGTCCTGCATGAATAAGGATTTCATGTTGTTCGACAGCATGGAATCCCAGGGCTTGCTAAAGGCTAGTTAAATAGTAGGTGTGGAATTCATCAAAGGAGAAATTGAATGTAAAAAATATCTATGAAAGCACATTCCTGCTAGAACCTCACGCATTCCAGCTAAGAATTAAACAATCATCCTAGTTGCAATTCATATAGAACTTTAGAAAATAAACCAACTGGAAACTTGTGGCTCAATCAATTGGTTAGGCACGTGAGTCCATTGATTAAGCTACATATGAAGTCACCAAATCCTACATTATCACATTATCATATATAGATTGCAAAACTTTATATGTTTGATAAATCTCATGAGGGGAATCGTCTGTCTATATGGTGAACCTTCACTCATCAAATCAAATAAATTATTTAGGCATAGGGACAACAACAGAGCTTCCAATTTTCCAACTGAGGCCACAATTTACTAAATCATGCACACTAAAAGTCACTCGCTTGACATGATTCTATCATCTCATCTACTTCTTGCAAGATACATCTTGAGAGAACTGTGAAGCTCGACTCATGAAAATTATAACTCAAGCATGTCTAAAAATGTTGACGAAGATAGGTTCTCGGTGAGAAAGACAAGCTTCGAGGTAATGAAGACAAGGTCCTTCGTTTCTAGAAGGCAAGTTCGTCAGACAGAAGGAGTTGAAAATAAGTTTTTTCTTAAGAAGCTTCAGTTGCTACGGTGAATTTGGACTATCTGTAGGTCAAAATATCAAACTTATTGCAAGTTCAAGAACTGACATGCAAATCAGTGCTTTGAAGAACGTCTGGACTGTGTAGCAATCCATGTGCATTTCCAATGCAATTACCATGGAAACCATACGTGTATATCAAGCCAATCTGTTGTGATTAATATTACCCCAAGTCCGTAATCTTGAATTCCAGCTAGTACGTAATCTTGAATTCTAGCTAGTATTATGGGTTCAAGATACCCGTAAGAAAGAAATTTTGAATACTTTAGCCTCGTAATTGCTAGAACAAATATACAGATGACATCGAGCCCTTGGCTGTGTTCATCGCCCCTATGCAATCCCTGTGCTTTTTGTATGAAACAATTGAGAAACAGCAGTCCTAAAATAATTTAAAACAATGAGAAATTATGACTACCGAAAACTACAAACTTGGGTCGACTCTCTAACTCTGTTCCTCGGATCCCCCGTGGCACCTCTGAAGCTTCAGAACTTTATGAACTCTATAATTTAAACAACATATCAAGTCCGCAATCGCACACAAACAATTGCGTTCCTGAGTTCCTCGATGCCGAGGAGCCCAGAGCTACGAGCATGAAGCAGGATCTCTGAACCTGTGAACCTTGATTGGGACCTCGAGTGACCAGACTGCTCCTCGGGAAGAACCACCAGCTCTTCGGAGATTGCCTTAGGCTACTCGGGTTCCGAGGAGGTTCGAGGGGACCGACAGTCGATCAGCTATTCAATCCCTCGCAACCCTAGATTAACTAGATTTAGAGCATCGCAACTCTAAATTATCCCTGGTTGCAAATCAGCCCTGCGAAACATTGTCTTGTGACTCAAGTCACACAATACATGAATCTTCTAAGTCCACCACAAACCCTAGAAAATGCAAGCAATCGGTGTCTGGGATTACTCTAATTGTAGCGGCTGTTCGCTCGAACTGAGGCGCAATAGCACACAAACTATTCCGTTCCTGAGTTCCTCGATGCCGAGGAGGTCAGAGCTGCGAGCATTAAGTAGGATCTCTGAACCTGTGAACCTTGATTGGGACCTCGAGTGACCACACTGCTCCTCGGGAAGAACCACGAGCTCTTCGGAGACTTCCTCAAGCTACTCAGGTTTCGAGGAGGCTCGAGGGGACTGACAGTCGACAGGCTATCAGTCGATTCCTCTCAACCCTCCACTAACTAGATTTAGGGCATCACAAACCTAAATTACCCCTACAAATCAGCCCTGCAAAACATTGTAGAGTCACGCACTACATAAATCTTTTAAGTCCACCACAAACCCTACAAAATCCAAGCAATCAGTGTTTGGGATTACTGTAATTGCAGCGGCTGTTCGCTCGAACTGAAGCGCAACTGCTTGGTCTCCTCGTCTCTCCTCCTCGTGCTCCTGCACTCCTGTCGATGCGCGAGCTTGATTATCCATTTTCTGGATACAAGAATATCAAAAAATTTCTAGACCCCTGTAAGTAGGACAATTCTAGTGATATTCATACCTCTCTCAAAATATGCACCACTAGCCTTAAACGAGGGTTTTAAGGCGATCTAATTGATTAGCTCGATCATCTTATTCATGCACAATGTCTCATTTGCCTTGTTGGCTTTATGTTTACCTTTTTAATTTGTATCCAAATGATGACAAAGGTGAAATGGAGAGAGGAATTGAAATTTTATTTTCTAGGAAAAAGAGTGATTTGTTATTGTTTTTATTATTGATATTAGTAAGACTTTAAGACATTTTATTAGTAATATAGGATATTTTAGAAATCCAACATAGAAATCTATCTAATAATTGGGCTGGATAGTGATAAACTTCTTGGTTTATTTTGTGCATTGGTGGAGCTTTCATTTCTTTGAGAAATCTAACTCTATAGTTTTGGGTGGAATTTTAAGAGGCTACTGCTCGAAGAGACTCCAATTTCTACAATGTGGACTATTTCATAAGATGTACAATGGAATAAACATGATATACTCTAAACTCCATTTATTCAACAATGTTGAACTTCAGGTATCAAGAATTTGTTTGGTTAACACAAATTGTGAACTAGATCTTACAAATGTACCAATTATTTCTAGCAAATGATGATGCTCAATTTTAAATAAATGAAAATGAGCTATTATTGTAATTCCACTAGAACTGAATAATTATTTTAGCAATAACATTTTTTTATTTTATTATAATTAATCTTTAGAAGGGGTAATATGCATACTGCACAAGTGCACAATATCCTACAAATGAGAATTAAATTTGAAACCTTTGCAATAATTGATTCACATTCCTTATTCTTTTATACCCAAATCAATGCAACCCTATTATTTCAAAGTTATCGAAATAGGAATCAATGACCTTATCATATTCATTAACATAATTTCCAGGAGTAATAGACATTATACATGTTTTTATAGGTTTTTGTATCTTAGAAAGCATTAGACCTTAACATGTGTGTAGTACTAAACCAGTGGGCACAAAACTATCTATACCAGAAAAATATTTGTTGCACTCTTTAGATACAAATAGATGTTATCCATTGAAGTAGACAGGCAATTACTTTGGACAAACTATTTGTCCTTCACTCTAGTGGAAGCAAGTGAGGGATGAACTTACACAAATTGCACTTCTCAACGACATAGCATTCTCCTCCACGCTCTGAAGCTTGATAGAGTTAGTTCCATCAGAATTTTGTGCCAAACTCTCTCTAGATTGAAAATCTCCAACTTCAACTCCATCCTCCTCAAAGGACAAGGTCCGAACAATGCTACTTATCTCAGTTCCACTAGCTCTATGCAAGCGTCTAACCATCTTTGCTTTCTGTAACTGTTTTTTGCTAGAATAAAGCAAACTAGCCTTACGTCTCTTTCTCTCGGAACCCTCTGGCATCCCTGCACCCAAACTCACTATAAGAAAACTAAATGAAGTTCTTCCTGGGCAACTCTAGAAATTCTCCAATATATGGCATCTTCCAAATCTGATGAATGTATTCTCATCTAAGGAATGAAGCAAAATGAAGACAAAAACACATTCAAACAATAATCAATGAACGGTCATTTTAAACAATTGATTGTAGCTGAACTAACTCTCATAAACTCTTGGATTTGAAATTATCAAACCCATATTGTGGAAGGACTACTTTTCGTGGCTTCTGACATGCTATATTCTCTAAATGCGACACCATCTGGTTAAATAAATGCTAACGTTCGCAATATCTAATTACAAAATTGTTGGTGGCGTTAAAAATCATGAAGCCAAAATCTTGGAAGATCAAGTTCAAATCACCCAAATATTGATACTGAATCTACCAAGTATTCACACCATTTACCTTAGCGTCTTATAACTTTGGCCTAAACCTCAAAACCATTGTACAATGGTTCAAGCACAACTTCTGGAGTTTGTATGCTAATTCAAGAATAGGCATGGCAGTGGTTTGTGGTGAAGGGTCTAGTGTTCCAATTTTATTTCCTTGTGGCGATGATGGTATGGCATGGGTATTTGCTTCAATTCTTAGTGTGAGGTTCAATCTAGAATTGACATCTATGTGGGTAGAGCAGGAGCTATTCAATTCCGAAGGACTAGAAATTGTATCAACTGTCATGCAACTAAAGTTTAAGAATGATGAAGGAGATGTTTGGAGACTCACCCCTGGCAAGTACCATACCTTTGGTACTCCAATTGGTAGTAGGGCGATGTCAACAGATATTCTTATGCCTGGTTCTGCAACTTCTATTGTGCAAATGTCTTGGGGAACTCGTATCAAAGTAGAGCCATCGGATCATAGCCCCATTGATCTTGCTGAGTCTTCAGATGATGATGCTATTTTTGTTAGTGAAGCAACAACAAAATTGTCTCCTATACTTGAGATGGACAATGATAGTAATTTGGTGATGAACCAAAGTGCTCAAGGTAGCACATTGCCCCTTCTAGGTCCCCATAGTGCATCGTAGTTCCAAAGTGTCCTTGAGTGCCTTAGGGATATGCAAAGTCGACCACGAGCACAGAATGAGTTGAAGTTTTTGAACTTGGATACTCTTCATTGTGAATCTGTGCATCATCTTCCTCAGTCATTCAATGGAGACATGCTTATTGAGTTGCCTCCTATTTCACCTCCAGCATCCTCTTCCATTGGTTTGTCGAGGTCAACATCTTCTTTGTCTGTAGGTCTACAACTAGAGGGTATGGACCGAAGATTTGATGGCCACAATTGGACCCATATTCACACTACAAACATCGCTAATGACTTCGGTCTGAAGTTCTGCTATTCATTTTGTGTTGGCCATCTAGTTTGTGAGAATTTAGATTGTCCTAGGGTTCGGCGAGGTGGAAGTCCAAATGAGACAGAGTGGAAGGGGTCATCACCTGTTATATTTGCTATAGGGAACCACCCTCCCTCAAAGTCCAATCTTGTATGTCGGATTTGTAAAGTGTCCCCTTCTTGCAAGTCTTTGTGCCCTTGTCGCATGTATAGGGTCTTAAACTCTAATGGTTTTCCGAGAGCTTGTATCCATGTTGGTCATCATCAACATCCTGTAGGTAGGGGCATTTGTCGTGACTCCGTTGAGCAGACAACATCTCTAATTAGTCAACATGTCTCTAAAACTCCGTTTGCCACAAATTCGGCCATTGGTCTTGCAGTTGGAAAAGAGTTCCTTGCATCTGAATTATTTTGTGAGGATGGACTCCAAAGCGCTCCGAAGCCCCTTCGTGGGGAGGCTCTAGAAGTTGTCATGGAGAAGTTTCGAATACTTAGTTCACCAAGTATTCGAAATACCATCTCTGGTTTTCGGCACAGTACAAGTGCGGGACCCATTGATAACATTATATCATTGAAAATGAGAAGTACATATTCCTTTATTCAAGATAGCGTGTTTCCAGGTCAAGGTAAGGATAAGGTTTACCTTTTCAAGATGTCTGAGGAAGGTCCGGGAAGTGGGGTGGATTTGGTGAAGCGAATGCAACTTGCTGGTGATTTGCAGAACTCTTGGTGTATGTTTGATCATGTGAAGAGGGTGAAGGGATGGACGTCGATGGCTGCCCACGTCTACGACCCTGAGTTTTGTCGAGTTCAAACTATTTGCATTTGTGATATGATGAGCGAGGATGCTGAGTCACAAGAACAAATGTGGAGATCCCTCAATATTGTCATGGCGCGCCACGGAATTTCCTCTCCAAATTTCAAAGGTTTCATGGCCGACAACGCCATGGCCAATTGGCATGCTGTTCATGTGGTCTATGGAAGTGGTAACAAGCAAGAGCCAATGCAAGATCGAGAACGCTCTTGTCTACTTCATTGGACGACGTCGCTAAACAAACACACAGAGAAGCTCATTCGACCAGAGTTCCAAGATACTCATAAGCGGCTTTGTAAACAATACAAGAATGCAAATTCAATGGCGGAAGCGGAAGAAAGATACCTGGGAATCAAAGGTTGGTGGTTGTCTTCAAGGGCTGCATCAGAGGAGTCTCTCCGGCAACTAGATGATTGGCTTGGTTTTTGGCACTTTCGCTATCAACAATGGGGCGGATTCCTAGAATTGGTAAGTGACATGCCTATTTGATTTCAAATTGCCATTTTTGAATGCTTAGTTTTTACGTCTATGGAGAAATTCTACCCATGTCAAAATGAATGTGGTTTATATTCATTCAATTTCCTTCACATCTTTAGAAGTTGCTCTAATTTTAGTTGAATATAATTCTTTTTTAAATTTTGACAGAAGAATTTCAAAACCACTGAACCCTTACCTCATCTGCTCATCACTTGAAATTGTTTTGATTTGCGTAGAAACTGAACTTGGAGGAGCTAGCTGAAATGCCGTCATGCAACTTGGCGGAGACAGTTCACAATAAGTGGTTGCAAATGTCTGGGAAGAGAGGAACTTGTTTGTATGTCGCTACCATGGATGACATGATGCGGGCTATTCAACAATCGACTAATTACTGGGCATACCTCCAAGGGTATGCATCTGGCACCAGTCCCCACTTAGACGAACTTCGCCTTTGAGCTGCAAGACGCACAAAAAATCTAGCAAAGTTTGCGGAGGCCGTTGCAAAACTACCAGGAGCTGATCTACTGACGACAAGGGTTCCCCACTTGGAAGGTGAAGAAGTATTTGGCTCCGCAAAGCGCAAATTGGATTTGCCACCTGGATCAGACAAAGACTCTCATCGCCACAACACTATGAACTTTTCTGCGCCTAGAGTTCAGACTCGCTCAACTAGAGCACGCACTGAAGCAGGCACATCGATGCCAAAGTCAACAAACGAAGGAGAACCGAGCATAGTATGTCCTCACGCTACCAAAATAATTGAAACAGATTGTAACCCTTCTCTATGGCACATTGCTAGGTGCAAGAAGGAAGGGAAGACTTGTCATGGAGTTCAAGTTGGGATGAAGAAGAAATGCGGTGCCAAGATAAACAAGGTAAAAAAGAGTGGAATTGCAGCACCTACCTACAATGGCCGTATGACAGAGTATGGAACGAAGGCCATCATCAACTTTGATTTTTGGTTTTGCGTAGACAACCTCCTGCACTGCGCAGGAGGCTCTAAGGTGAAGTGGGTTCACGACTGGCCTCCTCTTCCAAGTATTTGGCCTATTGCATTTGGGACACATCTTACTAAATCAAAGATACTTTCTCTAGAGGAAGAAGGGTTCCAGTTGCAAACTAAAGAGGTGGATGGTCTCCCACTCCACCTCTTTAATGAAGAGAGTATAGTGAAAGGTGTGGCCTTAATTCACCTGAAGCAATATGATAGTGATCTACACCCATCGGATGGTGGCATGCATCCTACGAAGCGATTGGGGAGGACCATCCGGCGTAATCCTAACGCACCCACTGTTGACCACCACAACAAATGGGAGACAGCAAGGAACTTGAAAGCTGTTGTTGAATCCGTAGTGGTGATTCCATACCCTGGCTATGGTAGAGTGATAACTCTAAAGTCTGGTATATTTCCCATCCATAAGGTCTATTGTATCACTATTTCAGACTTTCCTGCTTGTACCTGCGAAGACTTCATCACCATGTGTACAACTGCACTTGGAAGTAGGAAATCATGGGTGAATTGCAAGCATTTGTATTATGTCTTTAGGTTTCTTTGCAAGGCAAACTCAGAAGACGAAAAGTATATACATGCCCCAAGTCTGAGCTTTGATGAAGTGAAGCTATTACTTGCAAGTAGCAGTCTATAGAATTTATAATTTGCTTGAGGTAGATAGTGAAACCACTTATATTTAGAGGTGGGTAAATAATGAACCTATGGAATAGTTGCCATGTGCCTTGAAGGTTGTCCACAGAATCATGGCATCTGCAGGACCATTCAAATGATTTGTAAAAATTCTAAACATAAAAAAAATATATAAGAAAAGGCTGAATTTAGCCAATCAACAATGTGGGATGAAATATTACAATTTTGCAAATGGATCTTGAAGGTGTTCTTTGGTTCTGAGGAACCCTTAATCACAACCAAATAACATTGTAGAATTGATTGTTACATGTCTTTAAATGAACCTTAAAAGTATTATTTGGTTCAACAAAGCCCTAATCCATAGTCAATCTACAATGTACAATTAATTATTACATTTCTCCAAATGAACATTGAAGGTGCTATTCGGTTTCGAGGAGCACTAACCTAGCCTCAAAATAGTTAACAGAGTCTTGGGTGCAAAGTGCAAATTTTAATGAATTTTGTAAATTTCTAGTTTTGGATATAGTTTGTTTTTAAAAAATTACATTCCATTTTTTAGGACATGCACTTTAAAGTAGCCATGAACCCTTTTTTGGATGGATGATGAATGGAAGAAATGGATGAGGTTCATTTGCATATGGATGAAGTTCATTCATACATGGATGAATGGATGTTCTGTCATACAACATTTTATTACAGAATTGATTGTTTTAAATACAAAATTTGTAATTTTTTTTTTTATTTTGGAAATTTTTCTTTCCTGACATTATTTTTTGGGGATTTCATAGCACTATTTATTACTTTGACATATCTATTTCTAATAGAAATCCTTATAGTGAGCGTTCAAATCTAATTGCTCATTGTTCAACGCTCAACACTCAACGCTCACACTCTAGTGTCATTGCAACCTTACCAAAGCATGATTTCAAAATAGGCGCTTGCTGGCATTGTTCAAGGATGGGACTTCTTGCAATTGTTGGAACTGCTGCAATGGGTCACGACGAGAAAAAGTCAGCCGCTCCTTGTGTAGGGTACATTCAAAATAGCTACAACAACTACATGAATTATGTATGCTTTTTCCTAAGGAGTTGAAGCTCATTCTGGGCAAGTAGAGACCAAGGTGAAGTCGACATCAAAAAAAAATCCAATCAAATGGGAAATTTCATTAGATTGGCATCGTTCACATTTAGGAAGGGCTATCTGAAATCTATACATGTCCTAGATTTCATTGTCACTGTTTAGACCACCCGGTCTGAAATAGAGCTATAGAATGCAGCATATGCAATTGGTGACATGTGTAGAATGCCCAACACCATTAGTTGGCAACAATTTTGGGATTAATGGGTTGTTGCTTGATGGGGTAGACATACACACCTTGAGTAGACCCTTCTAAATGACATCTATGGATGTCCAATAGTTAGTAATGCTGAATCCATTGTTCTGTGTAATTGTGAAGTCATTCCTTGCACTTCCACAATCGATTCTCTTTTTCATCCATTGTTGATTAACAACTATATAGCGCACCATTTTCAAACAAGGCTCTGGTGCAAACAAGGGTGGATCTCAATGGAAAAATCATTTTCATATTGAATAAACACACGATACTTGATTTTTGTAGTTCTTGAGGCCGGGATTCTTCTTGTTTTGCATTATTTTGTCTTCATCCGGTTTGTTTCTCAACTTCTTTATATAGCAAGACATGAAATGCATCATCTAGCATTCCTTCTAGGTGCATCTACCATAGTATTTGAACTTCCTAGAGATGGTAGTGAATGTGGCCATTGTCTTCAACCTAAATCTTCTAATACTAGAATTATGGACTTCCAACCTTGGCCTCAACTAATGATATCTTGGATAGGCTAAATTCACACGAGATGCCACTTCAAAATCGTTCATGGGATTAGTAGGTCGCATAGGAAGGTCAAAAGTGGCAGCACCTCTGGCCATGTGGGGGCCATAAACATACCAATTTCGGCCCTTTGAAGCCGGAAGCACTAGTCATTCATGTATTTCTTGGCAAATAATGACTAGTTTGCATGGGTTTTCTTCCTTTGTTTGACTTGCTTCCGCACCATTTTAATTTCATACCGCCATTTTAATGAAATTGCCCATATGTACTTGTTTCTATATGTAAATCATTTTTTTTTTATTGACTTTGTAAATTTAAAAAAAAATATAATACAATTGAAAGAAAATGGTAGTGCGTAAGAGCACTTTGTATTTTGGTAATGCATGAAGCACTTGTCACAGTTTGAGAATGGGGCTGGTTGGTTGTTACAACTTTCCTACCTAAAAGGCTCACTTAGCAACCCCAAGTCATGTTTATCTCATAGCCGCTCATACAAATTTAGTAGGATTCGAACTTGGACCACCTAAATGAGATAAATAGCTACTTACAATCAACCATTTAGCTCACGACTTGGTGTTTAAATGAGAATACAATATTCACTTATATGGGAAATCAATATTATCTTTGTTAGGAAAATTTTCTTAAGGATGCTTTGACAACCCTAAACTCTCATTTTAATGGAAATTCCATCTTAAAACTACCGAATTGAGTTCCCTTGGACTTAAATTTACTTCAGCTCTACTTCAATTTTGGAGCCTCCAAATTGGTATTATTATTTTGGGAGGTCCCCAATCTCCCATTTTAATGAATATGATGTTGTAGTAAGACTTTGGAAGGGACTATATCTGAGTAGTAGGCAACAGTGCAACATTGCACAATGAAGTTTAGCATCCACACCTCTTTCTAGTTCCTCTACGATAGCATTGCAATGTTGGACATGATGCTACAAGGATTCATTGAAGTGTCCTAGTCTATGTCTCCCCAAGGAGTATATCACTCTTCTAGACATTCAATGAGGGACAACTTAGCTAGCTTTGCTCAATGCTAGGCATGCTACTATTTTGCCATCATCATCGTGTGGGCCTTTGCTTACTTCAAATGTAAGCATCATTTTGTTCATTACTAGAAACTATGCGTTGTCATGGACTTTGTCATTGGTATTCCACATTGGCTTTTTAGCACTGTTCCTCTACACTTATTCATAGTGTATATTGGGAGGACTTTTTGTCCATTGTCATGTGCAAGTTTAGTTCCAAATGCATATCCATTGTTAAACATCCTCACAAAAATTACATTTGCTACAATTGAAAATGACACTTACTATGACTATGTAGGTTTTATGTTTTCAATGCCATGTAGGGAATATAGAGTAGCAAAGTGTGAGCCCTCAAGTTGGCACTTGGAACTCAAGGTTTTCTTTTTTTTGGTTTTGTTAGTATTTTAGCGTAATTATATGCAAAAATGCATAAAAAAAGTGTTTGAGAGCTATTTGGTAGAAATCCCTATCAATGTAGTGAAGAGTCATCCTAGAAGTATGGAGTACCTAAAATACTCTAAATTCATACTTTTAGTGCTCAGTTGAGAGTCTGAGAGGTCAATTAAGTATTTCCAAGAGAATTAAGGGTTGGAGTGTTAGCCAATCCTAGTAGTTGTCTATGTTAAACCAAGTCCTACAAATGCATGTGACAAGTTGGCTAAGTCCATTTTAGGTCTAGAAAGTCTAGTATAGGTCACCATCGAATTCGTAAAGAATTTGGATTGGTAAATTCTTATATGTAGGTAACTTATAGAAGAATAATCAAATCTACAAATAACATGATGGGAGAGTGACTGGAATATGAAGAAAGGTGCTTTTACTTTAAAAATAGGCCAGGAGCCAACATTGGAGCCAGTTGTTCCAAGATTCCCTGATATAAGAATAATTTCCCCCTTGGGTGGAAATTAAAAGGGAATTGCTAATTTTAGCTTTTCTATGAATAGTGAAAAGTGAAATTTAATGTTGCACTTTGGTTTTGGGAGTTTCCTAGAAGCTACCCAAAAATTTTTGGATTCTTCCAAAACAATTATTATGACCCCATGGAAAGTCAACTACCTTTGAACATGGTTGTAAATTCCTAGAAATTACCCATGATGCGGTAAAATCCCACTAAAAATTAGGATAGTGTTTTATATGCTAGTAAAGCACCCCACAAAGTTTGAAGACATTCCGACATTCTTGAGTACCAGAATCGGCAACGACATTGACCTTTGGAAGAATTTACAACTTTACGGCTAGTTGACTGACGTACCAGGAGATGGTAGTGTCCAAATGACGTGAATGAGGGGTCTTTTCTTACTCCCACAAACCTTCTAAGTAACCTCGGTGAGACAGTTTCCTCAAAAGAAACAAATTCCAAAAGTTAGAGTTTTCATTTTCTTTGGAGTTACCATAAGTTGATTTTATGCTTACAAACGGTTGGGAAAATAGGAGGTAGGGGGTCCCATAGGCTAATTTGGATCTTCTAAATACAATGGTGCAATCATTTTTCAATTTGGAGTTGTTCCCTGTGGCGACGTGAAACTCTCAATTTTTTTGGTTTACCTAATAAAACTAACCAGAAACTAGAGATAGGTATCTGGATTTAGCTAAGGAACCATTGAGAGCTAAAATAAAGAAGGAAAATGAGATAGTGGAGGGATTTGCTCAATCCAGTCCTTTGGAGAGAATGGATAAGAGTGGATGTCTGACCGGATAGAGGATGGACCAGGTATCTTTGAGGAACCGGATCTGGAATAGGTCGTGATGAGGTGGCAGGGGGTCCAACAACTATATAAGGGCTGGGCTGCCTAGTTGAACGTCTTTTACATTTTTCGTTTTCCAGCGCTATCCTTGCTCTAAGCTTGCTGTTTGCGTCTGACACTCAGCTTCTCGTGCTAGTCTTTGTGTCAGTGTCTTCTGCGAGGGTTGTAGTGTTTAGTATTATAGCTTGGATTTCCGGTTGAGATTGGAGAGAGAAAGTGAGGAACATGACATGCGGCTAGGAGAGAATGAGGTAGAGTCGGAAAGGTGTTTCGAGCGCGTGTTCGTGTCCATGCCACAGCTTAGGAGAAGTAGAGGCAGATAAGCGAGTACGTCCTTGGTGGAGGTGAAGCTCTAGAAGGTAATTCCGGTTATTCTCTCTACTGAACCAGCCAAGTCCCAACGCATGGAGGATCTCACTTCCATGGGTTGCCTAGGGTTTGCAGAGAAACCCTGGGGCTTCAGAGAGGAAGTGATGGTGAGAGAACTCTTGGGCAAACTGTCCAATGAGTTTGACAACACCATGAAAGCGGTTCCGCACCTTTGGACGAAGGATGTCTGGAGAGTAGTGTACAATTTCTGGACAGGAGGGTTAGGAATGGCGAGCCGGAAGGATGAATTCATCCACGGCAAGTTCCAGGGTGTTGTCAACTCGAAGGACAGATACGTCGTCGAGAACTGTGTTGACGAGCGACACCGCTGGCTACTGCAATTCCTAGTTTCGATCCTACATCCGGAAAAGCCAACAAGGGTGACAATCTCCCTCGCCAATACTATCTTCGGCACTCTAAGAGGGTACCGAAGAGTCGATTGGGCCCGGATCATTTCCGATCTATTCACCCAACTCGTAGGAAGAGTTGGGAAGAGTAGGGCCACGCTTGTGTGTCCCTACCTTATCCATCTCTACCATTCCCATCAACTTCTCAACACAAGAGAGGAGAAGGTCTGGAGGGTGTAAGAAGTTCTCCTGCAGTACGGTGAATCAAAAATGGATGACGAGGTTGAATTCGGTTCCGAACACGAGAACAACGAGTTAGAAGAGGAGGAATCGGAGATGCCGTTGATCAAGCGATAGAAGACGACTTCCCCCAATAAGCAAGGGATGCCACCCGCTCATGACACCTCGGCCCCGGAAGAGAAACCGGAGGTTGAGAAGACCGTGTTGGAGGAATCGGATCCCAACGACCCATTCAACCCTCTCGTCAAGATCTTGTGCGACATGAGATCGGATTGGGAAGTGAAGAGGAGGATCCTTCTTGCGATTGGGAAGTTGGTGGGAGCGCCGCCAGATAGAGAGCTACCAGAGAAGGTAGCAAGATGCATTTCCGATCCGGTTGAGTCCCGGAAATAAGAGGCAAAGATCCGGAGACTACAAGAAGAAGTGGATCGGGCAAAGACGGAACTCCTTGTCCTCAAGGATAATTTTGCAACGGCTCGATCGATGGCGGATGAGTCTGAGAAGATGGTGGAGTGGGTGAAGGTGACATTTGGGGAAATCGAAATGGCTGCAACCAAGGCTAAGTTTTTTGACGAGAAGGTACATGATGAGAAGAAGCCATCTGGTTCCCGGATGGTGAGGATTCTCACAGACCTTGCCGAGCAGGTTGAAGCGACAATGAAGTAGGCGCGGAAGGCATTAGACCGGATGGAGGAGAGTACTTGGATACTATTGGGAGCAACCTGTTCTCGCGGGATTTAAGTCTCGGATATTTCTCTTCTGGATTCGTTCCTGGACGTAACGGTAGGGGAAGGAAAGGATGCCACTCCCAAGTCTAAGAGATCGGAGGCTAGGGCAAATCAGGCTGGTACGACTGGAACTGCCATTGACTTGGACTCAATCCCGGGATCCACAGAAGGTGATCCGATTCCAAATCCTCAGGAGGGGGAGCGGAATTGGAACTTGAACGAGATCTTCGAGTAGATGGATTTGGGAGCGAATAGTGCCACCATTGGATCTCGAGTGGGTGTTTAGTTTATAAATCACAGGTATGTTAGGAACGAATTCGGGTCCTGTTCCGATCTAGTTAGGAGTAGGTAGGACCGAAAAGTCCGGCCCAAGTCGCGGTGGAACTTTTGCAGGCATTTTCGCCCACTTGTACTTTTTTTGATATTATTTAAGTTAGTCCCTTTGAGGAGAATTGGGAGTGTTTTCTTTTTGCAAATTCTTGTACCTTCGTAGGCACTTTTGTGTTGTGTGTATTTCTCAAGCTCGACAGGTTTGCATGATGTGAAGTTAGGAAGGTGTAAGATTGATTTGTGACTTGATCTCTCCCCTTAGTGTACAAGTTTCTGCTCGTTAGTGTAAGTAAGTAGGTTGTAGAAGTATTGGGAGTAAACTTCAGTGCCTCAGCAAATCTAGGGTTTTGAGTTTTGGGTGAGATAGCCGTTGTTAGGCTAGGCAGATAGGGAGGGTATCCTTAGTCGCACTAGAATTCCTAGGTAGGGAACTTGGTTGAGTGTCCAATCTTCTTAGAGGTCTCACCACCTTTATTGGTAAACGGAATAGCTCTAGTAAGTGTTGGAACGGACGAGTATACTTGTGACTACCTAGCTTCGCATGGGTAGGATCTGGCATCAAGGTCGTTGTAGTAAGAATGGATCGTATGGGGGATTTTTGTATGACCTACAGACCGGATTGCTATTCGGGCTGTTGTGAGGGATCAAACTGGATCCAATTTAGTTTAAAAGAGAAGGAGATCGTACAGTGGGCCTTCAGCTACTATAATCCAAGGAAGGAGTGGTAGATCTACCATTGACAAAATCAAGTGGCGACCCCTGTGATGGTCCAACAAAGGCAAAACTAAACCGGACTAGGAATGAGGAGACACAAGGACCATCCTAAGCGGATTAGTCCAGAGAGGTACGAGGACCAGAAGTGGTGTGGTCTTGGGATTGGGTTAAATTGAGCTAACCGGAGATTTAGGAAAGCGGGACGGAAGTAATTCGGTCCAATATTATCCGGTGGTTGGTTGTTTCCGGTTTTAGATCTAGGACCGGAAGGAAAGGATTAGAGATTAATAGGGCTTACTCACTTAATTAAAGTAAATACTCCATAGAATCTTGTGGGTTCAATCTTTAGAGTCATTTAGTTATGCTCTAGAGTGATTTTTGTGAGTATAACAGGGAATTTCTTTGCTCTGTACTACGACATTCCCTACAAGATAGGAAAGGTCCAGTAGTAGGTTTGACTTTTTTAGAGTAATTAGTAGTAATTAAAAGTTAATTTTGCAAATATTTTTTGGAAAATTGAAGATTGGATTTGGGTAAGATCTCTTTTCTTGCGTAACAATCCATGTTTTGTTTAAAGAAAGACAATTTATAAATACTTTGGATGAATTAGCAAAATATCAAGGTTAATTAGGATTATTTTCAAAAAATCTAGGTTAATTAGGGTTATTTTCAAAATATCTTTGGGAAAAGATCTTGGATTTGATTTTGCCAAGATTTATTAGCTAAATGGAGAAGGTTCTAGAGAATTCTTTCATTAAACAAAGATTATTTTGAAAATATGTTAAGGTAGTTTAGAAAATATCTCAAGATCAAAAGTAAATGTTTTTCCACCGACAACTTATCGAGGAGGGGCCTAGGACAAGTATAAAAGGCACTTCCCTCGAGGTTGTCAGTACCCTCATTCTCATAATTAAACTTTGTTTTTGTTTCTCTTGTGCTACCGGTGTAGCCGGAGCACTAATTCAGATCAGGATCTAACTTGATTTTCATTCTATTTCTTGATTTATACACTTTAAAGGACGAGAGGGTCCCTTCAAAATGATTTCTATTTGATTTCTTTGAGTTCTCGAGGTTAAGCCTCCATTTTCTTTGATTTGTGAAAGTTTTGGAAGGGATAGACTTCCAAACTCTAACTTCATTTAAAATTTCTTGAATACTAACAATTTGTACTCATTATAATAGAATTTGGTGTTAATAGGCTTAAGGTGGCGAAGCTTGACTTTACCAAAAGTTTATTAAACCAATCTTTGCCCAAAATTCGTTGAATAATAGAAATTGGGACTTTAATTGCTAAAGTTTAGTTTAAACGCTATCATGCGTACCTCCTTTAGTGATTAAATCTTAAATACTTTGAAATTTTGAAAAATTAGTTTTTAATATTCAATTTAAACACTATTATGTATACCTCCTTTAAAGATTGAATTTTTAAAATATTGTTCTTTGACCATTAACACCGTGTATACTTGGGGTTGCCCTTACACATCGAAGCTATGACTTTGGAATATCCAAAATTGACACTTTTAAAAGTGGTTTCAAGTATTTAAAGTACTTGAGACCATTAGAGAAATCTCTTCCTATGCATGCTTGAAAAATGCCTTGTATGTGGTAGTAATTGGGGACATTTGATTTTGTGAGAAAACTTAGAGAAAATTAGTCAAAGTTCTTTAGTTTGAATTTTTGATAAAACCTTTAGTAGTAATTAGAAAAACCCTCAAAATTTAGCTTAGTTTTTTCCTTAGTTAGAGTTATTCCAAAATAGAGTTCCAATTAGATTAGAACACTTTGGTTTGTTAGTTTAAATTTATTCCAAAAATACCCAAAAATTAGATTGTTATTTAGAATTTAAGAAATTAAGAAACTACTCTAAAATCCCCTCTAAAATAGTCATAGTCATAGTGAAAGAAATTACCCAAAAATCCAAAGAAAAATTGATTAGTTAGTTAATTAGTATTAAAAGTTTCCAAAACTTAGTGATCAGTAAGAGAAATTGAGCGAACAGGGTCACTAGAGAATACACGGGAGTCAACACAGAGAAAGTCGGGATGCCAAGCAGGGGAACGACTTGTCGGCTAGTCACGCCTCACCACTTGGCGACAATTGGAAGACAGTGAAGGGAGCTTGAGAGTGTAGGAAGACTATGAAGGGAGCTTGGAGTACCGAGAGATTGCGAGGGAGCTTGGAAGCACAACACAAAGAGACTTCGAAGGGGGCCAACTCAACCCAGAGTGAAGACAACAATTGTCTGTGAATAAATCCAATTATTGGAAGCTGTGGAAGTATATTGATCAAGGACTAGAACTTCAGGTAAGGTTTTTTTTCTTTTTCTTTTATGAATGAAATTAATTTAGGAGGTGCTAACACTATCAATAATTAACTTAATAATTCATTGAAAACTCATCAACTCACATCACTCTCACCAAATCTTAAGAACACGAAATGCAAAACAACAAATGAAAGAGTTGGAGAGTTGAAGAGAAAGGTTGGAGACAAAAGGAAGAAGAATAATCCAAACAATTAATAAGGTAAGAATCTCTTGGATTTTATTTGAAATTTTATTCTCATTACTATTCATTAATTTGTTGGTTAGTCATTAATTAGGAATCCTATAAGAATTAGAAGGCTAGGCTTTGGTTAGGTTTTGTTTTATTAGGCTTCATAAGACAAATAGATAAAGACAAAACACCAACTAATATTTTTTGGATGATTATGAAATTACAAAATAATTAGGTTTTATTTGATTTGATTTGATTTACTCGATTTAAAATTTTTTGAGGTATTAAAATAATTACTAATTAATTAGTAATTGTTTTAAATACAACCAAGACTAATAAAATCCCATAACTATTAGTAGGAAAATCGAAATTAGAACAAAAAATACAAAAACAACCAAAGATTAATTCCAAATTGCACGATGGATTAGCAAAATGAAGGATGAAGGAGTGGGTTACTACGAAACCATCCATCTCGTGATCCTCGAGGATGGTACGATCGACCCATTCATGGGAAAGGTATGTTAAAATTCTTCATATTTTGCTTTTGAAATTACAATTTGATTAAAATTTCACTTGATCAAATAAAACATTGAAAACTTTAGAAAAATTAGAAAAAAAAAATTAATAATTAAAATTTAAAATTAAATTTTAATTTAGAAAATAATCCAAAATTTAACCAATTACAATTAGATAAACCTTATTTGAAATTTGGATGAAAAATTGATAATTCCATCCAAAAGAATCAAACAAAAGAATCTTAGAGTCGTAGGAGAATTTAGAATTTTAGATTAATTTAGAAATTATAATTGTTCGTTTAGACTAAGAGTAATTGTCGTATGCGCAGTGGAGTGTAAGTACCATTACACCACCAAAACGTTCTAAAATGACTCAAAATATCATCCCAAGGGCTTCTAGACTGTTGCTGCAAGCCAAGATTCTTCGTTTTACCAACTTAAGCTCTCTCTTCACCTCTTTTCTCTCTTTTCGGATTATTACCTTTCCGGAATCCAACCCGAATCCACTCCTTTCCGGAATCTGGATCCATCATGTCTCACACACACTAGTTTTTGGTGCCTCTGTTTTACCCTCAAAGGGTCCGCCTTTGATCTTGTAGAGGGGTAGGGACTCACCACTCGTATTCCTCACACTCTCTTCTCTCTCTAAACTACACAAAACACACTTAGACCAAATGATACACTAGATCAGACCAAGAAACACTCTCACAACTTCTCGGATGGCCAATCCAGAAGGCAGGTCACTCACAGCCGTATTCTATCTTCTCCACTACAATGACAGACCAACGGAAATCGGAACTGATATGGGGATTGTTAGTTGTTCACTAGACTAATCCTAGGGTTTGGCAGACCTTTTTGGGAGAATAGGATGGGGATTTTTTCTACTAGCGATTGCCTATCTCCGCACGGAACCCTCCCTGGTATTCCGGACTCAAATCCACGCCACTCCTTGCCGGATTTCCGTTCCAGTGTTTTAAAGGCACTGTGCACAATACCGTATTCACAAGTCTAGACTATGTCACAAACGTTCCCTCCCGAATTAGATCTAGTCGCCTCAGATCCAGATTCCTCCTTTCCTCCTCCTATCTTTTACACTTCAACGTTCTTACAAACAAATACAAGAAAGTTGGATATACGACAGATCAATTCCCAAATGTCCATTTGGTGGCTTAGATTAAAGAAAGGATGACAAGATAACAACTACAAGCGCTAGGATGGAATGAGAGGGCAACAAGCGTATCCCTCATTTAAAAACCCCCAAACCCAAAGTCAAAAAGCCACTCGGAAATCTAGGTGACCAATCACAGACTTCCGAAGAAACCCGGAAAAGTCAGATCCTACAAATCCAGAACGCAGGCCCACCCCTGGAAACTCAAATCAATTTCAAAATTCAAATCTTAACTAACTACAATCCTAACTACTTTGCCTTTCGCACCTTCTTCTGAGTGCTCCTGCCTTGACTTGTTGGTGCCTGGATGGATGCCCTTAGAGTCGCTTTTGGAGTTGCCTTCACCGGAGTCATCCTCAACGCTGCCCAGGTCTGGATCTTCCAGATTCCCGGAGGCGAGTCTTCCTCATCCATGTCCTCTTCCTCTTCTTCCTATTCTGATCTGGTTTGGTACTCCTCCTCCTCAAATTTCTCAATCTGAGTGACCTCCTTCTTGTCTTCTTCTCCTAGAGAGGTGTCATCCAAAACGATGGGGGCCCTCTCCTTCCTTGGTTGCGACTGCAACATGTACTCAAAGCTTTCCGAATGAGTGCGGGCCAGATTCATCAATCCTCCAATCCGGTCCACTAGGTCACTTCGGATAAGCAACCTGGGTGTCTGAATAGTCTCCTTCTCTAGAAGATGGATTGTTGAAATTAGTGGCAAGATCGTAACTTCTGGTGGAGCTAACTCATGTGCTACGTCTGGCTGCTTAGTTGGCTCTCGCGTTGTCTTCATGCTCCCCCGGATGGTCTTCTCGAGTTGAGTTGAGAAGGGCTTAGTTGAATGTTGGAGAGTCTCCTTAGGGACTTCTAGTCTAGCTGGTAGTAGCATTGATGTTGTCCACTTCACTTGGGTCTCCGTGTCGAAGTGGATTTCCAGAAAGTTGGAAAAATCCATGATACGGTCCGGATCAATCCGTCCCAACAACTGGCGCATCTCCTTCAGCATAGAATCCATCCTTGATGAGAAGTCCACCAAGATCCGGTGAGATGTCCTCCCTCCACTAACCAATTTTGGAGAAGAGTGGCTTTGAATACAAGATCTACAGGTCTATCCACCAAACCGGATAGATTCTTGACCAACTGTAGAGCTTCCTTCTCCCTTTGCTTTGCTGTCGCTAGCTCCCCTTGTGCCCAACTTAGTTTGGCTTGAAGGTCTATCTTCTCCTTCTCCAGATTTTCAATTTGCTTCTCTTTCCTCCCCAATGCTTTTGGATTTGGAAGTTTCTTCACAACGTCAAGTATGTCCTCCGGCTCGACCTTCAACTCCTTGTTGATCCTCTTGAGAATATCGGCAAGGTTCTCATGATACTCCTGCGCTTGCAAGACCTAGTTGAACTCGGTTTTGAAAAATCCGGAAATGTCTTCCTCTGGCTCATTCTGAACCTTCTCTTGAGTAGGGAGTTTTCCTCATGAAGCCAGATCGGTGGATTTCCTCCATATCCGATCCAAAAGTTGCTCCTCTTCTGGTTCTTCTTCTTTCTCAAATGCCGGTTGCTCCGCTCCCATTTCTTCTGTGAGGCTGTAATATAGGATGGTGGATCCGATAGTGTACTCTACCATTTCTACATCACTCAAGAGTTCTGCATGATGGTGAAGGTAGAATAGGTAAGGACCAATTGGGCTGGTCTTTGCCTTGCCCACATTGGCTGCAAGCTTGGAGACTACTGCTCCAATCACTTTGCCCAAGTTGACTAGTCTACCCTCTATGGCACCAAAAATGGTGCTGGCTATCATAATCGTAACCAAGGTAGGCTTTTCTAGATACAAGATTGGGATCAGAAACTCTAGGACCTACTTCTGCCTTGCATCTAAATAGTGGTTGATGGCATACCCCTCTTTGGAATGGGCTGCATTCCTAAACTTTCCTACCGCGAACTTATCTTTGCGGGAGGCTAATCCGGATCCCTTTTGGGGGAATCCATATACTTTGGTCCAAACTTCATCGGTCTAGGTTCCAGGTCACCTCCTCACTGTCAACTCATATTAATTTGGAGCTCCTACAATGAGCTCCTAAATTATCTAGTCATTCTTCACTATCTATGGCCTCAAGAATAGGCCAACACATCCTATCTCACTCAAGTCATCTTCTAGCTATGAATGCTCTCTCAGCCTTTCCGAAATGGTCGAACAGACCATCTGTGCCGTCACTAATGGTTTCCAGATATCTCCCTCCACCATCACAAACTGAAACTAAGCAACGAACGAGTAGCTCCTGAATCAATCACTACCTCACCATTCTTTCTCTTAGACAACTATACGAGCGCAAGATTGCTATAGAAGAAAGAGGAAGAAGAAATGGAAGTGGCGGAATTAAGTACCCATCATCCTACCAGCTGTTCTAGAAGCGAACTATTTACCTGTAACGGATCCCTAGATTCCTAGATTGGAACTCTAGGCCGTAGGCTGTCGCTATCCAGGTTTTTGGAATTCGGATTCCGTCCTTGATCCTTCTACGGAACATCTGGATCATCCTCTCAACCTTAATGTGATGTCTAGGCTAAGAGGATTCTAATTCTGTTTTCTTATTAGGAATTTTGAAAAATTCTATACTATTATAAACTATTTCATACTAACCCACTCGACTTCAAGTTTTCATCTCGCGACAGTAATTAATGAATGAAATTTAATTTGTTAGACTTTTAAAACAAATTTCATTCATTAATAACTTTTTCGTTAGGAATTTAGTTTTTTCGTGTCTTACCTTGTTGGGAAGGTAATTTTTGAGTTTTCATTTGAAAAAAACATAAAACCCTAGAAAACCATAATTTTAGAATAGAAAGTTTGATTTAAGTTAGAATAGAAGATAATTAAAAAGAATTTCTAAGGAATCTTTAAGGAATCACTTAAATTAGGAATCAATTAGGGAATCTTTTAAAGATTCTAGAACCTATTTTCATTTAAAAAATACTTTAATTTTAAGTGAGAAAAGGTTGGATGAAGTTTGATCTTAATTTGGATGAAGTTCTTTAATTAGTGGTCAAATTAGGTTTAGTCATAGATTAGGTAACTAACATAATTAAAAACCTCAACCCTAAAATTTAGATTCATTTCGATTAGTATTATTATCTTTAACTCATGGATGAAGGTTGCAATGTAGTTTAGGGGTCAACATTTCATCCCTTCATTTTTTTTTACTAGGGAAGTCAAAATTTAACTTCCTTTATCATTTTGGAATGGGCAAATTACATTCTACAAGTAAAGTTAGATTAATTTTAGCTTGAATTTATCTTTTCATTAGGTAGTTGATTTAGTTTAGGATTATATGATTTAAGTTCAATTTGGATATTTAAAAACAAAGTGTCCATTGCTTAGAAGGCACGAATTGAATTTAGATCAAAAATACCCTAAGGAAATTGATTTAACAAGCTGTAGAACTCGTGTGCACATTTTCACTCAGAGGGTTGAGTTTAAAACACTCCCACAAAGACTGATGGGTGTTCATGTCATTTAGAACATGGAAAGAGGTCATTTTTGGTTGTGGTAGTGATTGCACAAGGTGCCTTCCATTGGTCTATGAATGTCTTACCTTCCAATCAGTGAAATGAAAAAGACATCCGACATCACCCATTAGAAGTTGACAGTCACATGATGATGAACATGTTCATGTTGCAAGTAACATCTTTAAGAACATCACAGTGTCTGTTGACATCCCAAAAAACATTGCAACATTTGAATGGCAAACACCATTTTGCTGAAGTGGCATGACATGTCAATGGAACTATGTCCACATCGGTCAATTTCCACATCATATGCCATGTCACCTTCTTTCTTCAAATACCTACGCAGTGGTTGCCCTTCCCTTTATTTTTCATATTGGGCAAACGATTTACCCCTAACCACAGTAAATTTTACTAACTTACCTACTATGAGAATAACTCCGGTTGTTGACGTGGCAACCCATGTTTTCTCAAACAACATAGAAAACACCAACACGTCTTTAGTAATGTCTCCCAAAATGTCAATGTAAATAATGGCACCTCATTGTTTTTACTATCATTTCCCCTTGTCATCTACAACATCCATGCAAATCTATAATTTCAAGGGATTCGTCAAATCAACATCTCAATGTTTCCATGGACATTTACTGTTGTTTATTGGACATTGTATATTTTTGTTCGAACACCAAAAAAAACACGAGTTTCTTCTAGAGCGTTCAAATTAAAGATCCCCTAGCAGCCTTGTCAACTAGTTTTCTGCTACCCCTAACTTTAAAGGAATAACAACTAGGAGATTCTTAACTAGAATGAATAGGCCCCCAATAAGGCCAAGAAATTAACAGGCCACCCCTAGCCATCTTTTCAGCACCATGGCATATATTACGCCTAGTCTAAGGTTCCACCCTCCCCAACTAGAGGTCCGTTTGGCTAGAACGCCTACAATAAGACAGTCTAGTAGTTGTCATGGCCTTTGCTATCTTTTAACCTCCGTTAGTGCCTAGATTGCAACAAAGGAATCACTCCCTAATGTCACTCCTTGATGGCCATCCTAAGAAGATAAGCAAAGACAAGTCTAAATAAAGCATTGGCTCACAGTTGGGCCTTTTTTTTATGTTAGATGTAAGTCCCTTCCCTACTAGGAGAAAAAACCTAAGAAACAACAACCAAGTGGCTCTGAGTGATTCATTTCAAGACCCAAAAGTAATCAAGAAATTGGTTAGTGATCCCTAGCCGACTTTTTATCATTTATGGCTTATATTATGCCCGATCTAAGGTTCCACACTCCTCGTCCAGAGGTCCGTTTAGCCCCGAGGAGAAGACACCTACAATAAGACAATCCAACGATTGTCGAGGCCTTTAAAGGTGACAAAGACAAGTAGACACTAAGGTTCCTTGGTGGCCTTCACCAGAAGAAAATAGTGCAGAGTTCAACAGAATTTAGTTGACGTGAAATTCTAAAAATTGCCAAGAAACGCAGTTTCTGCGTTTATTGTAATGTAGTTTTTCGAAAACTGCGTTATCACCAATGCAAAAACTAAGTTTCTTGGTAGTTTTCAGAATTTCACGTCAATTGAATTTTGTTGAATTTAGTACTGTTTTCTTCTAATGTTTGTTGGTACTTTAAAGGGTTTTATATTTTTTAAGGGTTTTCATTATTTGTTCTGAGCTATCCCAAAAGGATGATAGGAACGCCAAATTACCCACCCTTGGTAATTTGCAAACACAACTAGGTTTTGGATTTTGGATTTTGGCTAAGTGACTTCTACTTTTGGGTGTCTAAGCGTGGTCCAATGTGCCTTCCAAGCAATGGATCTTTTTACTAAGTGCCTAAGTGACCCCAAATTGCAAGATTCGCTTAAACTACTTCCAAGGTCTTGGTCTCTCGACTGGAAGGCCTGCTAGATGATTTGGACGGAACCTATCCCAGGGCAGAACTATCCTAGGCACCCTCTAGTTAATCTCGTGCCATTTCTAAAAATGTAAGACTCGACCTTATCCGACCTTCTTAGCCAAAGTTATGGGCGGATGAAGTTTGACCACTACTTGGTTCTTCAAGCTTCATCCATCCATTACACCTAGTTCCTCAATTCGGAAAGATCCAAAATTTTGAGGGATGGTTCAAAAGGATTGCCCCTACCCAGATGTGGAATTGGACCCTGATCAAGGATTTCTACTGAATTTTCATCCAAGCCTTACCCAAACTTCATCCGTTAATTTCTCCTAACCTATAATTCGGAATTGACTTTTCTCTTCGGCCCTAGATCCTAATTGAGAGCCTCCTCCTAATGTATCTAATTCGCTATCACCCTCGGAGTTTAGCTATTCTTCATCCCCTTTCACCCTAAACTTCATTTGGCTATAACTTTCTCAATTTCCATCCGATTTGGGCGTGCCTTAGGGTTTTGGAAAGCCACGGCTTTCTTCTTTATGCTTATGTCTCTAGAAATGACTTGACCTACGGTCCTACGAGTCTGACCTAGGGGTGGGCCTTGGCCAAAGCTACTAAACTCTACTTAGAGTCTTAGGTAAAGTTTGGGGAGGTTTAACTCATACCTCGGAACTTGAGTCGCTCTTCGCACCTACTGGAAGCTCTATCTCCTTTGCCATGGACTCTCGTACTATGAGACAACAAACCACTGTTCTAATCATAAAATAAATTAGTACAAGGATTTAATTGCCAATTTTCTCTCCTATTTCTTTCCTCCCATAGTCAAAGGGGGCCCAACTAACCCTTGATCTTCCCACTAAGCTAATCTTAAGTACGTGTCATACCCTCCTCAAGTTGAGCTATTTCTTACGTCCTAAGTTTACATCTCACACTTAATCTCGAGGTGATTACCTACTTCTAATCTAAGGGCCTAAGTAAGTCTTGTGGATTTCCCTTCCTATCTTATCCAATTCTACTCCTCACCTTCAAATGGTCCTCCCCCTTGTTGTTTCTCCTCATTCTTCCGGCTTTCTGCCATCCTTGCTTCCTACTTTTTTGTTTATTTTTTACTACCGTAGTAAGGTTTATAGGAAACAAGGAGTTGGATTCCCCGCCGTGAGGCTATGTTAGAGTGGTAGGGACCTTGACTGGTGTCTCTTCTCTCCTTCCCTGGATTTGATTACGGCCCTCGCTCCTTGGACTTGATTTTGGAACCTCTCCCTAGCTTGATTTTAGACCCCCACATTTCCTCGGCTTGATTATAGACCCAACCTTCTCCCTGGATTTGATTTTGGAACCCCTCCATAGACTTGACTATGGAACCCTTCTCCCTGGCTTGATTTTTGGAACCCCATCCCTCCCTAGCTAATTACGGATCTCCCCTCCCATCGACGACCTTGATGCCTAATCCAGCGCCCAATTGCTCGGTCCAATTGCCTCGCCCGGATATCGGGTTCGGGGTATTGCTGGGGGTGTTGTGGGTTGTCTTTTTTTTCTTTTCCTATTTAAATTTCTAAAAAGGGGGTGGTTAAAGGGTTGTGATATTGCTAGTGGGGGATGAGCTAGGTTTGCTTAGGTGAAGGCTTCACTAATTATCCCCTATGCTAACCTCGACTTCTGGTTTCTATTTTTGAGACCTAAACCTTGTGGGAAAAGGGACCACGCGGCCTCACGATCCTCCCGTGAGGTGGTTTTAACGCACCGCTAAGACTTTTTACCCCAAGGGGGTTCAGAGCTTCATCATTGTTTTCCTTCTTAACGTACCACTAAGCCTTTTTATCCCATGGGGGTTCAAAGCTTCGCCGTCGTTTCCCTTTTTAACGTACTACTAGGACTTTTCTACCCTACGGAATTCAAAGCTTTGTTGTATAGGTGGGACCCGCTACCTTTACACCCTTGTGCCTCTCAAACAAGGAATAACACGTCATTGTTAGGACAAGGATAAAAGACAAAGAAATGGCCTTGGACACTCAAAAGCTAGTGACACGGGTTAATAACATCAATAACTTGATCTAAAGGCCTCCAAAGCGGCATCACCAGTCATATGGGGGGTTGGTTTAGGGTTAGTATGAGGCTTTTCCACTACAAGGTAAAGAAACCCCCTGTAGTTGGCCGACGGGGAATGTATGGGACACCTATCTAAATTGCCTCCAAGCAATGGACTCCACAATATTCTTTAATAAATTTTTAAATAAATGGGTTCAGTGAAAGAGGGTCACCACCTCTAAATCACCCAATTATCTGTCCTAAAATCACCACATACTCTTAATACATATCCTGAGACGTTCGGGCAACCTCCTAAACCAATAATCTCCAAATTAGATCCCAGAATGGAACAATTAGAGTCCTAAAAACTAATTACACCACACCCATTCACTAAAATTCACCAAAACTCCCAATCCCACATGCATAGACAAAAAACTACTAAAAATTGACAGTTACCACCTCCAAATAGGTTTAATTGCACCCCCACTAATAATTCTAGCACCCAATTTATCTATACTACATACTCCAAACAACTATCACAAGTTTACTACTACTCTAATTCACCATGCATTGACATCTAATTAGCACCTTCTTCATGACTCCATGGTTCCATTCTTAGGCATGCACAAGTTCCTTGGTGACCTCAACTTGGACCACACTATTATGAAATCATGGCCACATATGCAAATTTATCCATAGGCCTTGACTTTCACTCACACCATGCAATCACCTAAAAGCCTATTTCTTACAAACTTGTACCCTAAGTATGTTGGAGGTAGTTCAATCATGATGGATAATTTTTGGTGAATAATTCACCATTCACAATTCCATGCCCATGGACAAGGGCCAAGAGAAAACCTTGTAGTTACTACTACAATTGTCTTAGGAAGCACTATCTTCAATCTGCACCTAAAAATTAGCTAACAAGGAACTAACATGGTTCAACTCATCAAAGGGGAAGAAGAGAAGGAGAAACGAACCACCGCTACTATGGCAGCAAACCTTGCTTCATTAGAATGGCTCCCAACGCCTCGTTCGAGCTCCAAATCCTTTGATCTTTGTTTCATTGGAGAGCTGACTTCAATCTTGACCTCCCTTCCAAAATTCATATCTTAATTTGTTGATGTCACTCCGCTATCAACCTCCAAACTTGACCTACTTCAGCTACCCCAAGTTGCAACGGCCGCCAATATCCTTGAACTCAATTAATCACCACTGCCTCAATTTTCCTCCAAATGGTCCAAGACCAAGCTCGTTGGAAATCTAACTTGGTCCTGCATCCGCTCACTAAACTTCACACTTAACTAAATTGTAACACCTCTAATATTCTCCCTCAAAGTTGTTGCTCCACACTTGAGCGGCAATAGACCTCTCTTCATGGAAATGGCCACCATTGCTTTAGTTTTTCTTCAAATGACTCAAGACTAGTCTCTTTGAGAACCTAACTTATCTCTTCATTTGCTCACCAAATTTCATGCTCAATTGAATTGTGACGCCTCCAATATCCTCCCTCGAAGTTGTCTCTCTTCATTTCAATGGTAACTGATCTCCTTCAAAAAAAATGGCCACCATTGCTTCAATTCTCTTCCAAATGACTCAAGATGAGGTTCTTTAGGAGCTTGAATTTGCCCCACATGTGCCCACCAATTTTCAAACCCAAATTCGTTGTCATGCCCCCAATATCCTTATCCAAAGTAGATGCTCTCATTCTCAACCCAAAAATCCTTCCCAATCCACACAAAAACCCTAAAATTTGCCCATAATCCAAAAACCAGCCTTTAAGATGACCTCCAACACTCTCTATTTCCACCCATTTTGCTCATATAACAAGTGAACCTACTCGACAAATTGCCTACTTCTAAACCTAATACATTGCAAATCCTTCCTAATACTTTTTTCTTCCATTTTTCATCACATTTCTTCACCAAGCTCTGAAAAACACATCCTACCCACAAGTCCTTGGAAAATTGAGAGAGAGAGGGCTCCAAACCCTAATTTTGCCTATATCCAACTTTCTCACGGATTAATTTTCTAAACTACTTTCATCCTACCCTAATTCACTGTTAATCCAGTAATTTAGTGCAAAATGCGCCAAATTAGTGCAAATCGCGCTAGGTTACTGTAAACATTCTAATTTAGTGAAAATTGCGTTGTTTTAGTGTTCCACCCCTAAATTACTATAAAATCCTATTTTAGTGTTTTACTCACTACACTTGTGTTTTAGTCATAGTTTTAGTCTAACTAACTTCTTTTGTGTTTTTTTTTATTTCTTATTTTTGTAATTTTTAATTTACTTCTAATTTAATTTCTACATCTAGTCTTTTGTTTTCATTTTCATTTTTCATTTTTTATTTCATTTTGCCATCATTTTACCGTTAGCCTAATTTGGTTATTCTACCAAATCTTGTTTAACTTCTTTTTAGTTTTAACTCCCCATTTTTCCCCTAGAATTTCTCCTAATTTCTTTCTAATTGCATTTTCTAGCATCTTGCCCTAACCTCTTGAAGTTTCCATTGCTCTCTAGTGGAAAACTCTTTAATTGATGGTTATGACTTAATCCAGAGTACTAACACTTCTGGGTTTATTAATTCATGCTTAATGTTTATATTTTTGGATTTTTAAATAGTGAACCAATATAATGGTTCATATTTAGTGCACAACACAACAAGGTGAGTGACCAAAAGGGTCTCTCAAAAGTAAAAACCCATAATTGTAGCAACTTCAAAAGTTAGTAAAAGCTTCTAAGCTCAAGCTTAGAAGAGGTAGTACCATGTTCAATCAAAAGAAAAGGCAAGGGACCCACAAAAAACCTTGCAAGCTCCAAAAACAACAGTAATGGTCAAAAGTGCCCAAAAAACACCATTGTAAGGTTTGTGGCTAAATGCCACATTGTCGGATACAAATTGGACCCAATGGATCTAATTACACAAGAAGGGGGTGGTTAGAGAGGAAAAGGGGTGCCCTTTTATACTCTTTCCAGAGCACCCACCTCCCCTTGTTCATCTAAGTTAACCTTATGTTCTTGGATTTTCATCCAAGCTCAAGGTTTTCATTCTATGTTGGCCCACTAAATTAACTTTTGGAGATTAACTCCGAATCACAAATGGATTGAGCCATTGGATTAAGAAGGCCATTCTTAATTGATAGGAAATCCTCTACTTCTTTTCTATCTTCAAAATTACAACGAAACCCAACATGAATTTTTCGCCAAAAATTGGGAAAAAATTCCAACTTTGGAGGGTTGACTTTTTTAGCAGAAGTAACTAGCCTATGTCGTATGCGTAGCGGGCAGTAAATACCATTTATAACACCAACATGTGTAAACTAATTCGAAATATCGTCCCAAGGGATTCTAGACTATTGCTACAAGCTAAGATTATTTGTATTACCAATTTAAGGTCTCTCTTCACTTCCTTTTTCTCTTTTTCGGGTTACTATCTTTTCGGAATCCAATCCGGAATCACTCCTTACCGGAATCCGGATCTGTCTCTTCATACACAAATATTGGTTTTTAGTACCTCTGTTTTACTTTCAGAGGGTCCGCCTTTGATTGTATGAAGGGGATGGGACTCACTACTTATATTCCTCACATTCTTCTCTCTCTAAACTACACAACACACACTTAGACCAACTATTGCACTAGATCAGACCGGAAACACTCTCATAACTTCCCAGATGGCCAATCCGGAAGACAGGTCACACAGAGCCGCTTCTAGACTTTTCCACTACAATGACAGACCAACAGAAATCAGAACTAAGAGAGGGATTGTTAGTCGTTTGCTAGACTGATCCTAGAGTTTCGTTGACCTTCCAATAAGTGGCATGGGGATTTCTTTTTTTTGGCGATTCCTTATCTCCGTATGGAACCTTCCTTGGTATTCCGGACCCGCACCCACACCACTCCTATCACACCTCTATCTCATTGGGGTTCCCGAAGTGCCTTAGTGAGCAAGGGGGACCTTGGCAGTGACTTCCCAAGCCTTGCAATAGGCTAAAAAGGGAGAAATGAGAGACTCCCGAGCAAACAAGGCGCAATAGCACCTTGGTTATGAAGGTCATTGTAGCATGTCATACATTCTTGGAAAGCTCTTGAGAATATGCTTCTAACCGTCCAAAGAATGCGTGATTTGGACTAGAAGGCTAGAAGGCTAGAAGGCTAGAAGTTATGGCCGTTCAAAGTTGGGGGTGTCCCGGTGGCGCCGGGACACTCAAAGCCTAGGTGTGAGGGGTTCTTAAGGAATCACTCAACCAAGCACGACATGTAGCATATCATTGGAAAGCTACAAAGAAAAGGAACCTAGAATGCCAAGCACTATGAGTTTCTAAGCCATGAGCCAAAAGTTATGGCCAAGAGAAGGGCCGTGGTGAAGACGTGACGCCACTCCCGATGAACCCGAATCTTTGGAGGGTCATAACTTTGTGAGAACTTGTCCAAATGGAACAAGTGATCAGTCCATAGACATCTACTCGTCGCGTAGATATCCGAAATGGTCTTGCCTATGGGATTTGAAGCCCTAACGACAAAGTTACGCCGTTTGGAAGTTCGGAAGTTCAAACAAAGTAGGAACTTGGGGATTTCGGGTGGAAACGGGTGGTCTTCCAAAACCCAAGGGGGTTTGGGAAGTCCCTTTGACCCACAAGGGGGGGTCTATTGAAGACTACAAAGAGTACTATAGAAGGGATTGGTCTCCCTCCTCACTCCCTCTTGGAGCCTTGGTGAGTCTCGATTCCTCATAGGTGGTGATGTAACTTCCCCACCGGCTTTAAGGCTCCTTGGAACACTTGTGTGTGTGTCCCGGGGCACCAGTTGGTTGGAGTCCCACTCCTTGCTAGGCCTTTGGCAATGTGTCCCGAGTTGTGAGTTCCGATTAGTGTTGGTGTGAGAGTAGCAAATGCACAACGAGCCTAGTGTGAAGTGGGGTGACAACCAAGGGTGGTTAAGACCGTGGTGAGTAGTGCCACCATGAGTCCTAGCACAGTAAGATGGAAGTTCCGCCCCATGTCACCAAGTGACATGTCAAGTGCCACGAGTAGGGTGCATGCTATAGGTCCCGAGCACCAAAACTTAGCAATGTGAGTTTGAAATGGGAACTAATGTTGTGAGTGCGTGGCATATGCAGTGCTAGTTGGTTGGGCCTAAAAGCTGTGAGTGCGTGGCATGTGCAGTGCTAGTTGGTTGAGTCCTAAAAGCTGTGAAGGGCTCTTGAAGTCTGGTTGGAGCTGTAAGGTGTTATTAAGGCCGCGACATGTAGGGCTTCCTTCTCCCTATGCTTTGCTGCGACCAATCTTCCTTGAGCCGAGCTCAATCTAGCTTGAAGGTCCGTCTTTTCCTTCTCCAGGCCTTCAATCTACTTCTCCTTCTTCCTCCTCAATTGCTGGCTACTCCGCCTCCACTTCATCTATAAGGCCGTAATGCAGGATGGTGGATCTGGTGTTGTACTCTACCATTTTATCCCCTTCTGCGATTGCAAACTAAAAACTAAACAAAGATCTGGATAGTTAGTAGCTCTTGAAATGATCACTATCTCACTACTCTTTCTCTCAACTATATGCGCACAAAACAGTTGTGGAAGAAAGAAGAAGAAGAAGAAATGGGAGTGGCGGGGTTAAGTACCCATCATTTTACCGACCGTTCTTGAAGCAGACTGTTTAGTCGTAACGGTCCATGGTTTCCTAGATAGGAACTCTAGACTGTGGGTTGTCGCTATCTGGGTTTCCAGAATCCGGTTTCGTCTTGGATCCTATTATGGAACACCTGCAGCATCCTCTCAGTATTAATGAGATGTTTAGGCTAAAAGGATTCTAATCTTGTTTTCATATTAGAATTTTGGAAATTTTTTGTATAATTATAAATTGTTTAGTACTTACCTAGTAGATTCTGGGATTACGGCTCGTGACAGCCTAGGCTCCTAAGTAGGTACGGGAGAATAAGAAAAGACCTATCTTGCACTCCATTCTACTTTTGTATACTCCCGCTCTGATGGTCAAACCTGTTGTGGACTTTAATTTCCGTTAATTGTTGGGGATTGTTGTAGGTTCGGGTACTTTTGACTATTGAAATGTTGTGAAACTTGTCACGGTATCTTAATAACATAAATGAAGCAATCTTAATTTTTAGTGGGAATTTACCACTACTTGGGAATTTCTCGAACTTTCCCATTGCAGATTTACGGATTCCCCAAAAAGGGATCTGGATTAGCCTTCCGGATGGATAAGTTTGTAGTAGGAAAGTTTAGGAATACAGCCCATTCTAAGGAAGGGTATGCCATCAGTGACTGTCTAGATGCAAGGCAGAAGCAAGTCCTCGAATTTCTGATCCCTATCTTGTATCCAGAAAAGTCTACCCGAGTTACAGTTACGGTAGGCAACACCATCTTTGATGCTATGGAGGGTAGACCGGTCAATTGGGGCAAAGTCATTGGAATAGTAGTCTCCAAGCTTGCCGCCAATGTCGGGAAAGCTAAGATCAATCCA